>JABASD010000032.1:0-160504 GCA_019776165.1 Pogonognathellus flavescens | reverse complement strand
TAATGAATCCAAGTAAGTTGTAACTTCTAACTTATAATATTATCTGTAATATCGACATTGATGATTGTACATTATCATTAATTAGTTTTAAAACACACGCGTGCTTAGAGGTACTATAGACGTACACAACAATTAATTGTAATTAATTTTGTATTGTGTTATTGTATTGTATCAGTAGTTCTGCTACGTATTTTACTATCATATTGCTTATACACGTAAATGTATCCATATCAAATTAGTAGTGGGGTTTCATTCCAAGACAGCGACACAAATGCAACGTTTGTCAGGAAACGAAATTAAATTATTATCATGTGCTAACAAATAGTAAACTTCTATTAAACAATTAAATAACAGGCTAATTACATCGTTAATCTACTTAATTCGCCTAATCTAATAATAAACAACAAATAAAACCTTTAAACATTTATCACCAATCATCTTTATGCAGAAAATGCAGATTGTCAAGAAACACAATCGTCGTACGTGTTACGGTTACCTGTAATGTACGTGTAACTGTGTAAGTAACAAAGACTCGTGTGTCGGGTGTAACTGTAACTGAAAATCATCACAAATCACAATGCATACAATTAGCATTTTTAATTCATTTTATTATCATTTGTATTATTCTCAAAGCTTGGTTAGTTTGTATGATTTGTTTGGTTGTGTTTTATTTATTAC
The DNA here is from genome assembly GCA_019776165.1 of Pogonognathellus flavescens. Taxonomy (NCBI): domain Eukaryota; kingdom Metazoa; phylum Arthropoda; class Collembola; order Entomobryomorpha; family Tomoceridae; genus Pogonognathellus; species Pogonognathellus flavescens. The sequence continues at coordinate 159,826 of JABASD010000032.1, read as the reverse complement.
TTAAGTTATATGAGGAAGATAGAAAAAGTCGACAAACAAATAATTTTAGTCGCATCAACTCTATTTCCGTGAAATATCTCTTTGTAAGTAATACAGAAATAAGAAAGAAAATTCAGAAACGTTTAAGAACTTTGGTCGGCGAAATTTTGAAGCGTTTGTTTGAACAAAGGTTTAGATTACTGAAAGTGTGTGAGTAAATTTAAAGAAAGTTTCCTAAAGTGAAACTGTTGCAAATTATATCATGCAATAAACAAATACCTAAACATACATTGATTGAACCGATATTTCAACTACCAAAAGGGGTAAACTGCATGTTTCATAATCCGTTTTTGTGTGGTAATACATAACTTACATTTCTACTAATGATAATAATATATTCATTATCTTTCTATGGTACATACTCCGTTGTAAAGAGTTATGCTTGCGCTTATACACTTAATATTATTATTACGAATGAACACAATGGTGTATTAGATTTATTTTCAAAAATAGTTTTACTATTCTTATACATACGCAAGTCTCAATCTAACTCTATCATAATATTTATTTTATTTTGCACATCCTTTCGGTAAATCGTTTTCAATACGTTTGCATGCAAATTGCAATTATTAAAATTATTCTCCAAGTTGGGACATTGGGAGAGTCCCAACGAATTTCTCATTTAATTACTACAAACTTTTCTAGTGATGTAGTATACAATAGTACACATAAAAGTATGTCGGCAGGTTTAAGTCTAAAACCCTCATGATAACCGCAGAAATTCATTAAATAATTTTATAACTATTGGATTACCGCTATTAACATTAACTAATTCATCACATTATTTTAGTATACACTTAGGTATTTAGTTTTCGTTAGAAAATCTAAAAATAGTTCACATTTGAAATCTCCTTCAATGGAATCCAGTTCACTATTCACACATTTTAATGTAGCAGTATTATTGTTGATTATATTTTCGGACGCAACTTTAAGCAGGTTCTTCGGTCGGGGCTGTTAACCTTTCCATCCAATTTTCTCCATATATTTTCCTTGCAAGATTCTAAATATATTGATTAAAGTATTACATTATAATATAGTCTTTACTAGAGAGTACACACAAGTACTCGTCAAAGTATCTCCACTAAATAATAATATATAATATATTACCTGCAAAGAAACTAAAGACATATCACAATCGGTTGTGTCAATCTCATTCAGATTCATTCCGGATTTTTCCATTTCAAAGTAGATTCCAAAAGGCAGTTTTCCTAAATAAATAAATAAAAGCAGAGTTTAAAATTATGAATGACCAGACCCTTGAAGGACATTAAAAACCATATTATGAATATTCTGACTTACCTAGACATTCCATTCTCATGATATGCATCTTTGAGCGTAGATGCTTTGCCAAATGACCGTGAATCCGAAAAGCTATTTTACAGTCCGGACATTTAAAAGGTCTTGGATTTTCTTCATTGGCCACACCCCAAGCTTCAGTTAAATAAACCTATCGCACAATAATCATCACATAAATCACAACAGTTCTGTATACAAGGAATTGGAATAGAGATGGAAAGGTAGAAAATAATAGTTTTGATTTATTACCCTTACTTTGCAATCGTGGCTGCTCGAGCGTCTGTGCTTGATCAAATGCCCTTTCGTCCTAAAACTGACTCCACACGGATCACAGCGGAAAGGTCGTTCAAGGTAGTGGATATTCATGTGAAGTGTCAGTTGACTCGCTCGTGCAAACGTTTTCCCACAGACGTTACATTCTGCTTTACCTTCATCCCTACGAACACAAATAAAAATCAATTGTTATTCAGTTGTTTAATATTTTATTGCAAATGACATTGCATGCCTGGATGGACTAGGTAGTAGCGCCTCAAATAATATAAACATTTTGTTTATTCTCAATACTTACTTGACTAGTGCTTGAGCTCCGCTTGGTTGACGAAATTCGGCCTGCGGCTTTAAAGTAGCATGTCCAGAGAAATTTTTGGAATTCGGACTTGATACATCTACAGCGGAATCATAAGATCCTATCATTGACTCATTTGTCCCAACATCAATGTCTTCTTGAGAACTTTTCATGAGTCCCACTGGAGAAAACGTTTCTTCCGCTTGTTGCATGACAATGGCAGCTGCTGACGCTGATGCTGATTGTTGAGCAGAGATTGTGGTTGGTGGAAGTGTCACTGGAATATGAACAGGAGGAGGAGGAGGAGGAGCAGGAGCTACAGGAATAACAGGAGGAACAGTATCAACTTCCATTTCATTTTCCTTGGCATCAGGTGAACTCAGCCAAGGTTGGTGTAGTTTTTGTTGTTTTGGAGTTGGATTGAGTGTGGTTGAACCCTGTGCTGGTTGTTGCGGAGGTGGGGAAGAATTGAGCTGCAAACTTTCACTTCCTTTCACAGGTAAAATATTTGGACTCGAATTCCGATTAACACTACAACTAGAATCTTCCATGCTGCTCACACTTGAATCTCTTTTCCTTTTGTTAACGAAAGGTTTCTCGATTTCAACTTTTTCCGTCGATTCCAGAGGAATTTCGATAATTTCTGGTTTGATATCAACTTGAATAGGAATTGACACAGGAGAAGGAATGGGGATTGTCACTTGAGCAATATTAACTGGCGGTTTTCTCTCCAGAGGTGGACTGCTGTTCATATTTCGAACCTTCTTCAAATTGAGGCAGCCATTGAGCATAAGGTCATCTTCAGGTTCCCAACGTTGAGCTTCGCCCACAATACCAAATGAACGGACGTAACCATTCTTGAGTTCAGATTCACTGCCAGAATTCGGTTGTCTTGGCTTTACACTCAAATCCATGGGTGCTTCCAAGGATTCAGGAGCGGGAGAAGAGATACAAGAACTTCCGGGTGTTTCACCAGCTTTGACTTCCTCCAACATGGCACGAACAGAAAATATGATAGGCTGAGACTGAGGTCTGGGAGTGCTTGGTTCTTGAGTTGTGCTCGTATTGTTACTGTCTTCGCTTTGAGAACCTAAAGGCAGTCGGGAGATTTTGCTCAAATCCAATAAGCTCTGAGCAATTTCCTTCTCGAAACTGGCATTCTCGTTGTCATTCTCAGGACCGGATTGGGTATCCCCGTCTTCTTGAGAATTAGAATCTGATTCTAAATCTTCGTTGTCCACACCGTTATCGTCTTCATCATCATCAGAGTCATTATCATCGGTTGTATTTGTGTCAGAGATTGAGAAACTAGGCCCTATCATAGCCAAAGAGCGTGAAGAATTCGGGTGGATGCCTAAGGAACTGCACTTCTTATGGTGAGACTTCGATTTCTGATGCTTCGTTAGGTTACCTTTTGTTTTGAAGCTGCAACGCAAACGAAATATTACATCCCATGATTTCTTTTCCAATAAATATTATCACCGCAGTGGGCTTTCAATTGATTACTATTAAATAAGAATAGGTACCTGAAATTGCAGAGTTTGCAAGTGTAAGGTCTTAAATCTGTGTGCGTTTTGAGATGTTTCCTTAACATCGAAGGTTTCTTACAGCGAATTCCACATGCTTCACAAACATATCGGCCACGACCTTAAAACCACGAAACAAGGTTCGAATGAAATTACAAAATATTTGTGGGCTCATGACATCGGACAAGCCAGAATTAGCTTCAAGTACTACGGATACAATAAATGATTTCTTACTATTCTTACCTCTGCCCCGGACGTACGTGTAGTCCTCATTTGATTCAAATCCGCCTTCCATAATACGAACTCGTGGATTGTCAAAGCGATTCATGACAACGGGTGAATGAATCGAAGAAGAATTTGTACTAATGTCTTCGGGCTGAGTATAAGTTCCACTGAGACTTCTGTTTTGATTGATTGTCAAGGAGAGGGGCTGGTCACAAGGATAACTTCCGGAGACACTGCTATTAGTTAATGGTTTGGAGTTGTTGATATTTCTGGGACAAGAACTACTGGATTCGTCTGCACTGGAGGATTCGGAGAAAGAAGCTGCGGCTACATTTGACGACGAGGTTAAGGCAGCGGGTAGTCCGGCCTTGGTGCTGGTGGCCGATGAAAGTGGCTGGTAACTACTGCTATTGCTCCCGCAACTGTTGCTGGGCGGTGAAAGACAAGCAGTGCGAACAAAACCATTGGATTTGGTCGTGAGGGCCAAAGGTGCTGTTGCTGCTACTGAAGTGGTCCACGAGGATTCGGGTGTAGAACAAGCTCTGGAGGAAGATGGTGAATTAGCAGCTCTGACAGAAATGTCGATTTGACTGGGACTAGCTTCACGTTCCGTCGTCTCCCTGAGCTTTTCAATCAAGAAGGGCTTACTACTGTCAACAGGAGACGAAATGGGTGCCTGTCTCACAGGGGAGCTTACAGTTAATGTATCACAACCTTTTCCAACGGCAGAAGTATACAAAATTTTTGGACTTTTGCGTCCATTCACGCGAGAGTCATTGGTCGATAAACTTACGTCGCCTTCCTTAGATTCCGTCATTCGAGGCTGCGTTTCATCCCAAAGGAAAATATTCAAATCAAATTTAATTAAATGCACATTTTTCATCCTTTTACCAAATACTGCAGTTTGCGTTTATGATAAAATCGTTTACCTGCCAGTTGGAATACATTGAAAGCTTGGAATCCGTATCTTGAGGAACAAACATTGGTTGAGCCTTGAAAAGGCACGTATAGCTGGAACGAGTCGATACTTTAAATCCCAGATTCGTGTAAGTGTTTCCTACAAATCGAAAGTAAACATTGTTTTGTTACATGAAGTCAATGACATTACTTAATGTTTGTTATTTCAAGGACAAAGAATATGAAACAAAATAAGAATAGTACTAGTATAAGTATAATGCTTCTTGTGCATGCTTATTACAAATCTAAAGAATATTTACCATTCATAGACATTTGGTTAAACTGTTTGCTTCCTCTCGGTGTATCTGGGCTGGGTAACACAGTCGGGTCCGTAACCTTAGTTGAATTATTTGCCGGTTTCAGTGCAAGGAACGTTGGTCTTTTGGGATTAGGGTTTGAGCTTAGTGAAAGTAGAGGGGTCTTGTCGGAAGAGTCGGAAATATCTTGTTGATCAGCTGCCAATTCTCGTCTCGGAGATATTGTAATCAATGGACTTTCAAGGTTTCCAGCAGAACTAGATCCTACATTAGGACTAATCAGACTCACTCTTTGCTTCGCTACGTCACTTTTGTTTCCAGGAAAACTTAAATCTATAACAGGGACTCCCGTCGTAGGCAAACTTTCTCCTGTAGCGTTGCCGTCAAAACTAGTCTGGTTGTGAATTTTTGATTTTCTCGGAGATCTCCCTCGACTTTTGGTAACTTTAAGGTCAATAGCTGAACATGACTCGTCCTTTGTGTTAACAACCATCAGTTTGTCATTTACAAAGTGGTCAGCGTGAAAAAACATGGAGTTTTTGTTTTTAGACAAAGGCACATCAATAAGAGGACTGAAATGAACGGCCCCAACACCAGCAGACTGAATGGAACCCGAATTCATAGAAGAAGAGTTGTTAGTACGAATGGTCACTTGAGCACCCGATGGACCACAATTGCTAACTCTTACAGTCATGTCAACATCTTGAAAATAGTTTTTGTTGGCGGAAGACGCTTCATTCACAGGTAATTCTGACACCTCGCCACCACAAAGTCTGGATGGTGTGGGAGACAACCTTCGTCGTTTTTTAGGAACCATGGATGTTGTCGTAGAACTCGAACCACAATGTGTAAATGATAAATCGCTAATGGAACTATCCGAAAAGTCTGTTGGTTTGTCAAGCGAGGACTGGCCAACGACGATGTTTGAGTTTGGATTGGTGGTGAAGAATAAGCCGGAATGAGACTGAGGATTCATCTGTACATTACTGGAGTAGCCAATGTCATTCTGAATTTCAAAACTAGGAAGACGCGATGCAGACGGTAACAATTGTAAATGAGATTTGGCTAAATTCAAACTGGTGTGACTCTGATTATTGGCGGAATTAACTTCAGTCGTAGAACCTCCACTCATTATCACCATTTGATTATTCGCCCGGGGGGACTGCGCTGCTTTACTCGAATGACTCTTCAACCTCTTCGTCATATGTTCCGGCCACGTGGCTAAAATTGATTGGTTTTCATCGATAATTTTGGAAATTCGATCATCTAATGATTGTCTGTCTATTCGTTGATCTCTTTCGATTCGACTAGGTTCCTTTCCCTTCGACTCTTGTGCCCGAGAAGAAGACGACGTGGATGTAGCTAAAGTTTCTTCTGCGTCTACTTCTGTGGAAATTCGAAATTTGGGTTTATACACAGAAGAGTTAGCATTTGAACTGGAAGAAGATTGAGAGTTGGCAGCTGATGACTCGGAAGAGCTGGACGAGCTAATTGTTTGCTGGTTTAAATTCGCAGGAGCACCAAGTGCAGTCGAAGAACAAGTAATTTGAATTGCACTTACTGAAGAGGATGTAATCGCACTGATTGAACTATTGGAATTGGTACGAATTTTCTCCGGAAAGTTTTTTACGGGTTGTGAGATATCACTGTCATTGCCATTAACTTCTATGACTCCGTTCTGTTTTATTGAGTTAGCACTTGGGCTACCCTTACTACTATTGTTATTATTACTACTAAGTTTAGAACTAGTTGCGCTACCAAGCTCGTTTGAATTCTCCAAAGGAGTTGATGTCACTTTTTTGAATTTCTTATGCAGATAAAAATTATTATTGGGGTTGGAATTGGAACTGGAAGTGGGAGGCTGCTGTCCATCTCCCACCACACCGTTAAGATTCATCATGCCAACAACTGGAATCCGGCCGTTGCTCCCTGTAACATCGTTGTGATGATTGTCCTTGATTTGTTTTATGCTACCCGTATTCGTGCTACTGTCGCTGCCTTCCCGTCGTTTCACATTTTGAGGATTCAGCCGAGATGTGTGGAAGGAGTACCCGGTAGTGCTGATGGTGCTGGTCTTCATACTTGTTTGTCGTTGCATTGCCATTTCGCGAGAGCCTTTTATACCGCCCCTGAAACATCCAAAACAAAAATAACCCTCAGCACCATAGAAAATTGATGTTTCTTCCTCTACACCTAATAAAAACGCAACATCAGATCTCGTATAAATAAATACGCAATCTCGCAATCAAGCAGAGCTGGACCAAATACATTGACTAAAATACTCAAAATACTATTTAAATACTTCCAAATCGCCATATTGTATTTTGTATTTTGTATTTTGGAGAACAAATTTTCAAAATGTATTTTGAGTATTTTGTATTTTCACAGTCAAAACTGTATTTATAATACAACAAAATACAGGAAAATACAAGAAAATACGTCAAAACACCTTGTATTTTGAGTATTTTGAAAATACATTTAAAAAAATGTATTTTGAGTATTTTGTATTTTGAGGTTCGAAAGTATTTTGTATTTTGTATTTTGTATTTCGAGAAAAAGTATTTGGTCCAGCTCTGCAATCAAGTGCTTTTGACTTTCACTGAACTGCGCTCACTTACTTTCACAATCAGTATATTTTGCATTTTGCATACCTACACCTTAAAATATAAACACACGTAGTGTACTTACAACGGGGCACGTGTTAATTTTAGTCTTCGCTAAACTACCTACACCTATAAATAAATGTTTCCCTTGTCATTTCCAAATTCGTTGTTAAAAAATATATTTGATTACGATGACCATTAAGAGTGGCTAACAATGCTATAACTCTCAATCAATACCATTTTGTAAATTGAAGGAGTTGTAATTGATAGTATGACACTGTATAGAAGAGATTGCGTAAGAGAAAGATAATTTTATATGGCTTAAATCTTCCCGAGGTTTGTATATCAGTTATCAGAATTTACATCACTGCTGCTTGTGTATTTGTTCATCGCATGTAACGAGTGAGTTCATGGAAATTGAAATGGTAAATATAATATAGAGCATTAGCAAGTCCTCTCTTATCCTTTGATGTTGTTTGAAGCTTGTCATTGTCAAAAGCTGTTTTCAACGAGAACCGAATTCTCCATTGTCTCACTTTCTCAACTGTGCCTTTCCTTTACATTTCCAGTACTAGTATTTCCATTCAAATGGCTCTAAATGCTATTCTGAGAATCTGACGTTAACATAGAATGTATTACATAACATCATTATCGTCACGTATTTTCAATTTGTTCAAGTTAAATTTTGTTTACAGATGAAAGTTGATTGAGCCTCAGGCAGTGGCGTATCTACTATTCAAATAGGAGGTAGCACCAGCGATCTGGGGGGGGGGGGGGGGTGGGGGGGGGGGGCAAGACTGGTTTCCTAGGAATCTGGGAGGCATGTGCCTCTATTGCCTCTACCATCTACTGAACTTCACCTGAAGATAACCTTTGACCGAAAGTGAGTACAAAGAGTGAGTAGCAGGGGTATCTGCTAATGAATTTATTTTTCGTCAAGAGTATTTTTTGAAAAGTTAATTGTATTAATTATAATTAAGATGCTGAAGTGACGTCAGTTGGAGCTATAAATCTATAAGCTTGATAAATTCTATGTATAAATCTACCGTCTGCGCTAACTATTAATACTAGAGTAGGTTAGATGATTTACATTTTGCCGTTTATAAATGCTTTCCTTGCTTATAATATACACTAATTACTCCACATGTTTTGAATCAACTTTGTCTAAACATACTTATAGAAATGGTATAAACTATTCAGTTTTTGGTACTTTATCAAGAACATGTAAGTTGACTTTATGAAATGTTGGTCTGATGATATAGATTGTAAATATGTACAACAGCTCACACTCTAAAAAGTTTAACACAACACAATAGATATGTAAACGAAATAAAATTGAATACACCTAAATTACCTAACTAACAATAAGTACTAAGCCTGTCCAACAATGATTTATACTTTACTTACTTGTTGTTCTGTGTATGAAATGTTAGTGAATCTGTCTATGTGCACGACAAAAAGGGAGCTAGTAAGTATAGAAGGAGTGTTACAAGAAGTGCAAGTGTGAGAAAGTGTTCTACAAACTATTCGACTGTGGTATACACGTTTTGTTCTACGTGAGTCAAAGTTTGCGCATTTAATAGTATTTATGTATTTCGTATTTCGTCTAAATTCCTGGAATCTGAATATTCAGATAAAACCAACAGTTAATGTACACATTTGGAGAATGTGTACGGTGAGTGTGTTTGCTTTATTAGTGCACACTGCACAGAGTGTTGAGTTTTGTGTATATTCCTCAACCACTTCCTTCGCTGTAGGATTGATATTTGTACACCGAACACATTCCAGGGACGTTCATGTTGTCGTTGGATTGAACCCTCTTCAGGCTCTGAGGCAATAAAACTTTTAAAGTTTGTTAGTCGAAGATTATCATTTTGCTTTACAAATTCTACCTGCTTTGACTTAACTCTGCCAACTCACATTATTGCTCAATGCTGTACATATCCACCTACAATCTTTGTAGCTCCTGCAGTGCTCATAATAATAACATTTCCAACTAACATGGATTTCTACACATGTAACTTGTACTTCTACGCTAGGTACTTTCCTATAGCTATAACAAAAACTGCTGTTGGCTAAGTATATTTTAGATAGTATTCGCCTCTGTGCACTTCTACAGAACACACATTATACGTCTTATCAGTTTCACATGAATTTCCTAGAAACCCCTCTACAAAAAAATCTGCCACCATGACTGATTTGACTTCAATTATTAAGCTAACACATACATCTGTATTTAAATTCTTCCAAGAATACATAAAAATGTACAAGTTTGAATAGATATCATTCTGCATGACTTTGCTCTAATTTTTAGAGCCATAAAATATGCCTGGGCCACCTCGTATGGGTAAAAGTAGAAGGATAAAGTGCAAACAGGATACGGTTGAATATATCTGCGGAAATGTTTTATACATTACCTTTATCATATTCTACTTAGGTAATAATTTTATTACCTACTTCAATTCAAATTTGCTCACTTTTTTTGTACACCATACCGCGTCTTAAATAGCTGGGCTTATCTGATATTTAGTTCACGTGCTGCATAACATAAGCCATAATGTGTCAAATACTGTTCCGCTAAGTACAGAGAACGGAAGTGTGGGTAAAAATTGTGTGGAGAATGCTTTAAATTGTAAATGCAATCTATGGAAATGGTGCTTTTGCACAAAATGTTTTTGAAATCTTATGTTATCTACAAATACCATTTGAATACTCCGTATTCACTAATCAAAACGAAGATAGAAGCAAATTTTGAAATTGCAAAATGAATTAGAATTCTGCACATTTATTGCTCTGCCGCAGAATAATATAGATAACTTGCTACAGATAGTGCTGATAGTCACGCAAATTCAGAACTGTCAACAACAATTCACTGAAAATGTTTACAAAAACTATAACCACCTCTATAAATCCATGGTCATAAGTAAAACAATAAACGAGCAAATTAATTCCAGAAAACAATAAATATAATTACCTGGAACCTCCTCGTCCTCCTCTTCCAGTCCCAGCGCGCGTCCCTATAACAAAACCAGAAACAACTTTAGTTCTAACATCCCCAATTATTAAACTGCATATATATTCTTACGACGCAACTATATTAAAATTATCAATGACTAAATGACTAATATAAGGATAAGAGTATTATTGGTTTCAACTGCAGCACATAAAATATTATATGCACTTCTTGTTTCTTGTTATTTACGTGTTTATTACCATGATGTACGAGTACGAGACTAGCAATGCGTGGGAGTATGAATTATCAGCAAATTGTCACCTTTTGATAATGTGTGTGATACAGGGAACTTGAGTGTGGTACTTAAGTAAGGATGAAGGATATTGAAGCTGAAAGCGAAATAAAGACATTTCGTGGTAAAAGTACAACTGGTAAAACAAACCAGTACAATTAAGCTAATTAATGGGAAAGTGAGATGAGAAGAAATGAGAAGAATTGTTTTCAGCTAGCAATTAGAGATGACATACCTTTAGTTAAATAAATTAGTTAAGACCTACAAGAATTGCTAGAAGAATTGACGCAAACAAATGTTTGTTGTTGTTGTTGTGTTGGTGGAGAAGTTGTTAGTTGAGCAGTAAGAAAGGGAAGTTGGTTGTGTGGAACCGAAGACAGTGCCCAACGTAGCCTCATTGACAAGTCATTGCACTAACTGAATTCAGATTTAATTGGAATTTGGAGGAGTGCAGGGAGTACACGATGCCATAAGAGTAACGAGCTGCAATTGTGTTTTCAGGTTAAGTGAGTTATGCAAGAAACGTATTGAAGTAAATAAAGCAGATGATGAAAGGACACTCTTCTAGTTCTAAGTCTTGCTTAGATGAAAAGAGCTGTGGAATAATGACAGCAGAAATCAACTCGCATTCATCCCACAACAACACACAGCAGTAATTAATACATTTGTAGCGACGATAGCATTTCTCAGAATGACAATTTAAGACTGACCAATAAACAAATCGCAACCGCAAGAAGCCCAACACGATTTCTACATGTTGCAGCACCAGTCCTCCGTTTAGACGCCAGACCTATCATCTTGCACACATTAGCATTGTTCTAAAACAATATACGACTTAGGCAGAATGAAGCATAGCGTAAAGGAAAATACCAGGAACAACCACTTCTCGAAATTTTGATTACTACAAGAAGGATGTGCGATATTGTTGAAATTGTTATGCATTCTATCATGTCTTTTTGTAGCTTTCAATGTATTTCTAGCTCTTACTCCGTATTCGCCAATGTTATTCGCAAATTCATATTAATAGTAATTGTACTGTTAACATGAAACATATACAACAAAATCATTTTGCTATCTGCAGTTAGACACGGACATGATTTGTGGTACAGAGAACGTATGAAATTGTGTCCAGTGACGATTAAACGATTTCTTCTGTCTCAGTTGTTGGAAATTCATTAAAACACAAAGTTTACGGACTGTAAATGAATTTTATGTGCATATTAAAGTTTCTTGGTAATTTATGACTCATAAACTATTCTCATCAAACGCAACCACGTAATGACTTCAATTAGTCTTAACAGTTAAAGTTCCTTGCAGTAAAATGTGCGGTAAGCGATTATGGAGGACTTTTGCACTTCGTACTTATTCCTTACTCTTTTTTCCCCATTCTTATTCTTTTCTCTCCAATATTCCCATTTTTAATTTACTTGTAAACTGAAAGTATTTAAACCAACTTCATCTTTAAAAGAGAGCCTATAGAAAGAAGTATGCAGTAAGATTTAAAGAGGGATTGACGTAAAATTGCTAACAGAAGCTACACCCAAATGTGTAAATAAATGTGACAGAGAGCTGCGTGGCTAGTGTGGTACCTGCGGGAGTGGACAATCAGAGAAATGAGCACATTGGATTGATATGTGATAGGTTGTGGATGACGACAGAGCGGAGACTGTGGAGGAAGCCTTAGGGCAGCCTACCAAACGATAATCCTTTTATAATCCAAACCAGTCAAATTCATTGCCAGTCTACCGGTCTCCCGTCTACGAGCCAAGAAAGACAAGTGTGTTGTGCACATACAAGGATGATGATTTCATCTTTGTAGACGAAGAAGTATATCGCTATAAAACTGCTTGAGATAGCCATGGTCTGTTGCTAAATCCTCAGCGCAGTGATTAATAGAGAAGGTTCCTGATTCTGGAAGATGCTCATGCACAGAGTGCACACACATTACGTGTGCATTAGCACATCTGAGTAAGAAATGATAGCTGCCTGCGATGATTCGTCTGCAGCTTGGTCTGATAGAACTGATGGGATAGAGTGGTGGTAGTAAAATAGCGCGACGACATAGCTGAAGAGACTTGTGAAGTTGTTGGATAGTCACAGAGAGAAGAATAGAAGTGGTATCCCCGGTATCCCTAACACAAGACAATAATAATAATCTTTCTCAGAACTTCCTTGGCGAATAATAAGACTGGTTGGGTTCACTTTGGCTTGGCAAATTTCCACAAATGGAGTACATATTAGGATTAGACTTCTACGTGTCTTGCACCAACTACACTGCACAGTCATACTCTGTGATAAAGGAATTGGTTTGGTGTGATGGTGGAGTCATGGAATAGCCCCAACCAACACAACGGCCAAGTCATCACTTCATTTCTTCTTCGTCTCCCTACCTTTTTTACTTCTTCAATTTCAGTCGTCATCTTTTCATATCACATCCACTCTATCTCTCCTCTGCTCCAGTCTACACCACCACCAAATACATGCACACATAAAGTACACCAACACGAACCAACACATTCTACACACACATCTGTACACACACCAACATATACTCTGCATTCAGATCTGCACATACCTATCATGTATTTGTAGGCTATAAGTACAATGTAGCTTCAACTAATAGAACTTACCTACCCCATAATACTAATGATACTACACAATTCCCAGAGAAAAATGTGAATCCTGCACTCACACAACAATACTCGGAATATGGTACATAAATATGATAAGCTGTGTGCCACTGTTCGTCTACAGCTACACACCACAAAAGATTACCTGTTATGAGATAGCTGCAATCTCCCTGTACTTAAACTCATCCTACTTTCCCAAACTTGTACTTTTTACAATTATAAGCAGCACACACAACACACAGATAATTTAATGAAGTGCCTGTGTAAATGCTTCGTTCTCTTTGTTTTCTGCTGGCTGTGCGTATTCTATGCAGTCGGAAGATCATTACGATGGCAATTAACGTGACACATATAGCTGGCTCTTTGCTCGTTTAGCTTCACATCATTTGGCTTTTGGCGTAATCTACCTAAGCACAATGCGTTGCGTGATTGATGATTCATTCGTATTGCACACCATAACATGGTATAGCTATAGACATGTTATAAAATCATCTGTGTGCTACTGCAAGCAAAGAGGCACATGCACGCAGCTTTAGTTACCGCATGAACAGAATAAAATATACCTACAGTGCTCCTGTATTGGCTGTGTAAATATGATAGTAATAAATTATAGTAGTTGGATGTACAATTGGTGGATGTGCAAGTTCTTTACACTTACAGTAATAATAAACTCACGGATCAACATTATTATCAACATGATTCGTGTAATTCGCATCGAATTGCACTCATAATAGACAGTCACCCAAACCAAACCGCAGAGAATTACAAAGAAATTCCAGACAACTACGAAGCTAATATTATTACTATTTACTTACATTTAAATATTCTACGCTGTACAGAGGAATAAGTAACGCTACAAAGTGCTAGCAAAAGGAATGGCAGTTAACGTTAAATAAAATCTCATGACAACTTTTGAAACTGAAGCCGCAGGAAAGGAGAATTGGAATGAATGCACTGCTGTGCTTCTGTGTATAAACCTGAGAGTTAAACATTCTTGCGAATAAGTTGTATTTATACAGGCGAGTGATTGTGTGTGTTTGTGTGTGGCTGCAGGGAGGTATTTCGTAGTCCATTCTGGGAATGACTCATTTTGTTAACATTCTCATATTCAGCCTCAACCATTCCTAAGCACAACATTTTACTTTTCTACTGCTTCGTCACTATCGCAAAAAGCATCATTTACTTTTTATTGTACGTAGTTAGCAACCATTCAAGTTCTTATAGCAATTCTTGTGGCTGTGCAGAGTATAGTTGGATATAGTTGGATATCATGTCTTATTTCTATGAGGTCTATTCCGTCTGAATGCATAACAAACAGCAATGATGATTACACATACTCTCGCTCACTTAAGCTAACTTGATTTCATGGCCAGCCCAATAAAGTCAAGTCATGCAGCAGAGCTTACATTTGTTATAGTTTACATTGTGGGGTTTGGGTGAGTTGTATCTTGCGAAGATAACTATTCATCTGTCGTAAGAGAAACAAAACAACAAATCAATTCTACGACGACTACACTTACCACTACTAAACTACAACTGCTCTGCCACCATTATGAACTGCCTTGACTTTCCTTGTTGTTCTCTTCTCACAAACAACCACCAATTCAACCAATTTATAATTATAGGAAGCCAAATCAAGTACCTACACACAACTTGCATAAATAAATAAACAAATATTCAATTCGAACACTTACAAAATGTAATTACAATCTTCACTCTTCCATTCTCAAGTCACTCCACAATGCACAACCAGTGCGAGTGCCTATATTTATTATACAGCCAATTCATGATTAAGTATAAAGCGTAGATGGACAAGGTGAGCTCATTGTGACAGCGCTGTTAAATATCGCAAGTCAACCTTCGTCTACGAAACACAACAACATTTATTTAACCCTTTCCTTTTAATATTCATCTCCAATTCCTACTACACTTCTGCATACAGGATATGTCCAAATGTCTGCACCTAACTTTAATTAATGCAAATATTTCTTTATCAGCAAACAGTAAGTACCTGCATGCATTCATTGTTAAATTACACCACTAAACTACTTACAATTAATAAAAGTGAGCAGACACGGCATAATATGTAATGTACTTTAGCAGCCTCCTATTAGAACTAGTTAATAGAACAAAGAAACAGAAAACCGACTCTTCTGGAAGTAGTACAACCATGAACAACTATAAATAATAAAAAGTATCCTTTCTATATACAGTAATAGAGTTACGGCCAGGAAAAACACGAAGGCAGACAGATAGAGAGACAGACCGACCGACTACGCATTGCTATAAAGCATCTTCCTACACTTAGGATAAGTGGGACGTATTGAATACATAATAATATTAAGGCACACACTACTCTACTTTGTATACAGACATTTGGATGAGATCAGAGACACATACGGCACTTCAGTTTATCTTATTAACATTATCTTCAACGAGACATAAAAATATCGGCAAAACATAATATACATTGCCTACATGCAAAGCAACTATTGGTTATTAATAGTAGACCATCTTTCAATCGTTGTGCTGTGTGTCTTTGATTGATCTCAGCCTTGTCTTGTCACTAATCGTATTCCCCGTGTTCACCTTTTATTGGAGCAACACATCTGCTACGTCCATAACGTTTAATAATTGAAAAGTAGATGATCTGTGACGAGAAATTATTATCTATATTTTAATCCTGGTAATATCTGCAAACTAGGTGCAGAAATTTTGTCGAGTGGCAAATACGACTTGGATGAAATGGTTGAGGCATTTTGTGTTGGAAGAAGACGAAAGAGAGGTTTTGCATAAAGTGGCGAGAGAGAGAAAGGAAGCCATATAGGGATGTAATTTTGTTACATATGAAGGGTTTACATTGAAATGGAGTCATGTTCCATCCTTTTTATCTCACTGTGTCGAGTCATGTCAACTTGTAGCAAGTCTGAATCAGCACAGAGGCATATTCTAATGAATAGAAATCCAATTCCCATTACATTATTAATGGCCCAGAATGGCGCTGTTTGGAGCATACACACATAGACAACACCAGCACCAAGTCGCTTTAATCATGGAACATGGAACGGCTAAATAATCCACAGAAAAAATTCATGGGAGACAGTCTGCACGAATTCAAGATAAACCTTTGGCTTATCAATTCAGTATTATTTATTCGCATTGGCAAACACTTTATCTTCATAATATGTTTCCCTTTGCAAGGCTCTCATCATTTTATAATAATTCAATAGTAAGCAACATGTTCCAACAGATTTATATCCAGTAATAAGGGCAGAATATTTTGCCAACAATATTCTGCATCATATTTTCGTTATTTGTTATAATCGTTTCGTGAGTTGATTCAATTTGTTTCAACTATAGCGATGTAATGATTCATCATTCATTTCGTTATAGTGAGCGAGAGATAAAGAGCTAGGATGAAGTACTGTGATGAAAAAGCTGTAATTCAAAATGGGAGTCTGCTGATTCATGTAGTAGCAGGCGATACTTTATCGGAAAACTTGATTTGCCTGAAGTTGACAGTAGAATTATCTGCAAATGCGTCAGATCATGTTTCCCTGTAGTCTTGCATTTCATTTCATTAGCAATGCGATACGATGTGATACAAATACATAATATTATTACACATTTCACTCAATCGTAGGTCAAATAGGTATTTTCCTACAGATAACAAACAACGAACACTAGATACGCTTAAAAGTGTTCCTACATGTCCTGTGTATAACAAGCCTAGCAAAATGAATACATTCATCACGTAGTAAATAATTCTGGAAAACATACAACACTCGCAACTTCCAAGTGAATGGAAAACGAGACGATGACAGACAATATTCCTCCGAACGCAGCCAGAGTTCTTGTATAAATGGCAATACATGGGTGGTGTAGGCCATTATTAGCCGTGTGTGTAATAGTCTCTATTTACTAATGTGTGTTTAGCATCAAGTTGTGAGGAAATTGAAGACATTACTTGGAAGTTCGGATGATGATGGGATTGTATCGGCATTCCTGAACTTGCGATGTAAATATATTCATCAGTCAAGTATTTAGGCGCAGAGTCTGTTGGATTGCTAATAAGGACTCGCATAGTTTACTCACACTCATCCAAGTCTGCTCTACCAAACACACAATTATTCCAAGTCCACCAAAGCTGTATTTATTTTCTTTGCGTATTGACTAACCATACAATGCAGATTTTTTGTTGCATGTCATATGTAATAGCATGTACTTTTATACATGAAACTACTAACTAACTACTTACTAACAACTGATTATATACCTATACGGAGCAAAAGAGTCTTTGCTATAGTCCGTGCTCAATTGGAGTCACATAGGCGGCAACAGATTGTTAAGACGAAATGCCTAAGCAAAATGAGTTGCTAATACGAAGTAGCTCTGTTCGCTGTTTGCCACTTCATGTGTCATTTATGTAAAAGCTTGTATGACTTGCTGTTAGTGTAAACATATTGGGTAAGCCCTATTACCTGCTTAAATATGCAAAAGTGTTTATAATATTATTCTGTTTCAGTTTGGTGTGGTGATGGTGATGGAAGAAGATGGTGGTTGGACGAAGAGCCATGTGAGTGTAAGGATTGTTTGTGTTGTGTATGTGTAGTAGTAGTAGTAAGAGAGGTGAGGCGAGAAGGGCAGGCAGACTTTGGAGGTTCACCTTTGTGAGTGCAGAGTTAATATCTCTATGTGGTTTGGCTTTCTGCGAATGCGGCGGCTGGTGGTCGTAGAGGCACACAGTCGGAGAAAAACAATTCATTTGACTCTTCTGGGAGCAGTCTCGTACTACCTCAGCACACCATCACATAATATTCTTTACTATTACTCATACACAAGGTGCTTGCTATAAACGCAAATTTGCAAATCAACCTTTGCCGACCTACCTCTTCCAATTCACAACAACTTAGGTGCACCGCAGTGCATACTGCTTCAGACACTACTACTCAATACTACTGGCGAAAACGACTCTGCCTTATATATACAATTACCTATACTGATAATAATACACAAGTAGTAGCATAGTGGCTTTGTATGTTACATACATACGTAGTGTAATTTACTACTACAAATGTGTGGAGCCACCTTTTCTATTAAAATCCTGTTGCGCACTGCCCACTTGGTTGTAGTAGAAAGTAGTAGTAGTAAATAGTAGCAATAACATCGTGCAGAGCTAATACCATTATTATCCCTGCTCCTATCTCCACATAAAAATAAAGCTTGGAAAGGAATAGGACGAAGATAACAATGAGAAATGCCTTGTTTGCTATACCCATTTTACATATTGATAAGGTGTAACAGTGTAAGTCTCCTTATTGTGTTGTACTACTCTACTCCATATCATATAGGCATAACTAGTACTAGTAGTACTCTAATCGCTTTGCTTGTTAGCTGTGTGAACTTTACTACTATATGGCTATAGTTTGTTTGCTTCCACCTTAATAGCCCTACATTTGTATTTTTGCAAGCCTCCTGCATAATTCTTCCACACAGCTCTATAATGGCATTACAGGTATTACTAAAACTAAAAGGAATAAAATAGTAAAGATACGCAAAGTGCAGAGCCAAAAACGCAAGACGGCTATACGCTGGTCGTAAAGCAGCCGAAGTCTAGTCAGAAGATATTACTTTGCTTCACTTCATTTCAATTAGAATAGTTCTATTTTCTATGTTATAAGTACCGCATAGCCACGCCATATAATTACGCAGAGCAACGTAAACACTTACACGTACTCACACCATTTTATCAGTCTATACCTCGCACCTCCCAATCCTCAACATGCTCAGCTTTGCCAAAATACCTACAACTAATATTACATTCCATGTGTACACATTCATTATGTTGACTACAGCTATATACCCGTGTAAATGACTAACCTTTGTATTTCACTGCATGTACAGTAATTGGTAATAATAATTGTAAAATGGTTGAGTAGCATTTTCACGCATTTGCAGTCACATTTTATGCTACTTAACTTTTAATTAACCCAAGTTGTATTTGTCCTTACAAACTGACTACATTTATTATCGTTAGACGTTATGTATTGCAGTCATAAAATAATATCCGTTGTGCAAACGATATTTGATATGACCATGGGTTAAGTGACCAGTTAAGTTGTTTTGGTCTCGCGATTTGTTTTGCTTATAAATAATCTCTGTTGTTTTATTATGACTCTACTACGCAACAATGAGACTACTTTTGAAAGTTTGTTATGAATAAATGAAAGAATGTCACTTCACCGCAGCATGCAATTTGTTGCCAATAAAACGGCGACTGTGTAGCGTCAGCTTAGCCTGCTTGTCTGACTCAATGTTATGCACCACAGATAACTCAACCAGCCAATATAAACGAGAAATGAAAATCACGTAGTCTTCTACTAACCGAGTTTTTTAACAACTGGAGCCAAACAAAATTCCAAGTGCATAAAATACATTGAACACGTTAAAGAGAGAAAGAGATCTTTGCTTTCTATCTGTGTACTCCTCCAATCCAAAGTGTCTGCTGTTCCACTTGCAATTATTATATTAATGACAACATTCATTATTTGCATACATAATAATATCTTTGTTGAGTTTCACACATTTTTCATTTACAGCATTAGGCCATGGAATGGTTGCTTCAACTGCATGGCAGTGTATGGCTTTTTGCTCTTGTTTTCTACTACAACCGTTTGTTTTTGCAAGTCTTCCTTTCATTTTCCTTCGTTTGCTATTTGTGTGCACTACCAATAATAAAATGTGATACACAATTAAAGCTGTGATTTGTTTTTGCTTGGAAGATAAGAGTGGAGGAGCAGGCATGAGCCAGAAGACAGTGAGGCTTCATCAAAGAGTGGATGATGTGTGTATAGCAGAAAAGGAGGAAAAAAGAATTATAGAAGTACAACTAAGAAAGAAGCTGCCACAGAAGAGTCAGCCACATTCGTATTGCCAGTGGAAGCCAAGACTTGAAGAAACTGCGTAGAAAATTCTTTTTAAGCCCATCCTGTC
Organism: Pogonognathellus flavescens; assembly: GCA_019776165.1. Lineage (NCBI taxonomy): Eukaryota > Metazoa > Arthropoda > Collembola > Entomobryomorpha > Tomoceridae > Pogonognathellus > Pogonognathellus flavescens. Next base: position 139,490 of record JABASD010000032.1, on the reverse strand, counting down.
TATGCAAAAGTTGTAAAGTGAAAAAGCTGTGCTTGGCTTCTCTCTGCCTGTCTCTGTGCATATCACAACACAGCATAAAACGTCACTTGAGAAATGGCAGTATGGAACTGCTTGGTATAAAAGCGACGAGTACACTCGTACTTGTTATTTGTACAATCTCTCGTATGTGAGTATAAGAATATTATCTGTGTTGTTGCGAGTGTAAAGGATGGTAATGGAAGTCGAGTGAGAATGCGGGCACAGAATGTATCTAAAGGCTACTCAGCCTTTCAACTAGAAGATATTCTACTTATGATAAGGTAGTTAAACGATTCTTGTTGGCTGTGGCTATGGCTCGATCCATCCGTTTCCATATTCTTCTCATCTTCTTCGTCTTCCTTCTCTCTCCTTTCTATCTAGTCACTTTATTACCAGCCTTGTTTCGTACAATCTCGTGTTATGCAGTCGTATCTCCACTCGCATCATACTTTGCCATAATAATCATATTAGTCCTCGCTAGGCTTCTTTCATTCATGGGAATCCTTATAATATCTCAGTCGTTTTTTCTCTCCTTGCACTTAAGCAATCCTACGCTGTTTCTACTAAATCTTCCATCTACCTACCATCCGTTGCTACATTTAAGTCTGGCATTACATGTGCAAGTCTACACAGCACGGGTTATAGAGCAGATGTTAATTGTACATATTTCTATATCTGAGTGGTACAGTGAATGTGCAGCATGAACTTCATCGGATTGGTTAAATATGGGATTGGTTGGCATGTGATGTAAATAAGTGTAGTGAGTGTATCATAATGGGAGAGATGATCCTGCACACACAGCTTTAAAGCTCGAGCCAAAAAGCTAGCAAGAGAATTCACCCTTACACTCTTTCACACTCATATCGTATCATTTAATGGGAAATGGCAGGAGGAATGCCTTACTTTATATTCTAATTTGCCTCAACGTTTTTATTAGTGCCATCCTTTGCTCTGTCTACAAGGCAACTCTAGGTCTAGGTGGCTTGGCTACACCACACTCCTACTCCTTCCTTCTTCGTCAACCATTCACTAACACGGACTCATAAAACACACCGCACAATTAACCTCCTTTTGACGCAATAACTTTAACCCGTACATTTATAAAACTCCGTTTCATGTGTAGCTTCCACTTATATCAACCACTCTGCTCCCAACTGCCCAAGTCTACTTCTTCAACGGTTATTGCTGTAAGCAGATCTATACGCCAACTTCTTAAATAGGCACACACAACGTGCCTACCTCAACAATAGGTACCCTACGTTCCCTGTCTCAATGGTAATTTAGTACTCAAAATAAAAAGCTGTGGATTAATTACTCATTTTCAAATTACCGGTATTTGCTTTTCTTAAGATGAAACGAGACAACAACCTAAATATGCACTTGGTTCTAAAAATGGAAGCCTAACCGTTCTAAATATAGTAAAGCTGTTTACTGTTTAATTTCTACTATTACTGTCAATTGGTAAGGAATACTAAAACGCATCCGTATTACATCGTTTGCATGTAAATATTTTGCTTGTTTTCTGCCGTTGTTGATTAGGAGCTTAGCACTATACTTACAAGAAATGATGAAGCTAACAAGTTTACAAGCAGCGCCTGAATGTATTTAGATTATTGTTGTTCATTGGTAAACAAGTCGAGAAGTTTAGTAAGAAAAGCTCAAGCTGCGGGTTGAATTGAATAGAGAAATTTCTGCATGCTTCATTTGCTTTGTGACTATAACCGGTTTTGATTCTAAGGAATTCACAGGAGTTTATATGTAAACACTTACAAAAAGTAGCCTTCCAAGTACTCAACTCGATCCACTAAAGTCAAGTTTTAAAAGTCAAGAAAAGGCAGCCAAATGGCCTCAGCATATCGAACACCTTTTGTCTACTGCGACGCGTTGCTTTTCTCTTGTCAAATACAAAAGTAACGCGTAAAAGTAATTATGGACAGACAGAATAAACTTTGTCACAGATTTTGTTCAGCAATAACCACGGCATCGGAGTTAAAACTTTGATACCTTAACTGCCCTAACACAATACTGCATTAGCAATTATTAGGTACGTAAAAAGAATGAAAAGCTTCGATTGAGGAGTGATGATGTGTTCGTAATATTTCGATAAATGACACGGCATGTTATTTGCTTTGTTGGGTGTTGGAAGCAATAGTGACACGTAAAAGCCTTCTGTTGTCATTCCAAAGGTCTCTTTGCAATGGAAATATCTCAATTTAATGATTCATAATATTTTTATTCTTCTGAGTCACGAGCAAGTAATGTGTACTTCCTTAAACAACTCAGAAACCACGAGCACAGCACCAGAAACCACAAACTCATAAAAATCTCACATCGGAATTCCTGTAATATTGTATATGGAACAGCACAGTGAAATAACTGAAATTATCATTCATGTGTTTTCTTTGTAAGAACCTCTTTCTGCACACTTCGTCAAGTCAGAGTCATCCGTTTATGCAAAATTGTAAAGCAAGTCGTAAAGTATTTTATGCTTGCAATGCTTTCTGTACTTCTCTTTTCTGCCGTAAATCGTGTAACACTTAAAAATACACTCTATACACCAACAACTACATTCTTTGCTTAAGCCTATAATATTATTAGTAATAATTACCACAGTTTTACATCAGGAATGAATAGCTAGTCACAATTAGTACCTACAGGGTGGTAATACAGCAAGAGAACACGATTACGAAGAATGTTACTGTTACATACAAATAGTAACAGCAAGAGCATTAAAGTTTCACATAATTTTACGTTGAGCGTTGAGTATTTCCTTGAACCTAACCTCATAATCAGTTAAATGCGTTTCCCTCGTCAATATCATCTTTATGCCAAACAACGCTAATTAAGTGCTCACACTAACGTGCTCACAACACCAGTCATTAAAGCATCACCTAACTTTAACTAACTTAACACACGTTCACTCACTACCACAATATCTGAACAAGAGACCTAAGTGAATACATACAATGTGTCACGCAGTACTTTCAAAAAAATAATGATTGGTTGTGTCATAATGTGTGTATTACCCAATCACACCTCCCTGTTGCTGCGTTTTGACCTGACCCCTGTCTATCTAAGTTCGTGTTAAAGCCATACGAATTGTAAAGTTGAGGAAGAATGAATTCTAAAAAGCTCGTCGCTCATTCCCAATACCACCAACCACAACAACACAAATCTGAGAGTAACAAAACCAAATTAACTCATCTTGGCTTCCCCTTCTAAAAATACAGCCAGCCATGCAAACTTTAAACACTCGAGAAAATGTCATTTGCGTCAACATGCATGTCAACTCCCTAAATACAAATGGAGCAACAATGAGAGTATATTGACACAATATACATTTTTATTATACACAGATGGAAGCTATAGCCAACACAGCTGCAATGATAATACTTAATGGAGGTAGAGTCTTAAGATTAGACTGTCTATTTTATTTAACATTATTTACGTATGTTACCTTACATAAGTTGGCTTACATAATTAACACAGAGGATTACCTCGTTGTAGTTTCCTTATGGTTAACTAATAAGTACCGAGTACAATATATTTATTATAGTATGCATACCACAGCACCAGAACAGAGCATAGTTTTATACAAATAGTAATTAATGCATTTTTAACCAGGAGTTGCAGTCCTATGCCAATATTATCAAACAACCTCATGGACAAATATTTCTTTAATACAAGACATACCTAATACCTATACTTCCTTATTTAACATCATTCTGTTCACAAAAGATTGGTAATGACGAGGAAAACAGAATTGCTTTAAATTATATTTTTGTATACCTACGACTTAACTAATTCCTATTAACACATGAATAATTACTGTGAAATGTTACTTAATATCATACTTTACTTAGAAGGAAAGATAATACGAATAAAATTTAATTTAGATTTATAAGAAATGAAGAAAGCCATTAAAAACTTTAGACTTGTTGAGGATTTATTTACAATGGTTGAAACGCATTATGATGTAGGAAACAAAGAGCGCATTCAATTAACTTGCCAAGAAAGAATGAAATAATAATTAAAAAGTCACACCGACTAAATGAACATCGTGGCCTTCCTGTGAACTACACCTGCTTTTCTCAAGTCTTCCTCGAGTACATGTTTAAAATTCGTATTTGAATGATGAACATGTTTGTACATATTTTAATTTGGTAGAGCTGATCAAAGCAGAGGATGAGAATGCGATTGCGTAAATACAAGAGTTATGTTATGTATCAATTTACATGATTACATGAACTGCTTATGTAGACTGTAGTTTGAGCTGACTAGCAGAAAAACGGTCGCAGCGAGTATCAGTAGCCTGGAAAATACCTTGGGTTGTTCCAAGTATTAAGAAGGTATTTTCCCGAGTAGTTAAAGTCCCAAGGGCATGAATAAAGCAAAGGCTTTCTTTCTGCTGGACGCAAGAACTATTTCTAAGCCTTTCCTTCCATCCCATACGAAATACTTCACATAATATGCCTATACATACTACATGAGCACATTATACGGGTTCAGGGCTCCCTATATTGTATTTCTAATGGTAATGTATGTGTGACTGGCATGAGTTGATGGGTTGGGCTTTTATGCCACAGTTTTAGTTGTTGTGAGAGAAGATAATGGAGCAGAGTAGGAGCACGGAGCAGAATGCGTTTGATAGAAAAGTAAGTAGCAAGAAGTGCTTGTACAGGTTTGGGACGAAGACATGGAGGATCTAGGCAAGAAAACAAGTCGGAGACTCCTGTGAATTGTTTGTGGTCCGACTGTCTGTCTGAAATAAACTGGTGCTATGTTCTGCATTTGTTAGTAATGTAATACAGCGTGAATGTGAGATAGTGAGGAGCTGTAGGAGATCTGACGGGGAAGTGAGTGCATGTCTTCAGGTAGATGAGACTTTGACGGCGCCTCCAAGTCCAAGGGTTACCTAACCTTTTTTAAATTTGTTCAGCCTTGCCGTCTGCCGACAACAACCACGTAGCCAACAAAGACAACACAATAGCAATAAGGCAGTGCCACAGCCACACCAAGTCACTAACAACAAGTGTACTTAACTGAAAGCAGACCCAGGAACAGGTAGTACCGTCATACCTGCCATACTTCAGACAATCACCCAGCCATTTACACTCTCCGCTTATGCGTACAATATTAATACAATAATAGATCCATCCACTCCCTACGCCTTCAGTGTACTCACTGGGAAAATATAAACCAACTGGCACAAGGTACGCTAAGTTATACGGAGGCAGCCAACCAAGTAGGTGCCAAAGATGATATTATTCACATAAAAACAGGAAAGAAAAGAAAGAAAGGTGAAACTGACTCAACTCAACGAGAATACGCTCTCTATTATTTAAATCCCCCTGATGAAGGTTCTACATAATAAATAGATCTTATAGGGAGACCCTTGTTGTAAGTGCAGGAAAGACGTTTACTACTACTGACTCTAAAATGAAATATTATGCCTCCATTTCCTATCAAAGTTATAGCAGTGCCATTTTTATGGTTAGTCAATGGACACTGATATATACAAACAGGTATACTTCTTGTACACGTTATGCCATGTAGTCCTAAACAGTTTCTACCGAGTACGTCGACGCTTTTGGTTGTCCCTTGGTCTGAGGAATTTGTACTCGGTTGTAAGTTCAACTGAAGGAAACAATTACTCCAACCTCAGGTGTATATTTTCCATAGAGTACTCCGAAGCCCATTAAACGGCTACCACTCTTCAGAAGTACTGTCTTAGTACCCAAATACTATAAAGGTTTTATTGATTTCCTTAATTTTTCTATAGAAATTACAGTAAGTGTATATTTAATATATGTACAGTCCGATTTCCTCGAATTTGGACTCGAAAAATCCAATTTGGGTCAAATAAATGTCTGTGTCTCGAAAGCCACAGATTGTTCTTTAGGGATACAGAAAGGTATACGTTCCATAAAACTGAGACTGAGGTAAAGACAACAAGTGACTAAATGTGACCAAGTTGTAATACTTATCTATTTAAATTCTTAGATAAGAGGAAATCCTCTTAGTTAGTTTTGTGTTCAGTGCAGTGGTTACAGGTTCTTACTCAGCTGACAGACTTGAAATTGAAACTCTGAACGTGAAACTTGATGAGTAGGGAAATGGAAATAAAATATTTACACGCAGTGAGTTATTGTACACCGGAGCCCTAATCTCATTGTATGTACAACACCAATTTACGGTGTACTTGCTATCTTTGAATTGTCTGTATTCTTCTCATACATCCTTTGTTCTGTTTTCTGTGTGTGTACGATGAAAAAGATGACGACGAGCTACTCCACTCAGCTGTCCAACAAACAAGCGTAACGTGTATATATAATATGCTTATAGTTAATTACAATTATATGTTGGAAGTAGAAGCGCCTGAATACGAACACAACAAAACGGAGCGAAGGACTGACTGACTGACTACCTCAAATTTCTACCTGCCAAACATCGCTGCCTACATACAGCACTGCACTGCAATGACTTACAAAGAAATGCACAACTACATTATTACGCACACATGCACCACATCAACGTAATTTTCTTTTACACCTCTCCAAGTGTGTACAGATAGATAACTTTCATTGTTATGTTGTGAAATGTTCCCTTCTCTAGTGAATCTTGAGACTTGACTATACCTCCTTATGACTTACGTCATTTCATCCTCCTTTCATCAAACTGTAAAAGGTATTTTCTTAGCATCCATAAGTTTCTCACTTAAATTGCCATTAAATCCTTTTCTTACACATTACACTCATAAACGAATCATTTTGATTGGTCTTGGTGACTAATAACGCGTAACGTCATTGTAGTTGACAGTCTAAAATCATTGTCCATTCATTAAATTGAATTAAGATTTGTGATGCTACAATTACAAGAGAAGACAACATTAATTTTGTTAATGCTACAATCATTCAATGTACGTGCTAAACTCTTTAAACAAGGTAGCATTAGGCAGTACTGATTATTGCGGGCAATAGAGCGTGTAAGTGTGATTCCCATGTTTAGTGTCACCTACAGAATATCATAATTGTTTTGTGTAGATTTGCACAGGTTGGAATTGTATGAAGCCTGACTGTGTGAGTAGATTGAGTATATAGGAGTGATAGAATGTGAACAGGTGAAAGAACTTGTAGCCGGAGTAGCTGTGAAGGCCACGCTGCAGAGGAGATGTTAAAAAATGGACACTTTAACATCCCACACTAAACTGTGGAGCGGCGCTGCTCGGCGAGTTGAGCCAACAGGGAAGAAGGCAAAGGCAAACTATGTTACGCATCACATCAATTATAGTAATAGCTGCGATGAGATCAGATCAAATCACACAAGAGATTCCCTTGCTCACTCGTCTCGTCATATTATCACAAAACAGCAACAGAGGCTTCCCTCAAGCAAAAACACTTCACATCACCCAACCAACGAGTCTCGGCAGTCAAGTCCACAGTCTTCGGCTACACGTTTCTCTATTTTATATCGTCTATATCCCATCCACATGTTCTGCCCATCCACGTACACATACACAGACAGTCTCTGCCTGCACTACAATTTATTTTCCTCCTCCTGCTTTGCCTTGGCTCAAACAACATGTTGTGCTTTCTGTAACAATCTCTGTACATGTAAGCTTGCAGTGTGTGCCAATGCTGATTCTTATATAAGAATTTATTACATGCTGCATAACATGATATCCAGCAAAGTAACATTGAACTGAAGAATATTGTTGAGTACAGAGACTGAGAGATGTGAGAGATGGAAGAAGAGGAGAGAAGGAGAATGACGCATTGGCTGATTATTCATTCTCATTGCATTATTGCTTTCCTTTCGCTAGAACTGTGATGATATTTATTATAGCTCGTCTACAAACAACGTAAAGTGTACGCTCGTGTTGAAGTGAATGTAAGTCTAATAAGTAAAGTGTGATGGCATGCATGGCCTAGCGTAGTGCCAAAGGAAGGAAACCCCCTATTAAATAAAATAACATACACAGATTCGTGGAATCAGCACACCATACTGCATACGTAGACTCCCATGGACACATAAATAAATATGCATCCACAAATTTAATGCATCCACACACAGAATAAACACAACCAGCTACAGTCAACACGGCCAACACCACCAACCCAACTTAAACACACCAACCTCTTACTAATACTTACAACCACATTTAATTTTCATTTCTCATTAGACTTGCTAAAATCGCTGCCAGGGTGTCCATGAATGTTTCTATACTTCACTTTTCCATCTTCATAGCATTTCGAACGAAAAAGTCAACCACTGAATCATCGCATCAAACTACCAAATAATTAGCGAAAGAATCTTACAGCTAAATTAATCCACAATGAAGACATTGCATAATAATGAACGATACGTCCTGCATTAACTCAACTATTGCGCTCAGTTTTTGTCTCTCTCCTTCTTCACAACAATTTTTCTTTATTTTTATTGACTACAAAATAGTAAATATGACCGTTACCTTTTAATTGACTGTTCACATACATACAACACAACAATTACTCATCTTTTTATGACACACACCAAAATAATTAGTACAATTCATATATTATACGAGTATTATACAGTATATTAGTGCAAGGAAATTACCCAGCCAGTCAGTGTGTACAAAACAGCTCTAAAACTGTTGTTTGTGTATTGGTTGATAAACACTGGAGATAACCCGAACTACGATTTCTCATTGAATTCCTTTAATCCAAATCCCTGCTACAAAGTCAATAATAGCAACGTCAGTTTCTTTTGCAAGCAAACTAAACAGAAATTGCACAAGAACTGGATCTATAGACTCATTGAAAGGATATAGAGTTCGATGTTGATAAAATATACACACAGTTGTCTAAAATGATACCTAACGACAAGATAGGAAAAGGGAAACCGTATTTAATTTGAGCAGAGTTGTATTAGTTGTAGTGTGTGGATATCTATAAATACAGGGATGGTGTGTACAACGTGTACAAAGGCAATGATATCACATCAGAGAGAAATTGATGAATAGAAAGAGCGTGGAGTGTGTTGCTGGTGGTGGCAGTGATGATCACGAAGGAAGGATCATCATAAAGAGAGGCAGTGGATGAAAGAAGAAGAAAGAGCAACATTTGGAGAACATGAATAAGTTGATGCACAAAAGCAGCAACCTCGTCCGCCAGTCTCTTTTCCTTATCATTTATTATCTGACTCTGTCTCCTCCATTCTTCTCGTCAGTTCGTTTCAGTTTGTTTGGACTTGGGTTCTCCATGCACAAAAATAAATAGGGACTTTAGCCACAGCCATAGCTGCACAGCTCAGACTTCACATACAACAACATAACAGTAGTTCATTCAATAAAACCAAACCAATTCAATTTCATCTGTGCCGAATGCTCATAAAATAAATATATCACATCACACACATTCCTCCACTACAGTCACCACCACAACATAACGGAATATTCCAAGCCATTCTTCCTAGGCCCATCGCACGTACGATGATTGCTTTAATAACTTGATATGTTGTCGTCGTGTAGTAAACAGCACAGGCATTATTGCTGTGAGTAGATTGCACTGCTCTGCTTCATAAAGTGAAGTAAGTAAAGAAAGACACGAAACCGATGCGACCCCACCAGACCACTTATTTATATCATATCATAAATAACGTTCAATGATTAAACTTGACTGCTCTTTTAATAAACAACCCAAAGCCAAGCAATCCAACCAGCCATACACAGCACTTGCAGGTCTTAGCAAACGATCACATCCACTCCCTGCTCCTACGGTCTCCCAGTCCACTGGACGAACTGTCTCTCTCTTCACTTTAACTATCCACTATTTAATTCCAACTACAAATATTATAACTTACGGAATCCTGACACAGGCACCTATACAAGCAAATATTATTGAATGTATTTATATTTGTATCTGTGTATTTGTACCCTACATAAATTGTGGCTGCCTACATCATGTAAAATGCTTATGATAATGATATCACAGCTAGGCGAGTTAGGATCGAGTGTGTGCACAACCAACAGGCTCATCCACAGGTAACATACCGTAAAAAGCTTAGTGCTCTAATACTCTTTTATTTGCTTACTCAGTAAACACTCTAGATCTGTTTGTTTGCATGTAAGTGAAAAACAGCACAGCTCTTTTAGTTGACATCCACTGATACTCAGCCTGTCGTATACAACTTTAAAATATAGTCAACCAAGTCAACATCGTCTATTCCACAATTTACAGCGATAACCAAATTTGCTCAGTCTACCGCTTCATCCTTTATCAATATAAGTATGTAAAGCCACTACTACTGCTAACATATTATGTCAAACCTGGTGTAAACTTAGGAAAATAAATTATCATAATATTTTACTGATAAAACATTGAGATAAAAATAATGTCCAGTGACAACTGTGTTGGATAACTGAATCATAATTAATAATAAATAGTATCATCAAAATACACGTATTACGTACATACATTTTTATGCCAGTTATAAAAGACATAGCAGTGTAGTATGTTGGAGAGTGTTGTGTATTATAAATACCCTATCAGTATGTACCTACTCATAGTCTGCACTGTTTTCTGAATAAGATTAATGTTACACTATTTGCTATGTATCTATGCGTTGTAAAAACACAAGTGGATCAATACTTGGTTACATAAGAAACTATCTATATGAGACAATATACAATTGTAACTGGCTGTATCATTCATATTCATTCGCATATAGAAAGGATTCTCATATTATTTTCGAGTTTTTTGCAAGTGCGTGCGTAACACATCTCATTTTTGACTCGCTAAGTTGCAAAAATACAATTGTATTATAGTTGGAGTGGTGCACATGAACGTATTGTAATTGACGTATTTACTAAAACGATAAGTGTTCAATCGAGGTAGAAGTTATGTGCTTGTCATATGAATCAGCGCAGAAATGATTTTGCTTCGTGTTTATTTTTCTGATTAAAGGCCTTACTCTGTCTATAAACGATACACACAAATAGTACACATTTTCATATCACACGTTTACACTATGATGTTATGTAAGTGCAAACTCAATCTGCACATGCATACAAAATAGCAAAAAGGCTGTGTGAATTAGAAGACACAGCATAATGCATATTGTGTGCTACACGTACCTAATATGTGGGTTCACTGTTGCTGGACTAATTAGCAATATTATTGGATTGATTACGCATACAACAAGTTATTTTCGCTCACTGTTACTAACCACACTGCAAGTATCTGTATTTGCAAGGAATCTTACAGCAGCGTATATTGTAGCTATTGTGTGTGTGTGTTTAGCCATTGTATGTGCATTTGCAAGCAGACATGAAATAAATGATGTGGCACAGTAGTGCAATGGCATTATGGAGTCCTATATGATTAGAAGTCGACAGGAGACTAGAAAGGAGACACAGAGAGAGGTTGGTTGAATTATTCTGTGTGTACTTGTTGGTAGTTGGTGGTGTGTGCTCTGCAGACTCTCTACGTGCAAAATGTCTAAGTAGGTAATAGTGAAATGCAATCTGTGAAGTTGAGCACACACTCTACATACTCTGCACACACTGTGTTCGTATTTAGATAACATCTCTTATCCTGCGAGAGTATTTGTTGAGAACACAGAGCATATACCAGGAACTGTGAGCCTGGTTTCCCTTACTTAGCTTTGGCTTGACTTGAATTAAATGTGATGACGAGCAAATAATGAAGTTGAAATTACGTAAGAGCATGGCCAAGTTATTCCACGTTGTACTTCGTAGACTCACCCTTCAGCTCACTCACTCTGTCTCTCCCATAATCTCATATTTCCATTTTCCTCAACTCTCTACAGCTCTCTGTGGTGTGTTCAGAATGTCTGAATGGTTGTGAATGTTGTGCACTGCAACAACATTCACAACAACAGTCAAATGGACACGGCACAGCCACAGCATACTGAGATTAGCAGAAAAGAAGGCTAATATTTCGCAGTTATGTGCACAGCTAATAAAGTGAACCAATCCGACAAGGCTACGCAGAATACTTCACATGGACTTCTCAGAACGAAACCATAAGTAATAGCTCTATAATAATATTAGGATTATTACAGCAAAGCTTTGTACGAGGCAATAAAAGCAAAGAGAGAAACAAGAAGGCATGACACGACACGGGAAGCCGAAGTTCAGCCAAACCATTCAAAGGCAACTCACACAAACAACTTCACCATGCATTGCCATTGTACTTCCAGCCAGTTCTACTCAAGTCTAAACAACTAACTCACAATAAGCACTACTACTACGTCTATACTACCTAGATACTACGTACACTTCCATGTACACTATTACGACTATATGCCGTGGATTTAAGTTGGAGTCACGAGTTGCTCGGCAACAGAACAGAAACACTCCCATGTACACTCCGAGTGCACACACTCACAGAACACAGACTTCGAAAAGCCAAGAAAAAGCAAAGGTTGTTCTAAGAAGATACTCGACTACTATTTATTTCATTCTTTGAGCAGTCAGCTTCTCACAAGATTTCGTGTTGGTGCCTACTGACGACGTGAAGAAGAAACGAACGAACGAACGAACGTGTGGGTTTGGATTTGGGATATCCCTTTCTTTCTCTAAAAGTTTTTTCATTGACATTCCTGAAGGGGATTCCCTCTTCGTGTATACTCACTCAGTCCGTTGCTGCTGCTGCTGCTCAGATGGAATGGATGCCACCAGTACACAGCACAACGACTGAGCCAGTCAGATGATCCTCTGCTCTTCTCCACGGCTCACATACATACACTACCTTAACACAGTCATCGTACACCAGCTGCATACCTACTGCTATACTTATACAGACACATAACAGAATCTACACTGCACTACGAATATATATAGCCCCACATAAGTATATAAATAAATGTATAATTCTATTTACATGTACCACTACCTAGTTAGCTCTTTGGCTGTTGCTTGAAGACGCAGAGACTGTTTTGTTGTTGTTATATAACCGTTCAATCTTCAATCTTCAATCTGCTTTGGCTTACTTCATTACATTACATGTTACATACCAACAAGTTAAGATAAGAACTTAACTAACAATGTCTTATGTCTTGTTTCATACAAAGCAAAAAATGACGGTGTAGTGGTGCTGGTGTATTCTCGCTCCATTGTATCTCCAGCACTCGTATATCTTCATCCCTTCCACAATACACATTTCTTTCACTTATAATGTGAATACTACGCTATATAGTATTCTGTGTGTTTTGTATGAGTGAACAAGTTAGTGAGTGTAATACGAATGACTACTATAATATACTGAGATATAGTAGGAGCAGGACTGAAATGAAATGTGAGGCTACGGAAAATGTACGGGGAAGGAGGAGGATGCAGGTGCATCCCATCAAAATACCTCCATCTCTCAGAGACACCACTCTCATTATATCTTCTCTCTCTATTACTCCTATACGTAATAGTATTAGCTCTACTACTGCATTATCTCGTCTTGTGCTCACTCTTCAATGTATTTGCTTATAATATGTGACGTAGTGTAAAGTGGAGTCCTCGCAGCGTGCAAGAGGCAGGTCTACGATACATTTTCGTGTACTACTTAAGTAGATACACAGAGATGCGTACAAGACATAGTAGAACAACTTGAGCAGAGAAAAAGGATAAAAACTACAGAATCCATCGCAATACATTTGGAATGGTCGGTTATTGTTGGTGCTAATAGAAATAAGTGAAGTCTGCTTTGAATGTATTATCCAATACATAATACATAGACACATTCATTTTCTTCTTCTAAACTCAACCTGACTGGAATTAAATACCAGGTATATTATGTCTATAGGGAAGAGTAGCAACTGAGCCAGGCAAAGCCAAAGGCTAATGCTCACATGATATGTCCCAATATACACAGACACAGAGATATAATAGTATTAAAGACTTAAAGTTGATTGCATTCTGGTGCTTATAGAATGGTGAATTTTGTACACTTTTGTGTTTAGTTGTAGCTGGGGTGTACACGGAGAGGTATGCCGCATTGTTGGATTTCTTCTGCAAGCGCAGTGCCTACGGAGGATGTGAAGCGATTCCACTAAATGCTTTTCCTACCTCTTCTTCTTCTTCCCAACCCGTTCACTTTATAAATATGCATTCACTTACTTAGGTGTAGGTAGGTTTATAGTGTGAGGACGCCTATTCAGAGCTCGGCTTTGTGTCGTGCTCTGTCGACACTACTCCACTTAGGCATTAAGCTTCGTTAGTCAGTTATCTGTAGCTAATATCATGCTCACAGGGAAACAATAGCTTTATAATGAATAGAGCACCATTCTTTCACTTAAAAAACTGAAAGCTCTTCATTTAGCCACCACCACTCTCCCGCATTGCTCCACGTACACTCAATCTACCCAATTCTCCTAATATTCTCATTCCATTATTTCCTTTCCAAGAAAACCCAGCTAGACGAGGAGACTAGACCAGCTCAACATAATATTGTAATAACATTGCACAGAATAACTTAAAGAGAGGAGACTGAGCTTAAAACAATTCCACTCCTTCCCATATCCCACACTCACACCACACTCACCCAATCTTTGTCTTCACATGCACAACTCTGCTCCATACTTAATATGCATGACATTGGAGAATGACTGCCTTGCCTGCCTTAACCAAGTCTGAGTCTTCAAAGAGTGGAGTCAGAGGTATTTGAGTGTATGCCTGTGCAATGTGCAGTGTTGCATGTGCTTCAAACATTTCTGCCTGACTAGTGTTATCGTCGCTGTCTGTCTCTGCCTTGTTTGTGTATTCTACGTGAACCCTTTAGAGTTCTCTTCCCTACTTCATGTGAGATCCATGCAATTTGTCCAAATTTAGCCTGCCCAGGATTACCGCAGATAGAACACATCTGTTTCGGTGACGTTCTTACTTTACTAATAGTCTTCTTCACTTGAGTCGCAGTTGATGGACTCAACTGAACGTTACGCATTTCTAATAAACAAAATCATATCGCTATTTCTTTTTTATGCAGTCTATTCGCTCGTCTTCTCTAGAAGTTCATTCCTTAACCTTCTAAAGGTGATTTGTCTTCTTAAACCATTAACTCAAATGGGAATTTGTTCAACTCTACACTCAGGTGTAACACGTTAATTATATTTGTGAGTGTATTTGAGATACCCCGAAATGTGAGTAATCACAGTAATGTGAATGAAAATACAAGGCTACCCTAAAATCATCTGCTTTTTGTTTCCATTTCAGCTAATAAGTGCAGGTGAGAGGTCAAGAATAGTGAAGGCTACTATGAAAATTGAATAGCGTGGATCCCTAAGTCACGGCCGAGATGATAATCAATTAAAACCAATGTTTTTGTTTAGTTCAATAATGTTTTGTGCATACCGAGCGCATAATTTGCTTAAGTGTAAAATTATATTACTTATAGGAGAGATACCAGTCTGATAGTAATTATTACAGCTGGAGGGTCTCAAGAGTGATTATAATTTTGCTAATGTCAGACGATGACGTGTATACGTAATCCAATTGTTAGGACATTATTAACTTTCATTTAAAATTCAAAACAAAATTGCAGTACGCAGTAGATTCCTATACTAATAAATTAATAAATGATGTCATCATCGCCAACTGAAGCACACACAATATCATTAAAAATGAACTTAACCTTTAACGCTGAAACAATCGATTACGGCTTTCTACAAATAAAAAAGATGCAAAATGCAATAATAGAGCTTCATGCTTTTGCTTTGGTTTAATAGAGCTGCATACCTCATTCAACGAGAGTATTGAACAACATAAAAATACTATTTGTATATAAACACAATGCACAACTAGCGTAAATGTTTTATGTGTGGAACATATAAAAGTAATGAAATGGGCGAGGCAAGCTTAAAGGAATCATGTACGCTTCACAACACAGTGCTACATAATAACTGCTGGTTTATATTTATAAGTACAAAGTAAATGGTAGAAAAGGCAATAGGACAGTCGCTAAATTGTATTAGCATGGCATATTATAACAAACATCATCTCCAATCACAACACGACATTTCAGTTCTCTCACAGAATACGAACATATCGCTTCTGTAAGTGAATAAGCAGCAAGTCGGATTGAGAGGAGTTTATATAAGAATTAGATTTTGCATTTATATCTCTCTGCACATACACGAATCGCGTAAACTGAGGCTAATGGTGCATATGAACTACAACCGCGATAAGGATGGATTGATCAAACTTGTATGTAGTTAGAACAACAAAACTATGCGAGAGTTGCAGTGTGGTGGTACTAGGAGCAAGTTGCTATTATAAAATGAACAGTGGTAAGTGTACGAATGTTGTATGGGAGAAGAAAAGAACTCGTCTCTCTCACAGGCCAAGATGACGTAGTAGACTTGTATTACGCTATTACGTATCAAGTTAGGCATCTCCTTCTCTTTTAGTCGCGTCGTCGTCTCTCTCTCTCTCTCGTTTATCAAGAAAAGAATGACTCACTCACCTTTGGCTTTCGGGGATTTATTTCGTTTTCTCATTTTGACTTGCTGTCAAACTCAGGAAAGCACCAACCACGACAAACAACACGACAACACAAAACAAGTTATATGTGCACTACGTATAGGCTAACTGGAACGAGTGCAAACGGAGTTTGCGAAATGAAATCACCAATTCCAATGAAAGCTAAAAAGTCAGTGCACGACAATTATTTATTTTCCATGTTACACAAACACACGTAGTGTGAGTGATGTTGTAGCATTCAAGGGCAGGCACTTCCACCAACCTGCAGCACTACAAGCAAAATCAGTAAAACTAAAATGAGGACACAACACACTGTCACTGCCTTCGCACCTTTGGCTCTGCAGATGAACCAGGATTATTGTAATGAGCAGAATAAAACCATTCTCGGTGAAACACTCACTGCTGCTGCACAATCCAAGGCGTAATAATTAGCGTCGCTGTACGTAAATGAAATTAAACTGAGATTAAATAAAAACGAAATGAATTCACTTGCACTGCTCTGCCGTAGCAATTCTATGCGTGTCCACAGACTACACTCACATTGCCATATCCAGCAGCACTTGTAACTTATTCTGCAGCTCTTTATTGGTGATTGTGTGTTATGTAAATAGGGACTGCGCAGGGAATTATGGAAACATGATTATTGTTATGTAGGTATTTTAGGTATGTAGTATTTATGACGACGATGACGTGACGGGTACACCAGACGAGAATAATATCTCTTCATCAGAGCTTCTGAGTCTAATTGTCTATTAGAATACGTTTGACTGTGAACTGTGTGAGACTGAGTTGCTTTTGCTGTGATATGATGTAGTCGTGTGTGTGTGGTGCGGGGAATACTCCAGGGAATACTGATC
Organism: Pogonognathellus flavescens; assembly: GCA_019776165.1. Lineage (NCBI taxonomy): Eukaryota > Metazoa > Arthropoda > Collembola > Entomobryomorpha > Tomoceridae > Pogonognathellus > Pogonognathellus flavescens. Next base: position 122,144 of record JABASD010000032.1, on the reverse strand, counting down.
ACATGAATTCAATGTGTGTTTGTGTGATGTAAAGCTGATTCGAGATAAAAGAGCTGTTGTATAAGTTGTAGCTCTCTGTACTTGTGTAAAGGCACGGATTGTGTGTAGCAGAAGTCTGTAGTGGAACTGTTTGTATATACAAGAAATATTTGAGTGGATTGTTATAGGATGAACTGTGTAGCACCAGCACTACCACCATGCTCTGTGTTGCTGGAGTGACTCTGCACCGGAGAGGAGTGGAGACTGTTATGTATTTTGAGGTTGGGAAGGAGCAGAGTGAATTGGAGATGATGATGTGTAGTCACTTTGTTAGCACAGTCACAGTCTACGCTTTAGTTTAACACAAGTACACAAATACATGTGCAGTGCAGTGTAAGAACTGAACTGAACTGACTCTCAATGAATCCAAGCCACTTTACATTTCCATCGCCCTGGCTCCTTCTTCTTCTACTACTACTACAACCAACTGCACAAAGCACACATGCACTCACACACACACAATTACGCTCAGGCTCCACGTTATGTTCTTACGCTCTGTGTTGTGTCAGATAGGCATACCTAAACCTATATTAAGTATATATGTACATTTCAAGTAGTTTGTATTGTAGTAATGTGGCAGAGTGCAGTAGGAGTTATAGTGTGCTGGTATGGTGGTTGGAGAAAGACGTAGTAAAACAGACTACACATAAAAGGAGCAGAGGTATGCTACAAGTACAGCGATTACACGTAAACGTATAGCTGTGCTGTTACATTGCATTGCATGGGCATCCTTTCAACAAGCAGCAGTCGAGAAGTCTATCCAAAACCCAAACAATTCTCTTTACATTCGTGCATTCTTACATATTACATCGTGGATTGACGTGGCTCTGTTCCTATACTATGCCCTTTCGCATTAAAGTCACATTATATGCAAAAATCTACGCTGTGCACACAACCAATCCAGAAACAATTCGATGCATTCAGTTTACTTTATTTTCCATGTAGACGCAATTCACTGCTCTTCTGTCTGTCTGCAGTTATTCTACTTTGTCTGACATTTCCACAACTGTAACTGTACCACCATTTCTTTTGCCTTTCTATGCACTTCAATTTCAATTTAGAATTTATTGCTAGGTACGCTACGTATTTACCATTATGTATGGAGTTACCATACCTAAAATAATATTTTTTAACTAAGTAATTGGAGTTCCAGGAAATAAAGAAGGAATGAGCAGTGTTGTATTCATTTCCAGCATTGTACTATGTAAAACACATTTGTACAGATATCCATGGTGTATCGATTCATGTAAATTGCTTAACGCATAGTATATAAAGATGAAATTTCCTTGCTGCAGTATTTATTTGCATCTACGGTCTTCTCCCATGACATCATATCACAACAATAGGCACAAATCGACACGATTATGTCCATTGCATGTTTACATAAGTTCGCATAGGAAATATCTCATTGTTATAATTATACTGCATCGTGGTAATCGTGGATCCAGTCAAAACCCTAACTTAATCAATTGTTTCCAAATACAGCTCTCTGTACACATTACATGTGTGTCAATTTTTCTTCTGTCTGTTTTGGTGTGTGGACTATTTAGTATAAATTATAAGAGGACACATTCACGCACAGCAGCAACGCAGAAATCACTTCCCATTTGTATTGATTACAAGTTGAGGTCATGAAAGAAAGGAAGCGATGTACTGACACTACTATGGCACCCCACATACCGATATATATCTCCATTATAGAAGTTTATACAGATAGTTCATAATTTAACAAGACAAGAAGATAATGGTATGCCCCTGATGAGCAACTTGACGTATAATAAAATAAGTGTTGGTGTTGTGTAGAGTGTAATGTGCAATTGAATTGCACTTCAGCCTGAAAGAAGACAAAAGTAGAAGCCTGTCTCTATTGTCTTTATGTCCCTAACAGTGAATGGCTGTGTGGATGAATATATTTGGAAGAGAATGCATTATAGAAGAAGATGATGATAAGATTGTGCTGAGAGTGCAGTGGAGGGAATGGTGCGGGAATCGGAGTGCGTGTGTGTTTGTGTGTGGAGAGTACACTTGAGTGTGTAGTGATGGAATTATATTTCCACATGCACTTCGGTTGACTGTGGAGGAGTGCGGAGAATGAGATTTGGAGAAGGCAGTGCAGTGTTGTGTGAAGGAGAGCAATGCAATGCAAATGTTGCTCACACAGCTCGGAAGTTCTTTCAGTTCCCAAAGTTCCCATTCTTGGGGTAACCCCTCTGCTGCTCCTCCACTCATGTCTTGTGTGCTCTGCACATTCAACTTTAATTCACATAACATGCACAGTTCCACTGCTGCAACTGTGTACACTCATCGTCATATACAGCTTTGCTACAAAACGTAGCATTAGAAAAGTGTGTAACTCAATCGTGGAAGGACTGAAAGCACAGTTGCACAGAGCTTACACTATATAAACGTGTTTCTAGCGCTCGATAACACGTAAGGACGTTGTGGTCGAAAACTAAGCTAAGGCATCCCAAGTTTGTGTTTATAGTGCTAGTCATTTATTCAGCTGTAGCTGCTTCTATGACTCAACTACCTCAATGCGGGCTTCTCACACCAAACTCAATAATGCTTTACTTCAATATCACAGAGGCATTTCCCTGTTTCCCATTACCATGTTCTCATACAAATATGCATTGCATATACGCAGTGCTCTGCTCTGTCTTGCGAGTGACCTGACAATGGACAAGACCACTGTGAGCAGGACAATAATATCTCTCTGATGTATACACATGTGTGTGTCAACTGCGTTTGCTCTGCTCCATTCAATGCTTGCCGTAGTTTGCCTTGCAAGGTTTGTGTACAACAGAACGACTTACTTAGGTAAGGCTATAGGCTGCTTCATAATACGGCAGAGTTCCGTCCTGATACTTCTATATTACTCCAAGATTAAGATTCTCCTATGGGTAGTCTTTAAGAGCACACATACAACTGGGATGTAGTACAACTCACATACAAATTATATGTCAGTTACCTAGTAAGTTGCACATAACCTTATAACCCATACCGCGGGATTATTTAGCCATTATAAGTTATAAGTATAAGATTTTCGTTGCCCGATCCCGTGTGCTGTGGTGATGTGGGAGCAATGGTATGTGCAGAGCATAGAGTTATAGAAAAAGAGCAAGTATGTTTTAATATTAAGGGAAATTCTCACAATGCACTTGGTTCGTTTAGTCTCGTTGGCTGAGTTGACTTGGCTTTGGCTTAAAGTCGACTTGGTCTGGTTGGAATTGTTGATGGTTGGATGGTCCGTCGCCGTCTGGCCTAGCCAAGCCGTCCATTTCTTCCTTCCCTTCTCCGTCTAGATCCTTTCTCTATATCAAAGTTAATACCTATTACTACACCATTACTGCTCCCTTACAATCTTCCTTCTATTTCTATACTGTAGCAAAACAAAACATCATCGTAGAAACATATACACATCATAATAGTTACTTATACTTCTTAGGCCAAGAATTCCATAAACTTGGTAGGTTTTCATAATACAGGGTGTTCATAAAGTGCATTAATCCTACTCAACATCCCACCCGCGCATATGCATTACATCGACATAAGCTGATATTTTTCCTTATCATTTTCCGGTTATAATCCCTACGGATTAACCGAAACGGGCACATGTTTTTTTTTAAATAGCTGAAAGGTTTCTCTAATTGACCTGCTTCACCGAATTTTTCTGTTTTCAACTTTTGGACATTGAATTGAAAAGTAAGGCCACAAAACACAGCGTAAAAGTAAATATTTTTTTCTCCGAAAGATGACAACGTAGAAACAATCGGTGAAATACATCAATTAGAGAAACCTTTCAGTTATTTAAAAAATATGCACCCATTTTGGCTTGAGTAGGACAAATATCAGCTCATGGCGATTTAATGCATATACTATATGTGCGTCTTATGGGAGTAATGCGAGTGTAGGATGTTGAGTAGGATTAATGCACTTATCGTTATTTTATATTTTATGAACAACCTGTATATAAGTATAAGTTAAGCTACATAAAAATTAGCTTTTACATGTTCCTTACATCACTACAATCATAATTCTTTCATTTACTACAATTCTTGATAAAACTCTATTCTATGCTTTGAGATTTTATTGACTATTTACCTGAGACATATCAACGATTTCTTATTCTTTGTCATTAGTCTCATTCTCATTAGCAAGCGGTAGTCGTTCGTAGAGTTAGGAAGTTGCATTTGAAGTGAAATGTACAAAATGGAAAAATCTGAATGAGTTGGGGGTGGGAACGTAATACTAATGCCTACATAAAAAGTGGAAAAATTAATATCATCGTTTCTTGCTTCTAGCTTCAGTTAGTGCAATAATTGACGAATAAAGCTTAAACAAGAGTTTTATGTAAGCTTTATTCAGCAGCAGCAAAAGGAATTGTTACACAACTTAACACAACACATCCATATGCTACAAAGAAAACAAAAACGCTGCACTGCCAAATATTTTGCTATTTGCACATTATTTGGTATTTGGTAAGTTATACATACCTAGTATAATACTATGCGTGTCCTGTAAACGCGTTGTTTTCTTCGTGTAGATTATTATCCTCTCTGTCTCCTCTGATATATTAATTCAAGAGCAGGATGTACAGGAATAACACTTTCTCTGTAAGAAACATGATGTGCACCGTTTCATACAGATAGTAAGTACAGAAAGTGGTAAGTAGGTATGAACATTCCCGAGGAGAAAGTTGAATTGAGTTGATTGTAGCTGTCGGATGAAGGAAAGAGATTGGTGTTGTTCTTAGAAAGGACTTTATTCAGTTATTGCTCCCTCGTCCCACTCCCACCACTTGTACTTTACCCCAATTTCACTATGAGCAGTGGAAATAAAAGCGCTTTGAGCATTATTGCTGGAATAATAGTTTTGCACTACACTAACGATACAACCCTTTGAAATGTACGGGAAAACATCCACAATATCAGCAGGAAACGTGCAAGTCCATGTAAGCAGAGAGCGGATATCAAAATTCGGTTTCAGTCCGGTTGCCGGTGGCGGTAAAAAGAATCAATATCATGCCATACCTAAATATTACGTTGCTGTGTCACCTCTCATTCGGATGTCGGGAGAAAGTCCTGAGAAAGCACATTTCCACATTATTTCCATTTCACCGAGGAACTGTGTCGAACTGCATTCAGCTGTGGCTGCTGCTGCAGAGGGATCTACTAAAAGCTGGGACGAAGGGAAATACACCGCAGCTCGTGGCGACTCATTCAATTCAATTCCATGCTCTCAGAAGGAGGGGCTCGTGCATTGTGCAAGCGGAGTTAGTTCCGCCTACACGCTCTCTCAGAGAAGGCTCTTCTTCCAACTATACTCAATGATGCATCAGCACAATTTTCTATTTCTCATTTCGTGTTTGGGATAACAAACTTCATCTGTCTGTTCTCCCACTTTGACTGCTTTGCAGCATTTCCACTTTGCTGTCTTTCTCGATCTTAATTTTTGTGAATTCTGTTCAGTTGTCAATTCTGAGTTGTTGTACGTTAGTCAATCAAAATATCAAACTATTATTCGCTATATATTTGTGATCTTTAACTTTTCTCTCCTTCGTTTGTAGCATTTTACAGTCTTTAATTTTAATCATCATAGTTAAAATTGCAAGTCATCTACACTACGAGTTTTAGTGAAACGTTCAAAATTTGACGTCATCTTTTTATATCTAATCAAAAATCTGTGAGCAATCTCAGACACAAATTGAGATAATGGCCTTACTGTTTGGAGGAAATAATTCTGCGAGAAATCAGCCTAAAAATCTCGTCGAATTTAGAGCTGGGAAAATGTCTTTGAAAGGAAACCTTGTATCTCCGGATAAGCGAAAGGTTCGTTTACGGTTTAAGATTACGAGTACAAATTAATTAATGTTTTTCTGTTTATCTTCAACATTATAAATAAAATGTTTTCACGAAATGACTTTTGAATTATGATATTATGATTCGTTTATAGATAAATGACAATTAATATGGTATACGGTTTTGTCTGTAGGGATTAGTCTACATTTACGAATCTGAAGATGGTCTGAGACATTTTTGCTGGAAGGACAGGAAATCAGGCACCGTTGAAGATGTAAATCAATTATATTACTTTATATCCAGGTAGATTGTGTAATACAGAATTTGTTTTGTTAGCGTGTACATAATTTTTGTTTATTTTTTTAAGGATTTAATAGTCTTTCCTGATGATATTGAGTTCAAGAAAGTTACGCAAGCTAAAGCTGGCTCTAGAGTATTCTTACTGAAATTCAAGGCCTCAGCTCGGAAACTATTTTTTTGGATGCAAGAACCCAAGTCTGATGGAGACGAAGATCTTGTATGGAAAGTGAATGACACTTTGAACAATCAAGGTGGAGGTTCCAGCGGAGGAAGGGTTGGTCAAAGCGGGAGTGCCACCCCTACACCATCCGAACAAGATGTTCAGGCTCTTCTTTCGCAAATGTCTCAGTCTCAACTCATGCAATTAATAGGTGTGTACGGAAAAGGGAAATCATGAACAATAATATAACCATTTGTCAATCATTTCTGAAAAGTAAAACTACAGTATAAAAAAATACATTCGCAGGAGGAATGTCCGATCTTGGTGGTGCGTCTGGACTTTTGGCCCAGCTAAGTCAAATGGCTCCAGGAGCATCAGCCTCTGGGGGCAATGGAGGTGGAAGTGGCAGTGAAACAAAAACTTCTGCTCCAGCTTCCGGAAATTCGTCTAGCAAGCCTGCCACTGCCAAAACGGAGACTTCAGAACCGAAACCTGAATCTTCGGCACCTAAAGCTGCTCAACCTCAAACAACGCCCATTCAATTGCAAGATTTACAAAAGATTTTAAGCAATATACAACCGAGCACCCAAGGCATGTTAAATTGTGCTGAATTCATCTTTTTCACCAATATTCAATGATCACAATGATCAGTGCGGATGTATTAAGACTAACATTGGTTATTTTGTTGTGCAGATTTAGCTGTGGGGATCAACACAGATTTCATTCAACGAATCACTTCTTGCCCGACAACCGTTCAGAAGCTTGCACCACTTTTACCCAACTTCGGAGGTCCTGAAGTAAGTAAAATTTCTGAAGGCACCCAAAAAGACGTTGAAAAGGAGTTACTAACTCCGCAATTTCAGACTGCCTTAAGTGCTTTCTGCTCTGCGTTCCCATCAGGACAATTGGGTCCATTGGTGTCACAATTTGAAATGGGAACAGACGCAGTGAGTGCAGCACAAAGCGGAAATCTAGAGGCTTTCCTCAATGCAATTCAAAAAGACGTTGATAAGAAGTCGGCGACGCAAGAACCGCAAGAAGCAACTGCAACTGCTGCTGCCGCCGAAGAGGTAAAATCCATTATTTGATAAAAATATTTGCAAGAGTTAGCAGAATGAGTTGTATTAATTTTGAGAATTTTTAATAATTGCAGCCTGAAGATATGAATGTGGATTAGGGAATTGAATCTTAAAATTGAATTTTTGGAATAAGCCAAACATGAAAACTATTGTTTATTCAAGTTCTCCGAATATTGCAATAACAGTAGATAAAATGTGCCCTGTTTGTATGTATTGTATTATTTGAAGGTACAGTACAATTCATTATCCATCAACCCTAAACAAATTGCGTAAAATAGAAATTCGTCAGTGTTATTTTTTATTAATTAACATAATTTCGTGAAACCAAAATGGTAAGCATAAATGATTTTCGATGTTCACATTACATAATCCACGAAATAAATGAATTTCTGTAAATGCATTTATTTCCATTTAACGGAAATATTAATGAAGCAAAAAGTAGTTTGCAATAATTTATTAAATTGTTTTCATTACGGCAGTAGTACAGCACAAAGCATACATTATCATTACGTACATGTCTCAACCTTTCAATTAAAATTGTAAGTATTTCAATGCATTAAGAGCATCAACGACTATTCAAATAATGTTCCTTTTACTTGACATCCATCATTTCGTTCGCTTGCGTTTTAGTGAATGTAAATATAAGATTAAAAATCAAACACCAACTATTAGACAATTTGAATCAAATAATTGTACACCTAAAATATTAGCACTGAACAATAAGCTGGGTCGGTGTAGTCTGGTGGCGTGGTGGTGCTGATGACACACCAAACGATCCTCTTATTCCCAGTAATTATTGTCTAAAAATCATTACGTGAAGCTATAACTCATATTCATATCTTGCTATTAGTGTAATAATAAGTGTAATTAATTGTACAAAATCACAAAAATGTCAGAAAAGTGAGTAGAACTACAACTACAAAAGACTATACAAATAGAAATATGCTCCCAAATACTGAATATCATTTCAATTAACTAAAGCAGACTTAATTAACATTTTAATTGCAATAAGAAGCAATAACAAGTAATTTCTGAAATATCTCACAAAGAAAAAATCAAACAATATTTTAAAATTAACAAGTGTACGAATATATTTAACTATTTGCATTCTAGGAATAAATTAAGCAGTACAATATATTTACATACAGTCAGTATACAATGATTTACGTTATGTCATATCAGAAAATTACACTTTTTTGATCCTTCGTATCATCAATCAGCAATCGGTATATATCAGCATTACCAACATGTCAATAACAATGTGAGTATAAAACTGGAAGATTAGTTTTTTCTTTAAATTGGCATCAGAAAGAGCTTTTACATAGAGAACTCAGCTAATCAAATATAGCATGTCAAAGGTTAATAATTTTAATTAATTAAGTATCAAGACAGTCCTAGACTTAAGGTTCACCAATCTCTATCTCCACGATATTTTCATTCACATTCATCGAATGAGTAAATTATCATATCAGTTCAACAACATAAATGCTATTTTTAATCATGACACGTCTTCTTCCCTGTAGATTTAGACACATTTAGAAGTCGAAATTATAATTAATTGCTGTTCAGTTTGTGACCTGGCAATGATGGATTGGAATGGGCTTAAACGCCGACGGTTTCTGTTGCAGTGGTCTTAAGTCCTTTCGGGCCTATCGTTGTCTTGAACTGCTCTGGAATTGGCCATTCCGCCTACAAATTAAACAGACATTTATTTTTAGATACTTAGCCCTACAATCATTACATTATTATTACAAATCTACTTTACAATCTTTACGAAAAATGCTTACGTATTCGCCATCCTTTGGAACCATGACATTGAGAGCAGAAGATTTAGCAGAAACAATTTCAACTTGAAGTGATTCCGAGCTCAAAAACATTTGCAGCCCGTCAACCTTGTCGACAGTGACTGTTGGGACGCTGCCCATCACCTTTAAAGCAGAACAGATAAAGAGATAAACAATGTTAATTAATTCCATTCCACTATAGAAAATTAATTTTTAGCGACTAAAGCCGATTTTATATTTACACACCTGCATCTGACAGTCTCGACAGTTAACAAACTCGACCGACGCTAACAATGAGTCAAAAACAACGGCCGTCTTCACGCAACTATCGATTACTATTGAATTCATTTTCCCTTTTACTACAATCGTAGAATCTTTGCAGCCAAACATGTAAACAACTTGATTCAGTTCCACGTTGTCAATTTTCATATCTTTATTGCCAATCTGGTGTTCCACAATCCACTTTTTCCCTTCCAAACAAAACTTTGGAGGTTTCACAGTCGGAGTCTTTGGTGCACCTGGCGCTGCTCCGCCCTTAGATCCTGCCGTCGAAGAAACAACTCCACTGCTTCGTAGATTTGGATTTTTATGGGTTTGCATATCCGCTGTGACCTTCTTGAGACCTTTAGTGACGCCCTCCCCCTGATTTAACTCTTCAAACAGGGCAGCTCTATCATCATTTTCCATCGACAAGTTTTCAAAATCCATTTCATATGTCGGCGGAGGAGGTGGTGGAGGAGGTCCACCAGCTGCTGATGGAGGTCCACTAGGGATTCCACCTGCGACAAATACACACATGCTTAATACTATTACTACTTCATTTTTAATTGTCAACGAGTCAGTTTTAAGACGCTCACCCGAAAAAGGTTGTTTTCCCCACATCAAACCGGTAGTATGGTTTTTCTTAATATAATTTTGCAATACAGTTAAGGTGTTGACCCAGGATTTGGCCCATTCGGCATGTCCAGGTCTATGAAATAATGTAGAGGGTTACGAGTTAAGCAAAGTCAAAGTTTTAAATATATGAAATGTTAAAGGACGTGAAAAACGACGAGTTAATGATTCAAAATTTTGTTACTTGTCTTTGAAATCCTTTAAAACTCTGTTCGTGTAAAACTGGCCAGCATCGTTCATTTCCTTTACATACGGACCTGGAGTTGGTGCCTACTCAGGATTGAATTCATAGAAATTAATAAATGTCACGCACAAAATATAAATATTGAATTTCTGAAATGTTAAAAGAAAAAGACATTCACTTACAACTGTGACCCACGCTAGGGCAGGTATACTTTCAGAAACAGCTGACAGATGATTAAAAAATGAACTAGATCTGCGCTTTTCTCGAAAAGTTTGAATTTCAGAAATGGCATTCGCAGTGTCCCCAAGAAGTTTTTGAAAATCAGCGTCACTTGGTTTCACACATCTTGTGGCAACCGAAAGAAAGTTTCTTTGGGCCCTGATAAGAAAAATAAGTGACATTAAAAATGTATCATATACAGTTTCTGACAATACTCACACTTTTATAGTTATGCAGAACAATTTATTTAGCTTCTAGTGGATGAAAATTTGGAACCCATCATCATAAGATACGATGATTTCCTTAGGTAAAGGAAAGCAAGGTTCATATTATGAAGGAACAGAATCTTTAGAAAAAATACCTAAGTGCTCATTAATTTAAAGATTGTTATGAAGGGTTAATTACATAAATGCTTTTTTGACGAGAAGGGCATGTTCTGCAACTTCACCTCCTAGTTTTTGAGCAATATTGAGGAACTCAGCCAAATTTCCTCCCACGATTTCTTGCTCGAATTCCAAAGCAGACGGAGTCAATTCTAAAAATAGATAAATTCATTGACACTTGCAAACATGATTTTCATTCTTACAGTTAAAAATATTCTCTGTATATTTTTGCCTTACCACCAGCCATGTTATTTGAGTTGTTATTCGATGTTTTGTGATTATTTGTAGAAACAAGAGACTCGAAGGAGCTATCAGTCTTATCCGTAGAAATTGAGTTGTGATTCTTGATGTTAGCACCGTTCGATAACCCACTGGGTTTTTCAGTTGCTCCGTTCACGTCTGTTTCTACACATTTGCAAATTCATCAAAACCTAACATTTTAATTCTCTTGACCTTTTAATGTTAATTTGACCTTAGGTCATAAGTCATAAGGGTTAACATATTTAACTTGTATTGCTAGTAATGCTATTAAGTATTATGTATATACAAATTCTAAAAATCACATCAACATGCTTAATACTGTACTAATAATCAGACAAGATTTTCAGTCTATAGTTCGGTATTTGGTAGTCATAAATGCATTAAACTAATGTTACAACGCGTGAACACTAAAATGCTGAAAACTGATTCCGTTAATAATGAACTGACATGCACTTACGTTGAAATTCGCTGAGCAATGAACATGCATGAAAAAGCCGAGTTTAAACGCCAAGAGTGTGAGCACATGTGGATTAATGTCATCCACCTACCAAACTAAACATGCCTCTGTTGCTATTTAAACAAATAGCAAACTGTAAAAAATGAATAAAAGTCGCAATGACTGCCAAGAATCCCATTTCCAACATTTAAACTTTGCATCTTGAAAAAGGCAGGTCTGCAACAATCATGGTTGTTACTAAAGGAAAAACCTATGATGCACTGGCACTACGAACATTCTGTTCTGTACTACTATATAGATGATTAAATGCACACTAAAAATAATCTTTGCTTTCAAAATTACATTGTATTATTACATCAACTTGTAAATTAATGTCTTTTTAAAATTGCCAATATCATTAACTTTACTCCATGCTAAAGTCAAGAATCAACCTTATAATAACGAAAAAATATTACGGAAGAATGAAACTATCAAGATACCGTAGTATATGCGAAACTCGAAAATTTGGCAACACAATGTAACAAAGCTTGGCCTGTATATGAAACAGCAAATAATTTTTCATTCGGCTCGACTTCAGTCTGTGAAATTGATGTATGTAATGTCCCTACATACAATGCACCAAATAACATACATAATTTACTCATTTTAGCAAAGCAGCAATTTTCAATTTACATGCTGTGACATAGAACAAAATATACAATGAGTCAATGAGTCACTCAAACTGATTCATCATATAATAATAATCTAGTAATTTCGTTATCTCATCGCTAATGATACTTCAACTACAACAAACTTGAACATTCTATTCTACACACATAATATCATTCTATAATTTAAGTTTTTTGTTAAATTATACGCGCACTTGCTATAGATAGGTAAATGGGTATACTGTATGTGTAAAGTCTAAAGCTTATTTTTACGTATGATTATGACTAATGAAGATGAATAATAAAAATAACTTATAGTTATAACCAAGAATTGTATCCAAAAGAAAAGCATTTGGCCATTTCACGCATTTCTTACACAGCCCAAACGCCAAGAGACATAGTATATGAGGATTATTACTTTATTACTACTAGGGCATCTACATATACTGCTAATAATAATACTTGACTAATCCCATTACTTGGGCGTTACGCATTATTATTATATACATCACCAACTAAACCAGCCTGTCTTTATACGTATAATAAACAACTTTTATATAATTACTGTTCATTCATGTAACGGTACAACTATCTGTCGAAACTCCTGAACTTAAAAAGAAAACCAACGAGAGAAGAGTTAAAGATTAAGTTAAATACGTACTTGCTTGCCAAAAATTGCGGAGGCGGCCGTACTCAGGCGTGGATTTGGACTCATTAGACATTGTTTGTATTGTCAATGTTGGGGGATTTACAATCAAAACTACGAGAAGAGAGCAACAATGAGTAGGAAGATTGCAGGAAGATCAGAGACAACCTGAAACTGGACCAGCAGGCCAGGTGTATAGCACACAATTAGCAGAGAGGTCACAGGTCACTCACAAGTTTGGAATTTACGATTTTTTCTGCCAAAATCTAACCGTACCGTACCGTCAATCACTCAATCAGTCTCATAAATTCTAATTCTACATTAAAAAATTAAATCACACAATAAAGTTACACGATGATCAGTTTAAAGCAATCGTAATTATTTCCTTTCATACTGCTGCATTGATACTCCGCTATCTTCATAATGAATTGAAGGTAATAACTTTATGCACATTTATTCGGTGAACGTGAAAGTGCATTACATCACACCTAATAATAATATTATTATTATAATTATATTCCTGTAACCATACTATAAATGACCTAATAGCAAACCCAATAGAATAGAGAACCCAAAAATCCAATCAAATCAATCCACTTCCACTACAAAGCAGTAAACCACAAGGAAAGAACAAAACTTCAGTAACTTCAGATTTAGACCTCACACAACGACAAAACGAGGAAACATTTTAGGAAACCAAATAAAACCGCTGATAGTATGAACAACCGAAATTATTTCAAAAATTCGTATCGTATTACCCTTCAATTATTAAATAAGCCGTTTAAAATAAGTGAAGTACCACCACCGGCAAGCGAGATTGTTTTCAGAATATAAATTAAATCAAAGCAATTACGTAATAGCAGACTAGCACCTCAACTTGTAGTACTCAATTACACAGGCAATGTTAATGACTTTCAAAAATATTAAAAACACTTTAATTCAATGTACTATATATCATCATAGTTATCGTCTACCCTGATCCCAATAATTTCCTTCCACTTCCACCAAGGTTGAAATGGCCCTAACTACCCGTAATAATTGTGTTTAGAGTTAGAGATAGTCTAACAATAACTAACAAATAAGTGAGTAAGTATAGGTACATTATTTCTTGTTAAATGATGTTTGCAAAAATAAGGCTAATTAAAAATAAATGCACAGCACAACCCTCGTCACCAATTATAGTGTCTGTGAAAATTACCACACATATAGGTAACGGTTACATTTAATTTTCTGCCTGAAGTTAATGGAAAAGTAGATGAGTCAATAATTTCAAGTCAAAATTGTATTGCAGCACAACAATATTGAATACGTAGAAATGTACACATGACAAACATTCAATCAACATAAAGTCCACAAGAGAGTATTCTTCGTATCGTATAATGGACTTTACAATACAAACAAAGAGAAATATTGACAATTGATTCACTGATACACTATACAATTCTCGACCAAAATATTGAAAAGTTATTTACTTTTCAATTAAAATAGATGACTTTTTATCAGGAAATACCATAAACACCACACATAAAATTAAAATATTGCACAATAATTGTGTTACAGTTACATTAGTAGTTAGTGAGCTAGTGCTATATTATAAACAAAACTGTTACTGCAGCTTTACATTATACATATCCCTGATGCTATCAAAACAAAATGCATACTGATATTAGTTTTTTAGGTATTATAGTTTTTTTCCTCATCATCATTGTATTTTTTGTATCTTACGTTGTTGGATGTCGGCAAGTCATACGTCGTAATGCGCTTCTTCTGAATCTGTCGTTCTTTTTTGGTTTTTGGATGTTGTCAATTATTTAAACTCGGTATACGTTTTCAAGGTGAATTGGTGAATCATATAAAACTGCCTAAGACTATCGCGATCTGCAAATAAAGCAAAAAATATATAAATTATTATATCAAACAGGTTTATACTTACTGTTTACACTAAATACTAAAAGGTTGAAAGCAAAAATTTACATCAGACATATAAACCGCATTTATTTATATAATGTCATGTTATATGTATTATGTGTAGTTAATTATTAATTATAAATAAATATAATAATATTATAAACTGTAACTGTACTCAATATATTATTACCAACTACCAAGCGAAGTCTTTCTTGGTAGGTATGTTGATTTATTTGAGTTTCAAACGACTTTTATTTTTACAAAACTTTTAGCAAACAACGAAAGAACCGAAATGTTTCTGTCGCAAAATCTTAAATATTTGACAATTAATGTACAATATCACAATTACCTAATTCAAACTTAACACCCTCCTGTGTTCATAGACAACGTAACGTTAAATGCACTGACGGTACAGTACTGACAGCAGTATTTAAAAGCAAGTTTGATTAACAGAAATGTAAGAACAGAGCAATCTCACCGAGAAGCAGAACGGGCACTGACTTATTTCCTGCTCCGCTATCTGCTCATGCCCAACCCATGCATGCCCACGTCCTACGAAAAGGGATATGTTGCCGGTGTGTGAGGTGAGTGAGGGTGTGCTTCAATTCTTGAATGTCAAAACTATACCATAAAAGGATTGAATAACCATTGCAAACTATGCAAACCAGTAGCGAAAGTAGAACAACTTAAATATTATGATGAAGAACAGCTTCAATAGTATGACCAAAGGCTTGCAGCATAGATAGAGATGTTCCGTTACGGCTCGAGTCATAGAAAACCTATCCGGCATTAATATACAGATGAACTCAAATATTTGAATTAAGACCAATCAGCATTAGTCTAAATCTAATATTTGAGTTCATCTGTATATTAATGCCATTAATGTGCATTATATTAATAACATTAATAGAATTAACTTAGCACTATTTAAAATGCATGTGTATTGTTGAGGCTGCATTAACGCACTAATTATTCTAAAAGGTCATGAAGGAGTTGACTGATTGACCCCATTTACAAACTGGACCTTTGTTGTGACCCAGAGATCGCATTTGAGAAGTTTGAACGATTTTTGTTTATCCGTTCGGGAGTTATAGCTGACTTAATAATGATTTGATTTGAGTCTCCAGGAATCAATGTGCAATGTTAAATTGTGTTTTTGTAAGTTCAATCTGAATGCATTGTTTTCGTAAAAACTGGAATTTTGAGCCGATAATATTATGGTTCATAGCTTAGACAGACAGATAAATTATATAAATATATGATAAATACATACACAGACAGACAGACGGAAGATGACTATACAGTAGCTTTCACTATTGAATATGCAATGCAATATAGAAGCACCTTTTTAACATGTCTATTTGTGGGCGTTGTCTTTTAACTTTCTACGAATCACATGAAGGTTAACCAACTATGTAGAATATTGTACATTGGAAACAGTGTATTGGGACTCGATGATATTTTCAATGGTTATATAATTCTACTACAGTTGCTAATTAAGAAAGGAACTTTCAGGTTATTTGCGCCTTGCGCTGAAATTTGGCGTTGATTTGATATCCGTATGCGTAGGCCGAGTAGGGTCTATAATGCAGTGCAGTGTGCAGTAGTAGCAGTATATTCAACTCGTCAAACAATTATTTATTAGCTAAACTGCCTGAGTGATTCTGTTCTGTTGAGCCTGTGCCTGTCACGCCGAAAAGTTTGAGTAAAGATAATATTTTACTTTTACAGAAAACTAAGGTCAATTTTGGAAAAAAAACCTGAAGTACAATTTTTATTTTAAACTAGTAAGTGTTTTTAATATGGTATTGAAACGCATTAAGTAGTAGTGCATCTCGATTTGGTGCTGCTTGGTTTTGTTAGTTGTTACCGTACCGTTAAGCTGTTAAGTCTGTTACTTGTTCAGTCAGTACTCTCAGTACTAATACTAATTGTAACAATTGTAAGTACACAAGTAGTTGTGTACACCGCATTATAACTTTTCACTTGTATTTGATAGTGCAAACATAAAAATGCCGTCGTGTCGATTGATTTATGATTGAGTCCTCCTATTGCTGATTGCTAATTAATTATGTTTGATTAAGTACTTTGCTTTATGATTAAGTTTATCTACAATATTAATGTGACTTACGACGTATACGTCTTATTTATTGTTTTAGAAGTCCAGGTTGTTAAAATGGCGGATTCCGATGATGATTATGACCGTAAACGACGTGACAAGGTAAATAAAATATTGTGTGATTCATAGCAATTTATTTCATTTACCAACTGGCCATTAGATTACAGAAGACAATAGACAATGATAAGCATCTTCATTGTCTTCATCTTCGACTTGCGTTCACAAATGACAAAAGGGATAAAATGCAATTTAAATAATTTCGATTACAAAAAGCATATTTTAATCAAGTCAATCAATTAAATTAACAATAAATTGTCAATAATTGCTTTGAATGACTGTATTCGTTTTATAAAAGGTTAATATTATTCCCTATTAGTTATGTACATCCTACACAATGGTCAATGTTTATTTATTTAAATTACCTTTACCACCACCATCATTGTGAGTGACTTTTGTCACCGACCGACCTCCGAAGGGGGTTCTGCGGATGCCATTGAAGTATAGAAAGAATGAAGAAGTTTTAGTATTTTTCAATAATTAGGTAGCTGACAGGTGAAAATGTTAAAAAATGACATTTACGCTAGAATTTACAAACATTTTAGAAGCACTTGAGTATCTAGAAAGTATCTAAAACAATTGTTATTTTTGTTATATAACCAACACGAATTTTATCCATTTTGGCTTTGGCTTCGCTAACTTAACTTGCCGTCCTTGAACTGTTAACATCTATTTTATGAATATTTCACCACTAAGTATTTATTTAATTAATGTTTTCCAAAACCTTTTAGTTTCGCGGAGAAAGAAACGAGTACAGGGAAATGGGTGGACGAAGACCTCCTCCAAATGATGACATGAGATCGCGAAGAGATGACTGGGGAGGAGGAGGTGGTGGCGGTGACCGGTATGTTGAATATATTATTATCTACGCATTGTTAATAAGATAAAGTTCAGATAAAGATTCATTTCAAAATGAGAAAAATATTGTCGTTCTGTGAAGATCAGTCACTAATACACTAGTAGTAATCGGCTTGTAATAAATGGGTGAATAATGTAAATACAAGTAATAGTAATTCCGTAATTAGTAATTATTTACTAAGTAAGCTGAAATATTATTCAATTCAATGCATCAAACTTATCAAACCATGTAAACAATTGCATTTTCTCATAGCTTAGAGTATGTCTGGATTCAAAGTGACTCAAGTGTCTCAAAATATGTATATGGATAGAGAACTGTTAAGTGGTCGCACAGCAGATTTAAGTTTTTTATTTTAAATGGCAATGACAGGGGCGGCGGTGGAGGTGACTGGGCTAACCGTGGGCGTGGACCTCCGAGAGCCATTGATTATCGTCTTGGAGGCGGCCACAGGTAACATACATATTTTATATAGTGAATTATGAATTATTGTTATCTGTAATAACTAGATCTGTTAGGTGACTGAGTGACTGTAGTGTAGGGAAAAAAGGAAAGATAGAGAGGCGGAAAATGATAGAGCAGGTCAAAAATACGTACGTCCTCTGAGTCCTCTCTGAAGTTTTCGCTTACAAGTAAATTAGAACAAATACATAGAAGATTGAAACAACCTGGGAGAACAGACTTGAGCTAATAATTTTTTATTCCATGTTGTCATCTTATAACTTCATCCAATAGCTCCGCCCATTTTTATTGTTTACTTTGTATTGTACTAAATGTAAGTAACATAATAAGCTGCTCATGTTGTTGGAGCGAGGGAGTGTGCATTGACAATGTCACATTTATTTCATCCTTGAGGCACACTTAACAAAACCTTAAAAGTTATGGTGCAAATATGCCAATATCTATAAATTGGGGAATAAATTAATTAAGATTTTAATCAAATAAACTGATAAATGATGAGAAATGATCGCCTTATCCAGCTAATAGTCGGTTAACCATACTTTCTTTCTTTTCATAACTTTTAATATTTTGTTGGCGGACTATTTTAGAATAACTTATTTACAAAAATCGCGGGTTGAAAAAGAATCAGAAAATTTTATTATCGGTTTTTAACATAATTATTTCCTTTTACAATTTCCTTATTGTTTTGGTCAGTCTCAGGGATTAGATTTATATCAAGTGAAATGATCTCACATTATGATTTGCAAGGCTATGATTTGAAGTGCTTAAAGCGCCTGTATATATTTGGAAATTATTAAATTTGTGCTTTGTCTTGGAATTAAATCATAAAATAAATAAATATTCATTAAAAGTAAAGAGTGTGATTTGGAGTTTTGGTGCTGCAAGTTGAGCTTGCAGACACAACTACACAAGGTCTATTGTATAATTTATTTTGGTTCTACGTTCGTTTAAAATAGGGTTCAGCACGAGTTTAGTCCCCCAAATAAGCGCCCTCGTGTTGAATGGGATCGCTACAGCCACGAGTCATCGGGGTATGGATCCGGTTATGGTGGCGGATTTGATGGTCCTCCTCCCCCACAACATATGATGGGTGGTGGTGGTGGCTACAATCAACCTCCACAGCATCAGCCTCCGCCAATGTCATCCCACAAGTAAAATAAAATTTTATTCAAGTTATTAATATTAATTTATGTGTAAAAAATGTCATATGATTTAAAGGTGGCTAATTATTAACTACACATTAGAAAACCTTAATAATATTCATGATATTATCCGTTCTCATAAGCGTAGTGATTAATTGTTATTCAGTTGACTTCATTTATTGTGTTTCTGATTACCCATGCACATATCAGAAAAAGGATTGTTACTGAACCAAGGTTGTTTGAAATAAACTTTTGACGATGTCATTGTTATATTAAATAAATAACTGTTGCGTTAAAGATGAAGACTATGATGCAAATTGCAAATGTTTGACATTTCGTTAATATTATTTATAGGGAAGGTCCAGATGGGTACCCCCACATGCTTTCTTTCAAAGCGTGGCTTTCCACTCAAGATGATCAGATTTCTGATCAAGACGCTTTGACTAAATACGCTGATTACAAAAAGGAGTTTAAGCGACAACAGCTAAACGAATTTTTTGTTGCTCACCGTGAGGAAGAGTGGTAAGTTTGTTACTTTTATTAAAATTGTGCAGTAGTAGTATTTTAAATTAACTTGAATCATTCAAATTCATCCGTTATATTCATGTGCATCGTTGTTTCTATCCGAAATTATTATGATACGGTTATTGTTTGTCTTTCATTTCAGCTATATTATTTTATGTAGAACTTTTGTAGATTCCTCTTAAGATATCATAATCAGTTTAATATAATCGTAAATATAAGTGTATTTAAATTATATCTTAACATAAATTTTTACTGAACAGCGAGAAGGAGTATCACGCAGGTGAAGACATCACAATGAGTTTGATTGTTGTTTTTTATGAGTGGCACATTTTGTCTTGTGTGCCGATTTCGATTCAATGAAATTTACATATTAATAATAATTGAGTGCTCGTTTCAACGGTGTTATTACAAACGCGATTGCAAAAGCAAAATATTCAGTGCTACTGATTTATAAGTATATAAAATGAAATATCGATCGATTCTGTCCCGGTGTATTTTATATCCCACCCCATAAAAAGACTTGTACGTAATACAAAAGTAAAGGTAAGAATCTAAACTCAAATTAATATGCAACAATACCAATTTAACATGATACCCATTCAAATCTAATTCCAAACTGAAATTGCTCTCATAATCACAGCAGACAAAATGTTTTATTTCGACCCCTATGTGTTGTATGTGCGATTATGGAAATAGTTTCATTACAATGGTGGATTGAAAGACAGTTATTATATTACTGTGATGTATTTCAAGTTGTACGTTCAAATTGAACGAAATGATTTTCAACTATTTCAACTCTAGATAATGTTACTTGTATCGTACGTTGTATATTTATGATCATAACAAAATTCAAGTACATGGAGAACATTCAGCTAATTGATACTAAAAATAACTTTTATTTTAATTCACATATATTTATTTAAAGGTTCAGAAATAAGTATCACCCAGATGAAAGTACGAAAAGGAGAGATGAACAGTTCCAGAATTTAAAAGTAAGTTATACCCCTACACAAACTTATTATTTCCCCATTGACTTTACATAATATTTTACACTTGATACTGAGCGATTTATGTTATTAATGTCATGTTTTATTGTCATACAGACTAGGGTGAATACGTTCGTGGAATTTATAGATTCCGGCCGTTTCTCAGGTGTCGGATTGGATGCCACGCAATCTGAGAAGATCATTAAATTGATGGATTGGTACGTTATAAGACTCGAAGGGGGCTCAAATGAGGATGCTGCTAAACTTTTGTCCGAAGAAGCCATAATGAAGCCGAGACCAGCTTTGTTACCCAAACCTGATGAAAAGATAAAAGAGGTGGAAGTCAAAAAAGTTGAGCCAGTCAAGAAAGACAGTAAAGAAAACGGCGATGATTCAGAGTAAAATCCTTTTTTATTATGGTGGAAAGTCAAAACTGTTTCCGTTCAGCTTACATTACTTATAAGTGAACATAATTTTTCGCAGTGGGTCTCAGTCGGGAAGTGAGAGCGAAGATGATAAAAATAGTGAAGATGAAGGAAGAATTAGGAAACGAAAGAAGGAGAAGAAAGCATCCACTTCAGCAGTTGAAGCATTGGAAGCCGCTTTAGACAATAACCACAGTGTCAAAAGTGAGGATGGGGAAGAAGGAAACATGGATGACGATGCTTCCAATGATGGAAATAAAAAGAGGGTGAAGAATCGAAAAAGAAGCGGAGAGTCTGACAAGGGATCAGATGTTTCAGATGCTGAAATTGACGCAGACGAAAATAATGACAATGCTAAGAAGAGTGACGACGACATGGAAGATGATGATGATGATGAGGAGGGTGGATTGAAAAAGAAGAAGGAAAACAAAAGCAAAAAGAATGTGATCACTTCCATACAGACTAGCTCTATATCCAAGGATTCTAAGAGGGAATTAGAGGAAGAAGAGTTGCCGCAATTACACAGAACTTCATCCATTTTTCTCAGAAATTTGTCACCTTTAATTACTAAACAAGAAGTTGAAGCTTTGTGCAAGAAATATTCAGGATTTTTGAGGGTTGCAATTGCAGATCCTCAAGCAGATAGACGTTGGATTCGACGAGGATGGGTGACTTTTAAAAGAAATGTCAACATAAAAGGTAAATGCTTTGAAGAACTTTAAACTTTGTCACCAAAGTCACCATAATCATTAATCATTCTCGAGTTTTGATGAAAACCTAATTATTACTAATAATAAATATTTTTTCATGTAGAAATATGCTGGAATTTGAACAGTATTCGTCTGCGTGACTCTGAGTTGGGGCCTATTGTCAACAGAGACTTGAGTCGACGAGTGAGGACGATAAATGGAATTACACCCCATAAAACAATTGTAAGAAACGATATTCGTCTTGCAGCAAAAGTAATCCAGCATTTGGATGCCAAGTGGAATCTTTGGGATGAAGATTTGCAACAAGAAACTAAACAGGAGAGCTACGGGGTTTATTCTACAAATCCAGTCTTGAAGAATATAACCGACCATTTGATTGAGGAAGCTTCCGCTGAAGAGGAGGAGTTACTTGGGCTGTCCAATAGTGACGGTGAACTGGACGCAGAAAGAGAAGAAAAAAATAATTCTGTTGAAAGGTATTGTCATATAATTTGACAAAAAGTATTTTTATTTTCGTTCGTTTAATTTAATTTATTCAATTCAATTCAACAACATCTTTTACAATGTCGTTACTCTGTTTTCACAAGAGTTTGAGTTTTCGGCAAGAGTTTAGAAAGTTAACTACCTATACAAAATATAACTTAAATTTCTGCATCACGTTAATAAAAAATATTATATTTTATTAACCATCGAATTGTATATACAATTCGATTGTAGGTAAGTACAATAGGTAGCCATTTTTATATCTATGGCATGAAACGGTACTGATTGTATTTGTCTGTTGGTTATGCAGGGATGATGAGCTGATCAAAGTTCTGGACCGTTTGCTCTTTTATTTGCGTTTCGTGCACAGCTTGGATTATTATAATCACGCTGAATATCCATACGAAGACGAAATGCCTAACAGACTTGGAATAATTCATGCTCGTGGAATGCCCCCTGCGACTAAGGTTCAAAACTAAATTCAGATTGTTTATTGTGTTAATAGCCTGTTTGAATTATGAATTGATGATTTATAAATGGAAATTTAATGGTGTAAAATATTTTCAGGTGAATGTAATGGAAGTGCAGGAATATAATCGTAACTTTGAGTCAAAGATTTCAACGTTTATACAACCAAATGTCACACTAACGGATGATGAATGTAAAGACTTGGGGATGAAGGATGAAGAAGGTGAAGTGGAAAAATTTATTGTGGTCAACACAAAGGAGTTAGGCAAGGATAAGTGGTTATGCCCGTTGTCAGGCAAGAAATTCAAGGGTCCAGAATTTGTTCGCAAACACATCACCAATAAACATGGTGAAAAACTTGAAGAAGTCAAAAAAGAGGTTCAATTTCCCACAAAAATAATTATAAAACACTCGCATTGTTATTTCATAAAGTGTTAACACTTTTATCATCATTTGTCTAGGTGGTCTTTTTTAACAATTTCTTAAAAGATCCTAAGCGTCCTGCTTCTCCGGAGCCTCAACGAGGGGGCGATCGCGGTAATCAACAGCAGCAAAACATGCAACAGCGAAGAGACCCACCGATGCAAGAGAGGGACTTTCATCCCCCACCATTGTATCCACCGTAAGTAACTCATAATTATATTAATGGTCCAACAAGGAGGGTGTAGTAGGTCAGTACTCAGTAGGTATCAGAGCTATTTTGTGCTTTAAAAAGTTGCAATTGATTTGAATGTATTGCATTGACAATATGACAACAAAAGTCAGCTTAGTGGTTACGGTTTGTTATAAATCTGAAATGTAGCAGTTTCCCTTTCAGTTGGGAGAATTTTTTACTAAATGATGATAATAGGAATAACATCGGCATCTAGTAATACTCCTAACTCAGGTCCTAAGTGTTTAAAAGCAATAAAACTGTAATGCTTGATGTGTAGATGTATGTGTGTAGTTCAGGTAAAGTAGGGACGAATAATGTTGCAATGCATAACACAATGAAGAACATATTTTGACTTCTTTGTATTTACTTTTTCAACCTCAAGTGTTTAATTTATTAATGGTTGCTATCATTGTCAGATATGGAGGAGGTTATAATGCGGGATATGGCGGAGGTGGTGGTATGTATGGAGGGCCCCCGGGCAGACCTCAGCAATCCTATCAGCCTTATCGGCAGGATTTTCCGCCTCGCGTGAGGCCTGGATTCCGAACTGGGTAATTCGCATTTGTCACAGTTTTTTACAATTCAGTAGGCGTGTGTAACTGAGTGGCACTTTTTGTTTTTCTTCATTTCAAGATTTTACTGATTTAACTTGTGATTATTACTAGCGGTCGGGATTTCGGAAATCGTTCAATTATTAGCTACAGGGACTTGGATGCTCCAAATGAACCAGATGATTTCTAATGCAACTTGCTGGATAATTCCTGAAGTGAAAGTTGGTAATGTGTAATAATGGATGCTGGAAGTTTATAGCAGTACGGCTTTTCTTCCCTAATGAAAGTTTAGTTCATTCTGTTTTATTTAGTTGTACTCTATTAACTCTATCACAGTTCAAATCTGTTATGTATATCTTATGTTTTCTGTTGATACATCCATCTTATATCTTATGCGTCTTTGGGACAAATAAACTGATCAGTGAGATCATGATTCGAAAGTGACTACATTTTAACCTTTTCTTAGATTTATTTTTGCTGGCATCTAACATCAAGATAAATAAATCATGTATAAAATCATATAAAATATAAATATTTAAATTAATTGTGTTTCTTCATTAAAATGATCGGCCTATTCAAAACTCTCTAGTATCGGAAAAGAGAGCCGTTGGCTCAAGTTGGTTCAGAAAACGACACTACTAGCAGACGCGAACGGCTCTCTTTTCCATCGATGCTAGACTTGCTAGAGAGGCCTATTATAATTGTCATTTTGTAATGCAATGCAATTAATCATAATAATTATTATGTAATTTAATTAAGGGTATCGTACTTCACGTTTAGAAACAGACTATAATAATATTATTATGCATGATTAAAATTAAAGTGCGGAAATTCAAAGTACCGGAGAACCAGTACCCGCACAAACACACAAGATAGTTAGGAAATAAGTGATGAAATGATGCAAGTTTGCCATCATCGCTAATTTGCTTATTTCTGTACGTATTACATGCAAGAGCTATCTGAATATTTACTAGACTGAGTATACATCATTCATGAGAAAGGTGACCTGATGCCTGATTGATGTGTTGTGTAAAAAGATCAAATTAGAATTTAATTGACAAATGATTGATTCCATAATTCCAGGAAATTATCATAGGATTGTATTCTTGTTTTGAATCTCAGCCACCTTCAGGTTGTCTACAACATCCTACTGTAAGATCTAAAGTAGGATATGATTTTTTTGGGTCTAACATGAATGTGAAGATGTACATTTGTTTTTGAAAAATGACCGGTTAGGTCAATAATAAAAACCATAATAAAAAAATTCATATACATCCGCAGCTGAGACTTCATTTTACCTTGCCTATGGATCAACTATAAACTGCCCACATGTCACAACCATCCGGTATTTCTAGCGCGAATCACTTTGGATCTCTCTCATTCATACTAATAAACAGACGAACTTGTCAAACTGAATCAAAAAATTAAATCAAATAACATTTCTTCAAATGTTAACTTCATAAAAACACGTCACACGTGCTTTATATTCATTGACTGATAATTTGTATTTCGTATTCGTTTGTGCATTCATGTAAAATATTTAAATAAGTATATAATCAACAATGCCTCCAAGAAAGAAGAAAACTCCGGTTGGTAAACCCCCGGAAAGAAGGGACACTGTTAAAATGAAAGGGATATGTTTTCCGGTCACAGCAAGGTGGTTGTTATAAAAGTTACTTGCGATTTATAAAACATTCATTTATTAAAATGAATATTATTATCAAATAATATTTGCCTTCATTGTTCATCCTTGTTACATTTCAATTGTAGTTAAGCTTTCATATCTATTTTTATTTATTTAAAAAAAATTATTTTCATTTTCAGAGATGAAGAATTGGTTGTGTGCAGAGTTTGCGGTTTGCAAAGTACCTTCAGGGAGTTCCGATTGCATAATATGGAATTTCATTACAATATCGGTACAACAACTAACGAAGACACAGTAAGATTTTTTAAATTCTCGCTTTTAACGCTTAATTATGAATTAAGAATTATTATTTATAAATATGTGCAAATATTTGTGATTAGTTGTGTATAGAATACTAGATATGATATTAAGGTAGTCTTTATTGTTTTAAAGATATAAAAAATATGTTTTTTATATTAGTTGTTAGATCGTCGGTTTTACTCTAGACAGCTTTCGGAGTTGTCAAAATTGGCAAAAGTGAAGACATTTTTTTGCCCAACTGCTAATTGTGAAGTATCTTACAAAAGTGCGCTCGGTTTGGCATTTCATTTAGAATCGTGTGGGAAAACAAAAGAGGTGAGTCAATTATTATCATATCACATGGTTTTAGTTGCCTCATTCCATTACTACTTTTGGATTAGTATTTGAAGTACTATAATTTTTATATTATATCTACTATACATACAGAACAATAACACAGTACTTTCGTACTTGCTTATTATTTTTAGGAACAGGAAGCGTGTTTTGTAGAATGCGATGTTTGCCATGAAAAATTTTCGGCCCCGAATTTGGCATGGCACAAGCGATCTCACGTATCAAATGTAAGTGTGTGGCTTCTTTACACGTTTTGAGAAAACGAAAAATTAGATTGGATTTGCTTATAACAATTATTTTTAAATATTATGCAGACTGTGGAAATAATTATTCCAGACAAGCGTATACCTGTTGAGTTTCGAGAAAAAAGGCAGTCAGCTATTAAGTTAGTAATTACAAAGATGTTTTTTATAAATAATTTGTCGAAATTAATGTACGTTATTATGTGCTTTGTGTTTTGTTTGTACATTGTTGCATTTAAATTATAATCTGGAATATAAGTTGACAAAAAACATTTTGAAAGGGCTCGAGATCTACTCCAAAAAGTGGTTGATGAAGCAGATAATATTGAAGGATCACCACAAAAATCTTCAGCGAGTAACAAAGATCCTAAATGGACAAAGCAAGTCGAACGAGTAAAGAAGTCGGCAACTGGGGCATCCGATGTTGCTGTCCACGACATAACGTATACAGCTAGCGACTTTCTTGATGCAAAAGATGATTCAACAATATGGGATAATCCCGAGAGGAACTTTCTTGACCCTTTCGGTAACATTGACACTTCTAATCCACTGAAAGCTGTACCTGAAGAAATGATTGTTGAGTACCTACCAGAAAATGAAGAGTCGCTGGAATTCTGTATCAGGCAGAAAGACGGCTCTGCAAACTCACTACCATTCATGAGTAAAACTTACCGTCGCCTAAAAGTGTTCGAGAGTGACATGGACGAGGTTGGATCTAATTTAGTAACTTACACTGGAGGATCCGTAACTTCTATGGCTTGGCATCCCTCGGGAAAATACTTGGCAGTTTCTAATCTGAAAGGATTTAAAGATAAGGCTGATTTTGAACGTAAGAAAACAATAATACAAATTTATGAACATTGTGTTGAAACGAAGTCGAAAGAAAGTGACCAAGACCAGACTGAACAAGGATTTATTCATAAGCTTCAACTGCAACTAATTTTGACTTTGGATTACGGAGTTGTGAAACATCTACAATGGAGTAGTTGTTGGCCAAAATGTTGTGACTACGATGCAAAAGTAGAAAACGACGTAAGTTCAGACCGTTTAGGTTATCTTGCTATTGCTTGTGGCGACTCAACATGTCGGATTTTTGCCATTCACAAATCTTACTTCAGGATGCCAACAAACTGTAACACAACAGGATTGCAAAAGTGAGTTTCTAAAAAATGAATTACGTAGCTTTTTTTGTCAATGTTTCCATTTATACAGCTAAGAAAAAAGTGAATGTTTAAGAGTCATGCATACATGTTACATGCATGCATACAAATATACAATACACATACAATACGGGTGTCAGCTGAAGGTAGAAGGCACAGGGGGCAACCGAATGGGGACGGGAACATTTCGTAATTTGTATCCCTTATGTAAAATTATGTCATTTTTGAGTACAAGCCGTTATTAGGAATATCTAACCTGTGAAATATTTTGTTTTTATATAGTTTGAGAGTTTACACGAAGCATCCAGAGATTTGTTTGAAAGCTGATATGTCTTTGAACGTGAAATTTGAAGAGTGTACGAAATTTGATTGGCACGAGGAAAACAAGTATGTAACGTTCTTAAATATAATATTAACAAAAATCAACTCACAAAAGAAGCATAAAAAAATTATTATGCTGTAATATTATGACTAAATTTCAGAGTACTTTTTGTCAAACGCATATGTTAAAATATTTTCTTACATAGTTACATTACATATCGCTATACTCTGGTATATTATAAATGTATTAGCGTATATGCATAATATATTATACAATTCTCAATAATATTATAAAACTATGAATCATTATATTGCAGACATTTTGTGGCTGGCTACGCTTCCGGCCATGTTGCTCTGTTCAACTTGGAAACTCGTTCACGATTGCTGTGGAAGGTAAACCAAGTGGACAATTTTGGGCAAGAGACAGTTTTCAGTCCGATTTGGATCATCAGGGCTCATCATATGGCAATCAAAGGACTTTGTTTCAATGCCAGCGATCCTCGATATTTTTGTACTGGAGGTGCAGACCGTTGCATAAAAGTATATGATGCAGATCTCAGAATGGAAATTCAAGGAAGAAAAGTAGGGCTTATAATGGATATGTGTTGGATTCGAGGATGGCTGCACGTTGCTATTGCTTTAGACGCAGCTAACACGTAAGTCATGCTGTGAAAACGATTTCTGTGAAGTGAACTTTTAGTGAACCTTTTCTTTTAATGTTAATTGTTTTGCCCATTACAGAAAATCTAGTTCTGTCAATAACTACGTTCGATTTTATAATATGGGGACGATGCGTGGGAGACCAAATTGTGCACAACTTTATTCAATCACTGTAATAGTAATCCCTAGTAAAATGTTGTATAAAATATTGTGATCTATTAATTTAACATTCGTGTCCTAACAGGGAGTGTCGTCCCGAAATGGGCTTACATTGCAATCAACTGAAGACGGTAAAATTACTGTGACATTCTTCGATCAGTTTTGGCGAGAATGTGATTTTGACAGAAATAAAAAGAAGAAAAATGTCGTAAGTACTAAGAAAATAAATTCGAAATTGAAATATTAAGATGCTTCCCGATTAACTATTCTGGTTATGTGCCAAAAGTGGAAATATTATATTGATATTGGATCTTTTTGCTTGGAAGGTGGACTTAATCAATACAACTCTGGATGAGGCTAGTTTTGAGGAGTATACTGAGAACACTATCAGCCCAAATTCACTGACAGAAGAAAATATTAAACCCAGAATTGTACTGGATTTTGTTAGACATAGAGTAAGTTATAAAATTAATTATATTGTGGTGATTTTTATTAATTTATTCGTGTTGATTCGGTGTTAGTATTATTTACCTGTACAAATTGCATTTATGTCTGCAGTTAGAGTCTCAGCATTTAGAAGAAATGTCGTATGGTGCTGTGGAAAGCTTTTACAGATTTTATAAATATATCCGCATCAATAAGGTGGATCAAATTTTTGCATAAATTATTGATTGGCGTTTGTTTATCATTTTTAACCCTGGTTAAACTTTTTCCAGGTTTCGTGGTCCCCTTGTGGGAATTATTTTGCAGTTGGATATCGTAATGGACTAATTATCCTGATGCCTTTCTCTTTTGAAAAGACGTATACAAATAAATGATATATTGAGATTGTGCTAATTTTAGATCACAATAAGTTTGTAATTTGTACTTTATGTAACGAATATGTAGTATACATTGTAACTTGTACCAATATTTTATAATTGATAACTACTTAACTACAGTCTGTAATTCATGTACAGTATTTTTGTAAGGTGTGGCTTTAATTGAAGTATATTGCTGTTTCAGAGTTGATTTTTTATTAAGCAGACATCATTATGTATGTGTTTGTACGCCATTAATTTATCCTCGAACAGTGTTGTACCTCATTTGGAAATTTCCTCCCCCTCCAAGTACATCAGAAGACCAAACAATAAGATAAAATCCGTTTTTACTAGACTGAGCGGGCAGGCTTGTTGAATTATTGTGGTACCTTCAAAATAGTTTTCAATTACAACATAGTGCCTAATTGCTGAAACCCCCAGAATATTTTTTAATACTAACTTATAGACTTACAAGACTCTCTGAATCAAACTTCCTGTATCATCAATAGTGCACATAGCAATGAAATCGCAATTTATTCTTTGGGCAGGTACAGTAGGTAAAGTTTGACATCCCTTGTCTAACCTGATGGTGTCAAAATTCATTTGGAGGACATAGCCTGATGTTGCATTGGCTTTGTGAAAGGCAAATGTCGATATCTCATTCCGCATAAAGCCGCGGGCAAAGTAGGGAAGTGGATTGACACTGGATTGACCCCAAGAATGATATGTATTCGTAAGACGATTGACATTTAGCTGCTCGCCTGCCTCTGTAATGAAACCCTCCAGTAATTAATTAATAATACTGACTCAAGAGTTTGCCTTAACACAGTAAAATTAAACTTTACTTAAAACAAAGGAATATTTCCTTAAATAGACAAAATTGTACTCACAAAATACGTCAAATGCAATATGTCAATGTCAATACAAAATGCGTCACACAAAACTTCATCAGTAGGTATAATAATTATGAGGATTTTTTATCGTTCACAATATAAGCCTTGGTTTTCATATATCTATAGATAAAAGTAGCAAATTGACGGTATACAGTATACGGCTTACAGTTTACATTTTGTTCGTAGAATACTAAATAATGCTCTTTTTTACTCCTTCCGTCCTTCCAATGGTGATAACATGGGTGAGCCAAAAGACACAGGACGTGCATTATTCCTACTCAAACTCCTATACTTGCCAATGCATTAAATCCGTATTTGTTGCACTCTTTCCTGTGTCTCAAAAAATGATCACCTAATTCGCCTAATTGGATTGAAACGTGTTTCGGTATTTCGACCACGGCGATTTCAAAATTGTGAAATAGAAATAGAGATGTGGTCACAAAGGTGGGTGTGGCGCCCCACCTCTAAAGCCATAAATCTATATTCAAAATAGTTAGCTTTTATAGAACGCATGTTCCGTCGCAAGTGCGCTACTCAAGTTATTAAAGCCAAGTCAGGATTACTAAAAAAATTGTTCATTCGTAATTCGTGTTAATGCTTGATCCAAATACAAACCAATCAATTACAGTCACAATATTACTTATAGACTGATTAATTACCTTGCCAAAAAATGTCCATGCCGTGATTTAAAGTAGATGTGTTGACTTTCAAAACAATGACAACAAGTGGTCCGTCTACGGTGAAGTTTGCAGTCACCCTTTAATGCAAAATTTTTTTGTCCAACTATCAACATGTTAAAATGATGGGTGAACAACTATGGAATAGATTTGAAGTCTTGAATCTCAACTTACCCTCCAATTGCCACTTTTTGGGGTTCGCTTACTCTTTCTTTGAACCCATTGACCACAACAGAAACAGTAGCTCCTGGGTAATTGAAAGCTGTGACGTTCATTTTGTAAGCAGAGTACTCAAAAGGGACTGGGGGGAGAATGGTCCATACACACACTTTATCCGTTTGTCCTACTGAATCACTCGCAAACTTGAATTTAATGCTCCCCCGGTTTGAACGCAAATAACCTCCACATAAATCTACATTCACATAAATCATAAATTACCACATTCAAAAATTATGTACATAATTCGCTAGGGTTTGAAATAAATGCAAGGAGGTCAAATAATTAAAAATGCATACTGTTTGGAGTTTCATACTGTCCTTCTGTTGGATAAAGAACCGCTAGGAAGACGATTCCATGCAATAGTGTTGTCAATGAGAAGGACATTGTGTGCTCCTTCGTCTTTCAATATGGTTGACGGTCAACGGTACAAACCACAAACAATAAACGTGTCAACTGTAATACAAAATAGTAGCAGTAGCAGATTGTTTCACCAAAAAACTTATGCCTGTCTTGTCTTGTGAATATGAATTGCACTTGGGTAATTCTGCCTCCTATATAGGTTAGGTACATCTGCTGAATCTACTTAAGGTATTTTTTTCATGCATTTCTCAGTTGTCAAATTGTCTCTTCGTTATCGACACGCTGATACTACGAACACAAATTTTAAAGGTAAACTTATCTATCTGTAATGTAAGGTATATTATATAAATGAGAAGTGTTAATCCGCTTTTTTCGCTGCGGCATGCGGCAGCTGTTACTGGAAAGTTATTTCGATTGCGACATACTAAAGCGATTTATTACACAATTACAATATTTACAATGTATGTGTGAAGTTGATTTACATGACACGAGCTCAATCGAATCAAGTGGAAGTGATGGATGTGTGAGTGAAGTGATAAGTTTTTACATGCTACAACAAGGAATACAATTTCATGTAATCAAATCAACTGGTACTACGGAAGACCAAAGGTCAAAGCTGAAATGCTACTTGACTAACTTGACTTGGTCAATTAATTAAAGTATGAATAGGATGTATCTACTAATATGAATATTTGGATTTAATGGATTACTCCCTTGCTTACAAAACAATTAATAGTTATAACTATATATTATGTAGTATACAAAAATGATTTTTGCTTGGGTTATTATGAGGTTACATATTGTAATACTTGTAAATAACTATGAATGAATCAGTGTCGGTGAGTAAAAAGCATTTTAGCAATCTCCATGCTATATTTTATAGGAATAGAAAAGCAACTTTCTTAATTTGGTTTATATGCAAGGCTTGCAAGGTTGCATTACTAATATTTCACACCTCATTTACACTGTCACCCCCAAGCAGACTCAGCAATAATTTTTTTTCGCATTTAGAAACTTTTTACTTTGGGTGGGTAAATGCTTACTATGTAATTAAATTACGTATACAGTGAACCATCCGAAAGTTGTAAGCAGCAATTAGGAAAGTATTTTTGCTAGGATGATTTGATGTGGTGATATTACTAATACCCTGCGTGTACATACTTTATTAATACCACAGGTCTATCGGATCTATCCCTCAAATTGTAATGTCGCTTGCTGTGTATTTGTACAAGAGGAGTGTTGGATGAAGTGTATTAGCGCTACGAAAGTTGTGATGCTGAATGGTTCATATGATTTGTATTGTGAAGAAGTAGAAGATGATAAAACAAAATAGTGTGGGTGGATAAGCAACAGGAGTAATAATAATAAGCGCAGTGCTGAATGTAATGGATTTTTCCACTCAGTAGACGCAGACGACGAATAATAGCAGCAAACAAATAAACAAGGAGCTGAAGCAGGCAGTTATAGAAGGAACCATCCCGAAAAAACTATCTGGCTGAATGAAGTGTAAAGAAAGCAGGAAATGTGCCGGAAAAAGCTTTCAGAGAAATATTTGGGTCTTGGATGGTGTGTGCAGAGATGAAAGTGTTTTCGGCCCATTTGCTGGTCACTTGATTTTCCGTGTCCTTTCGTCGTCCCCACCGTCTCGTCTTTTTTTCACGTTCATTTTCCCTTCCCTCACGTTCCAAATGCTCTGCTCCACTAATACTGTCCTAACACCATTCCATTTTCAAAAATCCTTTTCGCCATCACCATCCCTGCTTCATGTTTACTTCTATATAATAATATTATTACTACACTTCTCTTCTCGAACAATACTTTGGGAGCCGGAGACCTTACCTGGCTACGACAGAGAGACGGGAGCGTGAGATGTGACGAGAGATGTGCTATCCGAGCTATCCCCATCAACTGGTTACAAGATCCCCGCTTTCATTCGTCTCGTCCTTACTCTTCCTCTTATGTTCCTACATTGCATTTTAGAGTCTTGTGTTCGTATAATGGCCACACAGTTGGGTCGGGTAGCCAAAATGTAATGTAATGTAACTGTGTGAGAAATCTGTGGGTAAACAGGTTTGGAAGGAGAGAGACGCTGCCAATGTGAATGTTATCGTCTGCTTCTAGCAGTCTTTCTCATTTCCAGCCCGTGTGCTTCAATGGAATGAAATATCTTGCCAGGAGCCATTCCGGCGGCGCAATGAAAAGAGAACTGATAGCAGCCTGTCGAATAGATTTTTCCAACGCAATGACTTTGCCTGCATTGAGAAAAATCCCTGGAACACTATGTGAAGCGAAAGGCACCCGCACTACTGTCATGACGGAAGTTCAATCTCGCCTTTTCTCTCCAAGTATTTGTAAGTGTACCTACTGCTGCGGTGACTGTTTCTCATAAAAAGAGTACACCCGTTCTAACACAAGTCTTACTGCCGCGGTATTACATTTTCAGAAAAAATTCAGAAAAGCATGAAGCAGCAGTCAAGACACATAATAATATTATGTGCTCAAGGTGTCTGCACACACAACTACATTCTATACCTAAGTGTAGTTATTTAGAAAGTCTGCTCTACATTATTCACATTGATCACTTCTAATGTTACTACCTCCTAACATGGAAAATAATATCTTACACTCTTTCCCAGCATTTATTATTATTAAATGCCCTATGTTTTCTATTAGGCACGAATGGAGACCGCACAGAAACAACAATTTCCTTCGGGGAATAAAAATTTCAAAAACGCTGATGGCTAACACGAGATGAAGATTTTATCATTCAAAGACTCGACGAAATTTTTACTGCTTATATAGACTGTATCAAGAAGTAATGAAATTTAGCTATATACTTTCTGGGACAAATAATTATCTTTAAAAGTACCTATGGGCATGTAGATACGGCTCACTATTTTCTTAGCATGGAGAACATCAAATTCTGAGCGTGTGTTTACAGATACCATGCAGAAATGTATACACTGATAATATTGGCAAACTAAACTTTCTGCAATGTAGTTTCACGAGCAGAGTTTATAGAAATCCGAAATAGTTTTCGGTTTTGTGAGTCATAACGATTTCTAGCAAATCGTTTTGCCTGGTTTTGCTTTTATCACCCCACAACTCCAGTTCTCCCTCGCAGGTCTCCAATCTAGAAGCATCAAATTTCTTGGAAATAAGTTTTAGATCATTAACTACGTGTGTACACGTAATTTAAACCGTAACAGAATTCGGTGGGTTCCTCCGTGTTATCTGGCATGATAAATGGCACGGAATTGCTCATTTCCATTTGTTGCGTTCATTGCAATATTTGGAACACAATGATGGGATGCGTTGTAGACAGACGAATTTTGTTGCAGACAGAACGCAGGGTGAGAGAGTGAGAGCACCGTTTCCGTTTCATTCTTCCTGTGGAGAATTTAGCGGTTGAATGGGACAAGAGAAACTCCCCGGCAGTAGATTAGAACATTGACTCTCAGTTCATGTAGCCTTATTAAGGCATATGTCTGCTCATCGTTTTTGGACACAATTCTGCTATTAAGTAAAAGTAGATTGCTAAATGGCTTATGCAGCCAAACGTGTGAGGCGAGACTTGGGGAGTACGTAGTTGGTGAAAAGCATCATTTCCGCTTCAAGGTGCTCAGAGCGTGCAATGAAAGAGCGGTTACTCGTCTTACACCAACTTCACTACACAGGAAAACTTTTGCAGCTATTTTCGTGTCTACACACACTTTCCCAATTAGATCACCCCAATTCCATTGACACTTTCCAAACCACCGCAAAATACGCTCCTTGCATTATTAGCCTCACTTACCTTCTCTTTATGTCTTTGATATGTACAAGGTGACACACTAAACATTTCCAACCCGCTTTCTCACTTTCTGCGTCTAGCGTCAAGCCCGAGCTCAATCTTTATCGTCATTACGTTGTTCATACCAATTTGCTCTACTATTCACAATCACCCCTTCACTAGCTTTGCTCATATGGTGTGGCCGAGACACAAACACATTACAAAAGAGGTCTGGAGAAGAATAAGGTGATTTTTTGACCAGACATCAAACTTAGTTCGGTCTTAAAAATTCGGGCAATGCCCATCTCTAGTAACGTTAGTGTGAGCGGAATGACGGGTTTAAGACGGTTGTGAGAAAGTGCATTGAGTTTCTACATTATGATTGTGCCACCTTGTCTGCTCCTCTCAACATTGAGATGGTTTGAAAAGACATTGCGGCACTATTTGTAGTGGTGGGAAGATCTTTTGTATCTATAGAGGCATTGGAAATCTTGTTCTTGCTAATGTCACACAATGGTTGTCGTCGCATTGTGTTGGTCATAAATTGGGATCAACGCTATTTGCTATTCGCGATTTAAGATTCTAA
Source organism: Pogonognathellus flavescens (assembly GCA_019776165.1). Taxonomy (NCBI): domain Eukaryota; kingdom Metazoa; phylum Arthropoda; class Collembola; order Entomobryomorpha; family Tomoceridae; genus Pogonognathellus; species Pogonognathellus flavescens. Next base: position 85,819 of record JABASD010000032.1, on the reverse strand, counting down.
GGTTGTAGAACAAGGAGCTAAGGAATGTTGCTGCTACCATCATATCAGCCACCCCTCCTACATCAATCCTTCCTCCGGCTTGCCATTAAAATCCCATAGCTGCCATTAGCACTTTCATTGCTCTCCCATGCAAGGCAGACTCCTTTTTCACCGTGCATAGATCTCCGTGCAAAACCCTGAGACTTGTACTGTAGTTGCCTATGTACTCTTTTCATTGACTTCCGAGTGTTACGAGGATTGAGTCGCGTAGTTGACTGCAAGATTCATTTCATTTTGTCCCTTTTCTCTGCACACTCCATCCTCATACACAAGTATCGAACAGATGCACCGCTAGGATATAAATTCCCAATCACTTTCTCCATAAACTCCATTAGAAGAAGAAAGTGGAGAAAATGATTCCAAATTCATCACGCTGCATGCTACACACCGGCTGTCCCCAGAATCCAACCAACTTATCCGACTTTGTCCGACGTAAACAACCAACATTATCAAAAAGGAGAAGCTTTCTCCGCGCTTTGGACATTGTCAGTTTCAACGATCCCCGAGAAATGAATTCTTATGGTATTTCTTATCGGATTCCGTAAATTCTACGGATGACGTGTGATAAGAAATGTATTGGATTCTCGTGGAATTGAATTCTTATGGAATAAAGAATGGAAGTCTTTTAAATCTCATCCAATACAGTTAGAGTTGTCAAAGAGTTGTAATGTTGTAAACACAGTTTGAGACGCCTAAAGAGTAACGTTGAAATTCATTGAAATGGAAACAGGAGTTTAAAGATTAATTTACAACGGAGTATATTATTATTTCTCCTTCGCTCGAAGTTTGGACATACTGTGCGAAGGAACTCAATATGAGACTTCGGAAGTGCATTGTGGATTGTATACTGCCGTGAGATAAGAACTCCGAAACTTGACAAGGCAACAACCAAACAGAAAATACGAGAGAGAAAGCATAGCTTTGGAAATGTGCAGGTATAGAGTTGCTAGATGTACAGCCTGTACAGGTAGAATTATTAGGAGAAATTTAGAGTGCTGGTGGGTAGAGGAGAAAGAGCGGAGAAAAGAATTGAGTGAGCTGAACGAGAGCCGGAACGGAACGCAGACACGGAAACATGCGCCCCGAAATGAAGATCGATCCTGCTACGAACGAAAGAGTAAGAGAGACCAACAGACCAGGAATCCAGCCACATTACACCAGACATAATACACACTGAAACAATTCTTACCAAACCTACCGGAGACCGGGACGAAACTGAGCTCACTCTCATTCACTTTTCCCTTCGCTCTTCCACACACTCTACAACTCTACAATCAAGTCAAGTCCGTCACCGAGTCACCCCGCAGGACACAATCCCAACCTCAAAGCAACCTAACAATCACATTCTTCAAAATACGCATCCTTTTGCCTACAAATATGTCAATGTCAATTTTTATATTTTACAAATGATGCTCACTGAAAAATGAAACTTTGAGAAAAATCGAGAATAATAAACCGATAATATTTCTAGGATAAAAAATTAAAATTTGGGTACTACTTAGGGTAACTTTCTGTTTAGTCGTTCATTTAAATCCTTTAGTATGCACATTACCTATTTAAGTAGCGTAATTGCAATATTAATACCACAACATTAATTCGTGGTCCCAATTATGTTGAAACTAAGAAATATTTTGTGAATATTCTAATCACATTCTCTGATGAATTCAATTAAAAACTTGGAAAATACCAAAAACTGTAGTGGGGAAAAAGAGAAAATATTTCTGTGATGAAAAATATTAATCTAGGAGTGTGTTTGAAAACGTTGAGATGATTAAAAGAAGATGAGAATTTGGGTGATGGTGAGAGATGGGGACTGGGAGTGGTGTTTGAGGAAAATGCCCTGCTCTGTAGTTGTGGTGGTTTGTGATATGACGGGTTCTTGTTGCAGAGTGAGCGGATTGGAACTGTGGAAGGGAAAGCGAGGCAGTCAGTCTCAAATCTGCGTCTGATAAAGTCACACGAACCACTCGGAACTCACCTTCATTCTGCTACACTCGCCTTCGCTTGGCATTCACAAACACTTTCTCCACTTCCTCTTCCACTGTACGTACAATCACTCCATGTATGTTCCAGTACCACAGCGTTGAAGTCACAAAAGAAATAAAACAATTTTCCCTGTGCCTTTCATGCTACGTGTATAAACTGCGTGTAGTAGCGACTGCTCTTACTTTTGAGACACACGTGCCTGTAAGAAAGTCCCGAGGTCCTAAGACTCTCTCACTTTCATTGAATATTTGTGCCGTGAGCCGCTGCCTCTCACCGATACTTCTCACACACACTCACAAGAAAGGGTACGTAACACAACATTATTTGTAGCATAACAAAGTTTTCTTTGTCAGCTAATAACAATCAGCTGTCGACATTTGCTTGGTTGTTCCAAGTCCTAACTTGTATTTCGGGATGACAACTGTGACATTACATTTCTGCCACTTCATTCACTCGCTATTCTCCCAGGCATTAGCTCAGACTCAACCTCCGACGACTCCATTTCATTAAAACATTGCAGATCCATCACCGTTCTTTCAAGTGCTACCCAATTTCATTAATTAAACTCTCTGCTTCCGCTTCCCATCACAGGACTCAAATGCATACCATATCCTTCTTGTATCAACCAATGTCACAACCGTTGAACAAACACTTATTTCCCTAATACGCAGCTACAAACGCTTTCAACAACAAACAAACAATCTTCATCAGTTCCAAATGCTCCAACCATTAGCCACTTCAAGGCTACGTCAATAAATCTTTCTTATTTACCTCTACTACCATACATGGTGACATATATCTATCAATGGACACTATGGTTATGTATTGGACATGTATACGGGATGTAATGTAACAACACGCATTAGCGTAAACCCGATATTGTATATCCGATCATTTATAAGCGAATAATATTATAAGGATATATAGGGTTACATAATAATTAGTCTCGGACAGGACTACAATAGAAGTATAAAGTATAATGATTGGCTGGTGGTAGTTGAGTCGGGTGAAAAGGAAGTTTGTAGAAGCGAAAAGCACACGTGTTGCGGAAAGACTTGATTGAGTGACTGTGTGAGGCAGGATAGAGAAGATTGAGAATTGAGACAAATGAAAATCTAAAGCGACAGAAAGTATCATGTGTCATTTTTAGTTGCGGGAAGGTAATTGACTTGGATGAGACGACGGGAGGAAGATTTCCAGATCGGATCATTACTGACTGAGAGGATAATTGTAATTGCAATTCTGCGGTGGTGACGACTCCAGTCGCTTTGTCATCCTATCACTTTTCCAATTTACAACACAGCAACATTGCTGCTACAGTCGCCGTGCACACCCAGACCTGTGCACAGCCCATCTCCCGAAACACGCTGCTACCCGCATAAATAGCATCTCTGTCTGCCTCTCGGATTTCCAGCTCAGAGAAGTCAAAAGGAAAGTAAACTACAGAAGACTTGTGTGAGTTCTCTGTGTACGAGTTCATTACAGACAGCCAATCTAAGTGTCAGTGCAGTGGCTGTGTAAAAGTAACTGCAGAGGAAAAGCAAGTTGAAAAGCTGAAAGGAGGGGAAGACAGAAAGAGAGTTCAGAGAGAGAGAGAAACGGAGTGCACCGCGTTGACTATCTCCCTCCAGTTCTCCTCCATCTCTTCTCTGCTCCAGTTCAACTTTTAACATGAAATTGCTACATTCTCCTTCACATGGTAAGTCAATCAATGTCACTACTGTCACCCCGCAATTGATTATCAAACAACGAATTAAATAACACGCAATATTACTTAAATTATTTCACTTTTAAATTAGCCATTCCGTTGCAAACAAATTATTAGCATTTTGATCTCATCCCTGTGCATGTCAAAATTGATTTTAGCCAAAACTAATGTCGAAGAGCGGTCGGATATTCGGAATTGAAATTTGCAGCAAGAAGCAAGGCAGTAACAAAGTAGCATAACAAGGCTCGACTTTGAAGTGTGTTCTGCTTACACTCAGGTAGGTATTCGAGAGAGAGCATTATTAGTAGAGCTGTTTCAGGAAGGTATTTCAAGGCTGCTCTGTTGTGGAGAGAATTTCTGGAGTTTATGTTCTGGTTGGTTGTAAGAAATAATGAGTATTTATGGGAGCGGAGGAAAACACACACAGATCATTCCAGGGCTTTTCATTTATTACAGTTTTAGCTAAAGCAACTGGAAGTTTACATCATAAAACCATCAGAGACGCATTTAATTCACATAGCATTTTGTATTCACGTTACATTTAATTTTCTAGCGAGTAAATTTGTGGTTGCGACTTGCTTTGTTGGTCTTAAGGTAGGAAGGAGATGATAATAATAATGATATTAAAGAACAATCAATATGAACGGGGTATATAGCAGGGAGTTGGAGTTAGAGGCTGGCATAGCGGAGGACGATGTACCTGCTGTACCTGGTGGTACAAAAGCAGACATTAGATATTTAGTCCTTCCGTGGTTGATGGTGCATTAGTTTAGTGAATAGGAATTAAGAACGGGACCAAGATATAAACTGAGACGGTAATTCAGGTAATAGAAGCCCAGACATTTATGTCGTTTAGTTTTTGCTCGTTGTTGGTCGGGATGGATAGCTTTGCTATGCAATAAGGGAAATTCTGTTGTTGGACTTTCAAACTTTCCATTTGCTCTCATTAATATTTCATTGTGTCCAAAGTTTAGGCAAAGCGAGCAGAGAAAGGGAAGGCAAAGGAACAGGAGCAGAAACTGAACTAAGAACGACGGAACACTCAAGCCATTCAATGCGAGGAATTTCTTATTGCCTCCTGCCTCTTTCTCTCTTAGCCTTTCATGCGGAGCAACAGCAGAGAACAAGGAACACGCGACTTTAATTAGTTCCATGAATAGATCATTTTAAATGTGAGACCGCGGAACTATATGGAAATGGATGACTTGAATTTCAACCTAAGTGCAGTATACATGGCTGCTGCTGCCTCCGATGTTTGTAGACCCAGTCCTACTTCCATACTTCCAGGGTATCCACAGTATCCAGTAGTGGCATTAGCTCCCGCACTGCAACTCCATGCAGGGACTACATCACTCCGAAAGTAGAACTCAACTTGGGCAACTTCGGCTTTAGATAAAGCGGCGTATTTGTTCCCTTCGCTACATCTATACTGCTAAGACCACTGCTAACTCACCTACATATCTCTTACATGCTACACAACCGGGTTTTTATTCACCCAGTCTGTAAAACAAAATTCTTTATTCTCCAGCCAATGTTTTTCAAATTACCTGCGAGGAAATACATTGCATTTGCGACTTTCTTTGTGTTTTAAATGAGATCGTATATTCATAAACTTTGATAATTCAATGTACACAGAGAAAGTTGGCTTTGGCTCCGAAGTCAGGCAGCGTGAATTTGAGGACATACGTTGACTTAAGTGCCACTCCGTTTTGTAAATGATCCGAATTTTGCAAGTTCTATTCTCCATGCATTTATGGTCACCGTCGACTGTGTCTACGTGTCTTAAGTACACTTGAGTGTGGCGCACTTGCTCCCGTGCCCGTCAACTCCCTTCTCGAACGTATCTTCGGGTCGGGTTGAGCAATTCCTCTTCGCTTGTCTTTCCAGTCACGTCCTCGTACTCCTTTCTCACTCTTGACTTTCTCCAACTTTCGTCCGCCTCTGTCCAATGACCACTCTCTCCACACTCCACTTTCCTCCATACCAAAGAGTCGCCAGAGAACGGAGAGAGTTGTTTCTACTTGTTTTCTCGTTTTATATACGCAGACACTCGTGCATGACATTCGTCTCCCGCTCCCGGCCCTCTTGTCCACTCCACTTTCAATATGTCGTCATTTTGATTGCTAGCTCAAGTACGCTCTACTCAATCGTCCCTATAACCTCCTCCATTATACCAGACTTCCACAATTACCAGTAAGTGCAGGTACTCACTCATGTCCCTCCGTCCTCTGTCTCCAGCTGTTGCTGTTACATCATTTCTCCGCTTTTGTTTCCTCCTGTCCCGTTACACATTTTTCACGTTCCCAAATTTCCTACAACCAATACCAACCCACATCAACTATATAAGTCCAAACAAGTCTTTTCGTCACTTTCTAAATGTTCCCTTCTAAATGAGCTCACTGGCCACTCAACTGTGCCCATTCGTGATTTATTCCGAACTGTACAAAAATCATTCGTTACACAACTCTTATTAGATTGCAGATATGAATCTAAAAAAATATTGCTGATTTTTAGTATAGTCATAGTCAATTGCAACAGTTACCTAGAAAAAGTGAAATATTTAGCAAGCGGTCGTTCTGGTACAAGATGCTAGTAATTACAGCAATTAGTTCGTTCACTCTTTTCTAGAAATTTTATGGTTGAAGGTACTTCATTTGCTTCTTCAGTTGCTTCAGTACCTACACAGAGATGAATCTGTTGGTTGGGTATATGAAGTATGATATAATTAGAAATGGGTAGGTGGTTTGTAGTATTAATAAGTTAGTTCTCTTGACAAGGTACTGAAGGTACCTATAGGAGGTAGTAATAGCAGCCATAGAGATAGGTATTATGTATACATGGGTGATGGGTGTACCTGGTCGTGTGATTTAGTGGAGCGTCTTGTGGAAGTACAAAGAGACTTTGGTGTGTGTGAGTTAGGAGAGTTGGAAGTGGAAGAGACATGGAAGATATGACGCTTTTCATTTGTGAGTTATTTATGTTGGATGAGAATGACTGGGATGGGAGAATGAGATATGACGGTATATTCGGGAAGGAGTGGGACGCGTGCAGCATGTGGCAGTGTGTCATTTTGACTATTTATGGATTATGTGCATTAGAATGAATTTTGTTTGTTGGTTGCAGATGTAACTTGGAGATTTGTCATTTCATTAAAAGACTCGGTTTTCTAACTACATACCTGAAATCACATTTGACTTAAACTTAAAAGCAAAGTGAAAAGAGAGGAATCGTGTCGTGTGAACTTGCCATTTACAAATACACTTTCGAAGGAAAGAGTTTGTCATAGATCCGCTGTTCTGCCTGAAGGTTCAAACACCACGAATACTGAGAAATATTGCTTCTTGTGTCTTCTTCCTCCACCAATAACAGAAGAAACTCGCGGGTGGTGGGATTCTCATTCAGACTTCAGACTGCTTTCCAGACTCAGACTTGAGAAGTCTTCGTAAGTTGAAAAGGCTTCGTGGCAAAGACGCTGTCAAGTTCTGGAGCTGTGTGTGCACAACCAGAAGAAGTGAAGAAGAAGAAGAACGGGAGAAGTTTCATAAGGACGTCGCAGAGATGGATGGAAGTATGTTCAGGTTTTTTGTGTCGACCGCTGTGGTTCTCCTCTCTGGGGCCTTTCCCATCCTCCCTTCACACACAGCCAGAATCAGCGACACGCGTAAGCACTTTATAAAAACTTTCCTTTTAACACTTTCTACGGACATTCCATAATGCACACATCTAGCCGTGTGAAACATTCGCCCTCCTCCTCCGCCTATAAAATATCATCTTCCGATTTCCTTCACTCAAACCTCCTGCATTTATCATACCTTTCAAAAATACTTACACGAATCTTAACTAAATGCTCAAGAACTACTTCACTCTCCCACGGAATGCATAATAATAAAATTCTCTCCCAACCTGCATTCTTTCTCCATACCCCACACACCACATTACATTCGCGAGCATCAGCACAAGAATCACTAATTCATCAACATAATGACATCCTCAACCTTGTCTTCGCCATCTGCTCCTAAAAGAATTCATAAAATACTAAAAACACCAACGAACCTCTTTTGGACATCCCTGCCTACTACGTAAACTTACCCATCTCTCAGTGAGCTGTATAGCAAACCCTACTCGCATCTGAATACACGCTTCAACACAAAATTGAGTCATGTTCTTGTAAGATTGTGTATTTGAAGCATTTACGTTAGTTAATGTTAAATATAGGTTGCATTGGACATCAGAGACAGAGAGTAATTATGACATCATTTTCTAGCGTTACATATACACACTACACAGTATAATATAGCCACTGTCGAATAGTCCTATGAAGATTGGACAAGTCTTTGTTTCCCCGTACATCCTTCGCTCACCTACTTAAGTTATAACACGGATTCACGTGCAACACTGAAAGTACAAATAGAATAGTGTAAGTCAATTCATAAGATTGAGTGGGCGGAAGTAGCAGTTGTTGGAAGTGGATATATTATGAAAAGATTGAAGTCATCTTGACACAAGTTCTGACAGGTGTAACAATGCTGAATGAAACGGAATATGAGAAGTGAGTGTGAGTCGCGGAAGAGTGAGATGAATAAGAGTTGGGGAATATTACACGTCCGTGTCTGAGTAAGAAGTAGCTGGATGAAGGATGTTATTCATTAGGTGATTTGAATTGCGTTTAAAATGAAGAGAGCGGAGTTGGTGGGATTGGGAGTAGCTGGAGATTCATGAATTCCTGATGCAGATTTGGATGTGTATATTGAAATGGATTGTGGCTGTAGAGAAGGCTGTGTGTTGTGTATGAGTGAGTGAGTGCACGTCGTGTCGGAGTCGAGATTGAGTCGACACGAGGTTATTGGTATGTGAGCCAGCCTTTGGGCCAATCTGTCAGCGGAATATTGAATTGAATGCAATGGAATGTGAATGTGAGAGGGAATGGGAAATGCATTGCTGAAATATCGGCACCGTGTGAGAGCCACATTCAGGGCTGATGTTGGGGTGACAGACGATAGATAGGGATGCCATCAGAATAAAGTACAGAGTGTGCAAACCACATTCTTCTGGCTACTCCAAGTAGCTTTAGCTTGAGACTTCTGGAGACCGGCGACTGGAGAATAGACTGAAGAGAGAGAGAGCGACGAGGACGAGAGAGCGACGAAGAAGAAGAGACTTCGGTGGTATTAGAGAAGTGGAAGGAGCGATTTCTGGCGATTACATATGTGGATGGTTGGCAGACTTAGAAGTGGCGGAGGAAGAAGTGCAGATGTAGAAGAGCGATGAGATGAGAGTGGAGTTGGCAGAACAAAAACCACAAGGCAGCCAGAAGGCTAATTTAACGGTGAAAGTCCCTCGGAGCTCTAATGAGATTTTCGAATCTCAGTCTATGCAAATCACATCAGGCTGCTTTCCTCCATAGTAATGAGATCTTTATGCTGCTCTTCCCTGTCTGCTCCGCTGTGTCGTCGTGCGGTCTTGTCCTCTTCTTGTAATCTCTCCACTCCACTACGCCCAGAACAGAAGGAGTCTTCAGCATTAGTCTTCCAGTCTCTTCTCACTCATCCTCCCGGCTTTGTTTATCAAATTGCCCGTTTTGCTTTCCCTGCCGCCTCTCCATCCACACACCGCTCTTCCACCACAGCCCATTACTGCCCAAGGTACTTCAGAAATGATTGTGGTGATGTGAGACAGACTAGATACTTGCACATAATACACACGTAACGTTCACCTTCATTTCACTTTCAATCGTTATAATAGCCACATAATATACCACTTACTATCCTCCAGAACATCCATCCGCCGTCTCCACTCCCACAACCTCCCAGATTACCTTTAGAGATGTGCCATACAAATAAACTACTCCTCGTCTTCTTTCTACGGAGGTAAGCACACTTCAAAATCAATGTTACCATTCAGCCTCACTCCTATGCCTCTACCTTCTTCTTGTTTTAGTTTTATCCAAATATTAACGCATATTACTACCTTTCACGAACTTATTGAGGTCGATTGTGTATACAAATGAATTCTACCCGCAGTAACTTCAAAGCTTTTATAATTAAATAAGGCATGTCATTCTTTTGTGCAGATATTTCCTCGATTGCTTTTGGGTATTGCTGAATGGTGGATTCAGAAGATACTAGATACATAAAAATAACACAGAAAAGGCTGTTAGGTAGTTTATTATGTAAACAAAATCTCGGTGTGCACAACTCTAGCACATATCATTGTGAATACATTTGGTTATTGCGATTACGTGCATAATGTGGACTGACGAGACTGACGAGACTGATTGCCAGCTAAGCAGGAGGATGAAACTTCAGAGCTCAGAGAAGCATTTGCGAGTACATGGCAGCAGACGGGTTGTGTTTTATAAATCTAATGCTTATTTTGCTACGGCCAATCTACATATCCGCATTTATTTTAGTTTGTAGAAAATGTGTTTGAGGTGAATGGTATTGGGTGTATTATGTGCACTTATTACTATTGCTACGCATTGCACAACACACATCCCTCGCTCCTTTAATCCCAAGACAGTAAAGCAATATGTGAACAAAGCCAATGTAAAGAGAAGCCAATAACTCGGAGTGAAAGCCGGAGCAAGGGAGAAAGAAGGAGAGAAAGCGAATTCCACACACACACGCACTCATGAGACTCTTGGAAAATCAGTATATCCTTTAGCTTAAGTATTCCATGTTTTCTGATCCGATTTGCATGTAACGACGCACTACCACAGCCATGAACATTAAATTGCATCTGAAGGTGGACTCCTGTCTCCCTCCCTTCCTCTCTCCATTTCTTATTCCTCCACTCCAATCCATGTACTAAATCCACCTAACATAATAATAAGGGTCGTTGCCTTGCATTAGTTCTATGTACTATGTATTGTATTCCATTATTCTGATTTCCCATGTACGTGCCAGAGACGTCAAACACTTTTTCCAATCCAGCCCGAACCTCCAACCAATAAAATAACACATTCCTAAACATACAAATAACATCTACTCAATTTGTCTCGCTCACTGCATTCCGCATCTGCAAACATCGTCAAGTTCCGTTTCATTTCCATTTAAGATATTTTCCACTGTGACAACAAAAAATGAACTGCCGTTTGGCAATCAACGGGTATAAGGTTTTGGAAATCTGATGCGTAATGTATCTTTCACTGTGCACCTCGACATTAAAAGTAATTTTCGTAAATCAGACTACATTTTTGTTTGTATCTTTTAACAGTTTAATTTATTGTAAAAATTGTTGTTGACAGCGCTTGTTGCTAACAAACAACGTAGTTGTTTGCATGATTTCACTCTGTCCATGTGTCATGTCCGTTTGTCTGTGTGTACGATAACTCAAGAATGGTTTGAGATAATTACTTCAAATTTGTAACACGTACAATTGAGGTCCAAAGTGAAGTTAAGTTGAATATGCGGTCAATTGGTTAACTCCTTCATGATCTTTGACACTTTAACTACATGATCAATGCATGGAATCTAAAAACTTCAAAATTAAACGAAATCAATTGATGACGTTTCCTTTCGTAGTAGCAGTGAACAGCTAAAATAAATGACGCAGATCCAACACCCAAACTCACTGGATTTCAAACAATGGAAAAACGTTAAGAGAATTAAATATTTACACATTAAATTTGCTAATAATGCATCCTTAAGTTTCGCTATTTTAAATATTATGTAACTACGTTGTTTATTTACACCCGGTGTTGACCGGTTTATTCCAATTGCATGCGGCAAACAAAATGGCCCTATAGACTTAAAATGCATTGGGGACATTGGTATCAGATTACATCTCTATCTGCTATGTACACTTTGTATTTGTTTTATGGAATAACAGATTGGAAACAATCATAGTTTCTTTTTTCGTATTTGTAACACTATACTACAGTAAAGGGAAGAATGATATTTTATCTAAACTGTGATTTGTACTGTTCGTGTTTTCAAATGTTGTTGGATGAGAAAATGTTGGATGAAAAGTGAAAAATGAAAATGTCAACTGACCAAGACACAGACAGAAATGCTTACAGCGGCACTGGGAGTGGAATAGCAACTGCTTTTATACGTTCCACTAGTTGTCAATTGTAATTGTACACCGAAGAGAGTGGATTCCTTGGTATACCTATACATAATACGTATATTATATAAAGCGTGTACAAAGAACATTTGTATTATTTTGGCTGAAGCCTAATGCCAATCCAATCTAGCTTTACTAGGCTTTGTTCGTCTCACACTGGAATGTACTTTTACTTTACCATGTCTTTCCGCTTTCCCCGTATAAGGTGGTGTACCACAACAATAGTGAATTAAAATTGGATTGTGTTCTTTCTCTTTAATTTTAATGCTCACATACAAACAAATATTCGGTTTCAACGCTGCTGTCATTTCTGAACATTGTACTGCACTCATCCAAGTTAGGTTTGTCTTTGTGTATAGGAAAAATGGACAGGCACAATCTGTAAATTAGTACAACTGTAATACGACAACTTGACACTATAGGCGTGAAATCTAACTCATTCCAAAGACGAGATTCAGGAAATTGTTTAGTTATGGACAGGCGACAGGGATTTGTTATCAACTTGGAAGTTGTATTATGGGATGGGAGATGATGTTGCATTCAGTATACTTCAGATATAACTGTTGGGTATACAGCTGGAGCTATGACGTGACGGTTGGTTTGAAGGTAGCAATTTTTTATGCGTTTTATAAAGAATCATTGAGTAAAGCCATAGGTCAAGCAGACACGGGAGTATATAGTGGCATAAAAAGCGGAGCCATTCATTGCCGGGACAATGATACACGATTGCCGACGCTCGTAGTGAAGTGAATTGTGTGTGGTGTATGAGTAAAGAAGAGTATAAGGACTGGAAATGCAGGAAATATCGATAAACAGAAGATAGAGGAAAGCGGAGTAGAAAAGAAAAATTGTCTTTGTTGTGCATGTGCCATGTCCTGTGTACTCTCGTCCTTCTCCAGTTCCTCACCAGAATCGACGCGACGCTCTATTTGTAAAAAATCAAATTGCAAAACAAGACAAAGTACAAGAATTCCAAACTCGCGTTGTAAGAATCCAGTAGATACTCACACGCCAAGGAAAATTGAATTCCAGTTTCAATGTAGCCTTGTGCTTCACTTTTCCCATTTACCACGTAACTAGCTACACACTACATACTTCTCCTCCTTCCTTTTATCCAAAACATTTTACCTTCCTCACGAAATTACGAAATTGCATACAAAATGCTACACAAAAACAAGACTTCAGTACGTACTTACATGTCTTGCCTAGGTATACACGCCGTAGTACACTGCTGCTGCTGCCAGACAAACGACATCGGAGATATTGTATTGTAGTAGTGCACATATAGATAGTTGCATGGGTATGCAGAGTGTGCAGTACACAACAAGTCATACAACACACAGGCAGATAATATAAACGGAGGAAAAAATAACATAAATTATCTAGGACTGTAGAATAGAAAATAGAAAGCGTAGCTGACGGTAGCATGGAAAGATAACGACTACGACCACTGGAACACGCACATAGCATGGATACACACAGAGACACATACACACACACACACACAAGACACAATACAGAATACACAGAACACAGGCCACACACGGTACTTGTTGTATTACTAATGTTTCTCTTCTCTGGAGGACTGCACTTGCCTGGCGAGAATTGAAAATGTGGGACAGGGAAAGACTGCGTTATCGCTGTTCCGCTTTGTACATAGTAATAGAGTTTGTGAAAGCGAATATTTGAGAAGGCATTGTTCATGATGACAATCAGTCCCTCGTGACCGCACTTTCCTTTACTTTTTTATGGACTCTTTCTTGTCCTTGTCTAAATTGTTGCTACTACCATCTTATGCAATATTTACTTGCTACACTTCCTATTGCATATATTCAGCCAAGAGATACATTAACCCCACTAGCCTGATGAACAGTCATGTCATTCTTTCCTCTCCGAGTTTCCGTGTCCTCTTGACTTTAGTTTCATAGAATATTGTATTACGGTTGATAAAACAAAGATTCACCAGAGAATAGCTCCAGTCTCTCTCAGAACAAGACACGGAATATTATTTAAACGAAACTTGTACACTGCACCATGTGTATCCTGAACATGTCCTCAAATTATTATTACATCGGACTGTGTACATAAACTTGTTCTTGCTCTGCATGAGTGACACAACTTCGCTTGCTTGGGACTTGCGACTGGGGACTCGGCAGACTCCAGCAGCTTCATGCACCAAACTCCACACAAATGTTTCTACTTTTCTTCTATTGTCTTCAAATTAGTGGCTGGAAGGTGACTCGACTCACTGAACCCAAACTCTCGTCCTTTTATCATTTGCATATTCACTTACAAAATGTCTTTTATCATTCATTCACATGAGCTCCACTCTCAGGGGACACCAAATTCTTTTTCCTCCTACTTATTAACCTCTCCGACATCAATGAGAACACTCACTTTAAATATTCAACTCAACTATGGAATTTACTTTAATTGAATACTTTCTACTTAACCCATATTTTCCTATCTCCGTCAGTAGCTAACTTTCCTTCATGCGCCTTCAGATCCCAAGTATTACTTACAGACACATTTATTACATTATTATCCACCAACGAAAAAAAGTCCAGAAAATTTCCAAAACTTTTCGGTTCTGCCAGGTTAAATACATACAGGTTATATTATACGAACATTATTTTTTGTCATACACATGAAACGTACTTCATGCATGCATGCATTACATTATAATTATTAAGTATCGTAAGATACTTTATGCGAATAGGCTGTGTCCGTCTGTCTGTCTGTTCGTACAATAAGAACGGTTTGATATTTTGGCTTGAAATTTGCTACACTTAATGTAGTGGTTCATAGGAAGGTCAAGTTCAAAGATGGGGTCAATCGATCAACTCCTTCACGACCTTTCACCTTTTAGGCTAACTACTGTGTCAATACAGCCTGCACATCACACTGCGTTTTAAATGCTGCTGTGTCAATTATACTTATGTTTGAAAGAGAAGGCCGCCAACTTTTGAATTGGGAGACAGAGTGTTTGAATATTTTGAAAAAAGACAATTCTTGGTTTTAAATATTATTTAACCTGATTTGTTTAACCAGCTATACTGCTACTAACACAGTGTTAGAGTTGGTGTGATGATGTCACTGTTAATGTTATCGTGTTGAAGTTCACAACACCTATACGATACTTTTTTGCACCGTTGAAAATGGTTTATTTTAATTATGAAAGAAATGAGGTCGGTAGGAACGGTAGATGGTAAATGAGAACTTTTGGAAGTACCTATCGGAATTCTGCTTTTTCTGTTATTTAATTTATAATGCTCCAAGAACAGTAGGCAAGGCACTAGGCAGGTGTACTCATTTGTAGAGATGAGAAAATGGTTACGTACTTACGTAACATACGCTTCTGAAACTGCTTCTAGATTAAGTACATTATTATTGTCTATCCTGGCATAGTGCGCTTCTGGGAGGGATTTCGGTTTACTTACAAGTAGCGCGTGAAATATAGTCCACCTTACATAATATACATTTTATAAACTATAAGCGTTTCATCTCTTAGGTGTATTAGTAGATGAAACGAAATCTTGGATCTCCCCATGTGGTATTTATTTTTCAGTGCGTAGGAATTTTATTAAATCTTGATTGACTACTTCACTTAACCGTTTGATGGATCAAATGAAAATGTTTTGTGTAGGAGGAAGAGTTGCATGGAGCCGTGTGGGTTCAATACAAATGGTTGTGTAAGTTGTGTGTGTATTGGGTTTGGATGTACGTAAATGGCATTTGGTTGATTGGTTCAGGTAGAGAACTGGGGAAAGTGATTGAGAGTCTTGAGGAAAGTGTAGCGTGGTAGTGCCTTTGTGGAGTTAAGTGGAACATCTACATGACACAGAGGCGTCTCCAGTTTCATTTCCAATGTTTTACCATCACAAGAGCTCGCATGAATATAAAATGTGCAGCAATAGGATTAGCAGTAAGTGTGTCTGGTCAAAGCCGCGTAGTGCTGCAGAAAAGTGTGGAAGTTTGGTTTTGTTGTTTTTCGAAGGGAGTTCCCTTTGGGTGAAATGGGGTGAGAAGAAAGACGAGAAAAGTGCAAGTGATTAAATGTAGTTTGAGTATTGGGAGAGTTATCGAAGAAGGATCAGAAAAGGATAGCTCTGTGACTGGAATTCTTGGAGAGTACGGCAGGAGAGTTTGAGCGTAAGTTTACAAAGGTTTGGAGCAGCACTTATCAAGAAATCAAAGACAAGGGCAGGTTGGGCAGGTATAATGTGAGGTAATAGTTGGGTAGGTTGGGTCGTTAGTTGGGTGATTGAATGGAGGAATTGAGGGCGAGAGAAAGGTGTGAAGTAGAAACATGAACACGAGTAAGTTAGTTAGTAAATGACAACTCTCACGTAGAACACAGCCAACACACTGCAGACATGTAATACTCCCGTACGGTAATTGTAGACGTGTACTAATCTCTTCAAACGTGTCCAGCATGTCCAAACAAAGTGCAGTTTGTCCAGCAGTGTGTGGCTGCACAAGTCCACTGCCTCCAGAGTGTAAGTGAGTCGTATTTCAGCTAATGCTACGTCCACATGCCATTAGAGGTGTACGAGTTATTTAAGAGCTCGGCCTCCACCAGCTTCTTCTGCACAACTACCAGCACCACCGCTACTCCAATTACTCTAACAGCACTTCATCGATCAGTTACACCAAGAGAAACTTGTCTCAATCAATATTCAACAATAACATCTTCATCATTTACACTCTCCAATAATATCAGACACAAGTCACCCGCCACAGTCCATGCTCGCTCCCAACATTACCCGGTGTCAATATCTCTTCTTTATTTCAAATCACTCGCCTGTCACTCACTCAAATCATATCACAGTTCACCGTGTCACAGTCAAGTCACACAACGAGTGCTGACAGTGCTGAGTGTAGCAAAACTACCAAGTAACTTTCTTGCAAAGTCTTGCTGCAATTTAGCATTCGTATACGAAGTACGAGCTTTAGGTAAATGGTGGAATATGCCTTATTTGCCACAAAAACGAAATTTTTGTAAGTGTGCCCTGTACTTAGTGTGTACTACAACTGGAAGGAAAGAAATAGTAGGGCAGCTACTTTGACAGAGGCAGGGAAATAAGTGTTGATCTATTATTATTTAGTTTAGATAGAGCGTGAGTAGTGTGAATGCGAGGTGGTATGGAAAAGTGGCTTGTGTGTTTGGTGCTGTTGTTGGGGCTATATATAAAAGCATGGGATATTTGTACAGTGTATATTTAGTGTAGACCGTGTTGGTTTATGGGTAATAGGATTGGTGTGAGTGGTTAGGTCATTCATATATGCAGAGGTGGTTGAGTCGGAGAGGTGATTTGGGTGGAAGGAGCGCTGTGCTTTTGGTGGCTAATAATGTAATAACATATTGGTCAATATGAATTGATAGTTGACCATTTAATGTACGGCTGCCGTGTCAGAACTCAATTAAGCTCCCGATGAAAAATTAGTAGCCACAGCAATCTGCTTACATTACACTTTCTTCGTCCGTCTTTCTCCCTTCTCTGCCTCACTGCACACACCATCACATCCCGATTAACCAGCACCCGACTCTCCATGCCTTCAGCCAATACACAAACACAACCAGAATATATTTATAACTTTTCTTACTTCATTATGCGTCTATACAACCATTTTCCTTAATGCCTTCTCATTTTCAGCATTCTCCACAGCAGAACAATACAATCATGCTTCTCTCTTATTCTCCCTATTTTTGAATTTCACCGTTGCCTTGTCTTGCTTTGTCCCTTCCTCTTCATTATAATTATTTGTACGTGTAGACTTACTTTCACTACTACTACTGCGAGCAGGAGTCAACAAAGAAAAGTTATATTTAGTATAGTAAGATTTTCTGGTAGCTGGAACGACTGAATTGGCTGAGGACTCCACCCGTTCACTAAGCTCGTTGAAGTTGTTGGGTTGTTGGGTTGTTTACTATTCATAAATCTCATTAAGTTTAGAGTTGATACAGCGAGCAGCTTAATAGTTACACAGTAATTAGCAGCGTTGTGTTTGTTGGGAAGACGAATTTAATGAATTAGAATGAGGCTGGTTGAAGGAAATGTCAAATATTACATGCATCACATCTTGATACGCGAAATTAGTAATTCATGATGTTGTCTGACAATACCAGCTCTCAGACAAAGCACAAAATGGAAATTTAAAGTCTTAAGTGTGTCAAATATGTATCAAATGCTTCCTGCTGGGGTCTTATTCCTGTCTATTAATTTATACCCGCTCTAGCGCGGTTGCAGCCAGCAGCTTATTGCGCTTAATAAAAACAAAACTAAAAGTAACTGCTACTAAAATATTAAATACAATTATTTTTAGTTTTTACGTTTACAATACATTACTTGTAGTACAAATATTTACCACAGTTGCAGTTGGTACGTTGGTAATGTCACATGAAACTACATACAGACGAAAATTTATTATGCGTTTAATATAAAATTTTCGATTTATTAGGAAAAAAGTAGTTAGGTAAGTATTTTTGTAGGTGCCATCTCTTTCGGAAGGCATGGACAGTGATTGATTGATAGTGTAAGATGGAGAGATTCGAGACACATTTGGATAACTGAACGAAATGGAATGCAATGAACTAATTGTCACATTTTGTAGTTGGAAGAGTGAACGAACGGAAATTAGTTGAGTACTCTTTCTTGCATGTTTCTTTCTCGCACTTTCATTGTTGTTCGTTCATTTTGCTTCTCAGTCAGTTGACTATCTTCAACTTTGAGACTTTGTGAGTAGGAGGAGGTTTTTGTTCGTGAGTCATTTCTCTGCTTCCCTTTCAACTGACATTCAAGGAGAATCAGTCAGGCAGCTAGCTCATATTTCTTATTTTGTTTGGATTATGTTGTGGGCATATTCCCCGCTGCTTGAAGAGCTGTGGGAAACAACGGGACTAATTTTAGCTGCCCGTATTTCTCGGCTTTTTGGCGTAATTATGCTTTTGCGGGTATTATTGACTCACATATGGGCAAACAAAACTGCAACTCGGTCTGATGTGACGGTATTGAAAGTGGTCTTTTGACTTGAAAGTACTTATATTTTAGTTAAAAACATTTGTTGTGGTTATTTTAAGAATAAGAGCTATTCCTGTGTTAATCTGACTGCTGGCTAAAGATTTAATTAGCAAAAGAGCTGGGTTAAGTGAGCGAAGTGGTTTGGACGTGGCACAAGTTGAGAAATTGGGTTTAGAGTCGGGGATGGGTGCGTGCGTGGACGGTGCCCGTGTTTGGCGACTGCCTCTGCCAGCCCTCACTCGAATTCTCATTATGTGTAATAGCGTGAACTGACAATGAGAGGCAAGTGGAGAAGAAAGTGGAGTACAAAGACAAATAAAGTCAAAAGTGAGTTAGGATCTATCCATTATAAGACGTATGTATTATATTGTGGGAAATGAAAAGACGAAAAGGTTAGCTATTGAGAGAATAGTTTCAGAGTTGACTTGGCGAAAGTCAGAAGTCAAGACACGGGAGAAGAAAGTTTGAGTCGTAGAAATGGCTGATTTGTGTGAGTGAGTGAGGCAGGGCAGGCGAGTGCTGGTGTTGCTGGTTGGCAGCTGCATGGGGAGAGGAAATTGAGGAAACCGAGGAAAAGAGAGGGCAATAAAATAAAACAATAGAGTCACTAGAATTCAGTCAACTCAACTCCACGTGACATAAATGGAAACGAACTTGCAGCAGCTAACTTGTTTTCCAACTTGTATATAATTCCACAACTCACTCTCCTCCGATCTTACAAATTATCAAATTCCAAGCCTACATTTACCTACGTGAAGAAACAGAACCGTACTGCTGCATCACTAACTCAAAGCCAACTCACTCCCAGTCCAAATATTCCAGAACAACGCTTCCCTCACTCTTCAAACTTCCTTCTTTCCATTCATGCCACTCTTTTCCTGTAAGCACACAAGTATCAAATTCACATGAACAAATAAATAAGCCCTGTAATTGCTTTTGCAACAAAATCAAGAAACACTTCAACCACGTTGCTTTTCTTCGTGTTCCATGAATTTTCCTCTCTAAGCAAAGTAACATCATCTCCTATTGCCAAAATAAGCGATTCTAATTCCGTATAATTAAAAACCGGAGCAATCTTCAGACAGTGTAGAATAACAGTGATAATTCATGTTCAGAAATAATTATAGGCAGCATGAAATACCCAAACTGGAAACTTGTACAAACTGAGACTCTCGGAAGTGATTTCAAATGAGAATAGAAATTTGTTATCAGTATAATACAATATGCTTAACAGAATTAAAATTCACTCTCAGCTATTTTAATTGCAACAACAATCTTGCAAATGCATCTGCATCTCTGTGGATGATTTGGCCGTGTATTGAGAGATGAGGTATAGTTAACAGAGAATCAGAAAACGTCATTGGGACGGTTTGATAAATGAGGAGTTAAAAAGGATATTTTTGGAGTGAATGATTTTTGGATGTGATTGTAAGCAAACAAAGACGGCGGACGATACATGGAGCATTGTTGGTGGGACTAAAAGGTTAGGATTCACAGGATTGTTAAAAAGGGTGACCTGGTGACTTCCGACTGCGTCTGGTGAAAGTCTGTGACAGCGGAGAAAGGAAACAAGTTTCTTCTTTTGAAGTTTGATTTTCTCCCCTGCGTTGATGGGATTGTTGGGTTGTGTGAGACACAATGAAGACGTTGGCCTTTGAGTGGAGTTGGCCGTGGAGAGAGAGAGTGAGGTGTATCTGGTAATATGACATGTCGTATAATGCGTGGACGTTGGGTTGGGTTGGGGTGGTGCAGTGGCAGGATGGCCGTGACTTTAGTGAAACGGATGGATTAGTTAGGAGAAGCTGCACAGGTTGTCTGATATACACGCAATTAGGAAGAGATGAAGAGACAGGCCAGGGCGAGTTTCAGTGTTGAAGCACATTTGGAATGATTTTGCCACAAGAGACAAGCTTGCCAGTTGTACTCTCTTCCTCTATTTTATTTATTAGATTAGACAACTGAAGGTTGCTAAAGTTCAGCGACATGAGCTTTCAGTTCAGCTGAGTGCATTACAGCCATAGCAGCCTTCCATTTCAGAAGAACATGCCACGTTTCCACTTCCAAATGCTCTTTTCATTCGATCGATTCTGAATTAGCTTCGAATTGCCACTTACACTCCACTATAATGTTTCTCATATATCAAATACGCTTTTTACGTACACTCCCACCGTAATCCTCCGTATGTCTAACAATCCCATTATATAAAAACCATCATAATTATTTCCTATACAACGCTCCAACCATCTATGTACTCGCAGGGAACAAAAAACTTTCCCTTTCATCAAAAAACTCTTTTTATTAAAACTAATGCGTCTCCACAGTTTTATTTGTTCAAACTCCAATCATATTTCAGTCAACCAGACTCAAATTAAAATAATCCAAGCCACTTTAGGCTACGTTCATTCATAAAGTTCACATTGATAATCGCTTAACAGCAAGTAAAAGTTACATGCAATATTCCTCATTAAAGTCAGAGTTGTACATACTTTATTGCGCTTCTTGTTTATATAACGTGGATGTGCATAATGTACAAGAAGACATTAATTAATGCAAGCAAAAATAAATTATGGTATAAGTGCTAATAAAGCTGAAGTTCATAAACGGGAAATTTTGGATCCCTGGTACGGCCTGGGTGCAATAGAACTGTCATTATTATGTGGCACTATATCAATTTTAGGTATGACATGGGTTTATGTGCAGACGATGATCTTATCGTACAGTGCATACTTCATTACAGTAATAATTGAATGGTTCATAGAGAATATTTCATTTTGGAAGTACAGAAGTGCAACGTAATCTGTGTTGCTTGTTAAATGCGAATCTGATTACAGATTCTATCAGCACGGCTTTATGCAATTATCTTTCTAAGCCTACATCGGGTTACATGAACATTATACAAACAAATTGCTGGGTTGAGTGAGATATTTGGATATATCGCCAACTAACAATAAGTATAAGCAGCAGGTAAAAACTTGATATAGGTGATGTTAAGCTGGGTTGATTGGCTCTAGCTCGGTACTTTATTGCTACACTTCACGATAGAATTATTTTCAATGGACAAAATCATACGCATTCATTTAATACGTTCATAACTGTTATTGTTTTGCTACTGAATGGACTCGCCCATCTTCAATTAACTGGATTAACTACACATATCGCGCAGAACTACACACAGACACTGTGTGACATATTTCCTTGCTTGTTTGAGTCTCTTGAAAATTCCGTAAATTAAATAACATTCTGGAATGTACATGTCTCGTCCGTGGAGCAAATGAAAGAGCAAATAATATATAAATACTGAAATGACAAATGAGTTAAGTCTGCACATTTATTGGTGCAACCGCAGCCAGCATAGCTAGTATTGAAAACCGAAGTGAGTTGAGTCGAAGGTGCAATTACATTGAGATTATTCGGTGCATACCTTTAAAGATTATTAATGGATCAATGTTTTAGAAATGTTTAGTTATTGTTGGTTGTTGAATTGAGCAGCGCAGGCTGCAGTTTATGGTTAGAGTAATTTTCATGGGTAGAATAGTTTGGCAGGGAAAAAGTGTAATCGGAGGATGGAAATTCTTGTTTCCTTCATGTAGAAACTATTCGTGAATTGCAAAGTACCTGACGTCCATTGACTTTCTTTGACTTACGATGTCGGTCGACGACATTTCGTTTGGATTCAGAGACCGTGTCTATAAATGCGACGATTGTCTTCATCTCGACCAACCCCACGGAAATAGTAATCATCTGAAGAATCCCCTTCTGCATTTCTCTTTTCTGTCCACAGCATAGCCACACTCCATTTGTCGCACCATTATTCGGAATAGTTTTCCTTGAATGCCTTAGCTAGGGATTTATGCGGAGAGAAAACTGAGAACATTTACGATAATTCAAGTAGCAATGTAAATGTGGCTATGGGTAATTTATGCATTGGCGATGTTTGAATGTATGGGAGGATAACAATGTAACGGAGGAGACATCGCCGAGTGTTGAGTTTCCTCCTTTGTCATGGAAAGACAAAAGATTGGATGCAAAATTATTCATTCCGTATGACATGAGAATCATCCCTTCTCTTTCTTTTCGTCCCATCTCATCTCTTTCATTCTGCCATCCCAGGATTTACACAGATCTGCTTAAAATCCTCAGGAAGTCGAAAGCATTAGCCTTCCGTGATGTTCACCTGAATGTCAAACGACTGAAATGGCAACAAAACCCCGAATTCCAGATATATCTCTCTTTCAATACAACCTCCACCAATATTGAACTAAAACTAAAACCCACGGACAAAATTAATTTCTCTTCGCGAACCATGGTTCGCATAAACTTATTTGACCCCAATACCAAACAATGTTTCTCCCTTGCTCTAGCAATCCGGTCTGGCTCTGATAATTCTCTTGCAGATGATAAAAATCCATAATTTCATTTTTTAATATAAAGACAATTAACACCCTGCATAAAAAGCAAGGAAAGTTTGGGGTCGGGTTTATGGGTTGCATTTAAGGAAAGAAGGCAGAACCTTGTTCCGAAATCTGTCCTTTTCCTTATGTCGTTCACACAAGCTTACTTAGTATCACATTTATCCGAAGACGGAACGATAGGGCTGTGAAAGTGAAGAGTGGTAAAATACGTGAGATGAGAATCGGTTACCGGGCGAGCAAGGAGCTGCTACTTCTGACGTAACACTCTTATAGTGAGGTATTAGGTGTGCCATGAATCTTCCATAGTAAATACGACGGCTATTACAACTAGAGGCCAAACTATTACTTATATGTGCTATGTAAACTTGAAGCATCTCCGTTTTATAAAAGAAGGCTGGTGGTATGCACGAGGAAGAGACGGCAGTGTAATGCTATCAGCATGCGGGGAAAGCTAATACGGAAGTAAGAGCGTAAGAAGGAATGGCGATTAGCGAAGCTGCAAATGTTGACGCTGCTACTATAATCATAGCAAACTGACGCCACATCTCTCTCAGTCTCCCAGTAATCACAAACAACCATATTCTTGTACTCTTCCCGGAAGTGCCTATATGTAGTGTGGGGCTATCGCTATAATTTGTAATGCATGTGCAGATGTACCTTAGTCTTATAAGTGGGAAGGCCTACTCGTACACTTGGCCAGGATATCTATTCGGTATGCTGTAGCTGTGATGTGCCATTAAGACTTTCCGCCTCGCGCATCTCATCTCCTCTCATCTTCTCGTCCTATAATTACAATCGATTACATACATGCAATACGTCTCATTTCACTACGACACTTAAATACACAACCATCAACTAACCTCCAAAATCTTCTAATAGCTCATTCCCTCTTGACCTTATTTCATCCTTCACAGATATGCTCTAAATCAAATACCGTCCTATAGTAGCACTTACAAATTGTACAAGCGCATGGACCTCTCTCACCTACTAAATGTAATTATTTACATACTCTAATAACTAAATTCTTAAGAGAATAAAGAAATCAATATTCCTCCTATTCACATTTTCATCCCATATCCTAAAAAACTTTTTTTCTCATTGTATCATTCTTTTTGTTAGTACATTGAATATTTTTTTGCATGATATATTTTCTTCATATTATACTATAATTAGTTTTTTACCAGTGTAACTAGAATAGTGAAAAGTCTGAGTGCTGCTAGGGCATTATGTTGTTCACAAGTGTGGGATGAAGCTATAAAAATTATGTTTGACTTGAAACACTGAGCTGGGACTACAATAGTTGAACTATAAAACATTTCGGGTGTAAAGTGTATTTAGAGTTGATTAGGTTGTTGGTTGAGCGGCCTATGCTTAGGAGACAAGTATAAAGGGAGGTATTACATATTATGGCACCTTGAAGTGATAAAGGAAGTCATAATGAAATCACTTGGCGCTTAATGGATGAAGAGAATTTGATGTGAAGGGAAATGATGTGACCGCAGGAGACGTTGAGAAGATAATGGGAGAGTGAGGAGACAAGTGACAGAGGTTATGTCTTGTGAGAACACGTCTCTTTCGTGATGATATGACACTCCAAGAATTGATCAAAGTAAGTGGTGAGTGCTATCGCGGATTAGTTCGAGACGCTTGTCAATAATCCGACATAGGTATAATGAGCATTGTTCATTCATTAGCGTGAAAAATAGTTGTAGCGGGGGAATTGGTGCTTGTCTCAGTCTCAGGCAGTGGCTGCCTCCACTCCGCTCTACACAGCCTTATGCAACGTCAAATGAAGTGAATGGCTGTTTGTGACAAAACGAGACTTCGTCATGACTCACGAAGCAACTCGCTACTTGAACTGACTCAATTTCAGTCAGCTATTTGTAATCACATCCCATTTCCCCTTAAACGATCTCTTGACGATGGTGGACAAGAGAGCCAAGTACTGCAGCGGGCACAATGTCGTGGAGCAAGGCTTATTAAAGAATAACCAAACCATGTGCGGTTCCCATTAAAAAAATAACGTCTCATCTAAACACAAAATGCATATACTACTTCAATATAAATTGTGTTCAGGCAGAGAGAGGGCTGTGTGGAATTCTCTAATAATATCCGTTCCACTCTGCCCGTCTTTTGAGGGAACAAAGGTATACGATGATGATGACTGTGTGTCGATATATTTTTGAGGGGAGCGAAACGGTGAATAGCTGATGAATAAGGAAACGACTGTTTTTCGTGTCACAACCCACTAAAGCTTTCCTTTCGCCCTCTCATTTACCTTGTTAAGAATCTTCTTGCCTTGCCTTATTAGTTAATTGTGAGTCGGCTGTACCTGCTGCCTTTACTGCACTATTTCTCAACTCGCACCCTACACCGAAATAGACAGAAATTGCCGGCCCGACCCTTCAATCCATCCACTTTCGCCTTGCAACATAAAACTAACTGGGGAATTCATGCATCTATTACGTCATCCCATTCAATTAAACATTTTGCTATTTTTATCACGATTACTAGTCAATGTTATGTGTTCTTGTCTCCATTTTATAGCAAAAGTAATTTATACAGCCATTAACCACTTTCCATTACTGCTTCTCAACATGGCCTCCAGATCCCTTTCATCCATTTCTTATCCTTTCATTTTATTAACTTCTGTTTATGATTAACGTTTTCTCTTCTCCTTTCCTTTTTCACTGGCTTCCCTATCTTTCCGGGGAAAATGGAAATGAGAAAAATGGTTGTTTGTGTGTATGGGAGCTTGTTACTATTTATTTACGTTTCAATTTTTGTTGGCATCAAACAGGCTTTGGAAATAAATATTTCATTAAGTGTCCCGTCCACTACATACATTAGGAGGCACTGCACTGGACACTTCAAAGCCCGTTGCTTACAGTAAGCCAGAATGAGCGTTCAATTCAATAGTTAATATAGTTCGATTTTATTTATGTGTCAATTACAGCCATTTACAAGAATTTTTTTTACATATATACATAAAATGGCATCAGAGAAACCCCTCAAGTTACGTGACCGTGTAAGACACACAATTACGACACAATGGCTGTATGTATTGTGGGAGTGGAGAGTGGAGCTTCTACCACACTGTCGCTTGCTTTCGGAGTTCTAATTGAAAAACAGGTATTATATTTTATAACGCTTTGAATAAATGAGCTATGCACTGCAAGCTTATTGTTGCTCTGCATAGTTCTAAAACAGTGAATATGTCACAACATTAATTATTACTGTACGGTGCTCGGTGGGTCAAAAGGTGGGGTATCGGGTATCTGCTCGCCCATTAGAATCATTCAGCAATTGGCAATGTATTTCTTCACGAATAATCCATTTTTTTGTATCTCTGATAGATGGGATATTTTCTTCTAATAATATTATGTCGATTCGATTGTTGCGTAGAAGATATCCCGAACAATATCCAAAGACATGTGGATGGGTTCCGGCCACATACTGACGATGAGTACACGTTTTAACACGGCACTAGCTGCTATATCGAAGCTTCGTCCTGGAGTACTCATGTTTAGAACTTTTACTTCGACTATTGATACACATACACTAAGCTACATCCCCAGTATCTGTATTGATATACACAACCGTATTGTATCAAATTGAGAGTGACTGCAAGAATGGCTTGTTATAAAGCTATACTTCTTGCCAACTGCTTTATATTTTCTCTCATTTTCCGTTTTGACCTCACGGATATGCGATAGAGAAATAATTTGGTCTATAGTGAAGCAAGAGCCAAAGCTTCTCCTAAAAATGAATATAGAAAATGGGATATGAAAGTTTTGTGGGTACAGCGATGCAAATAGGGATACGAGCATGTATAGGCAAATGTGTGCAGTTTTGAGCGTAAATTAAGTAGGAAATGGTCAATTGGGTTCTTTGCTGGGAATTGGAAATGGTGAGTTTGTTGGAAAGTTTCCACGGAGCCGTGAACTCGTCCACGTTGTAAGCTCGTAATCCTGGTGAAAGGAGAAATTCTGGAAATGGTGCTTACACTGCCGTGTAGAGTAAGAGGCCAAAATGACTGCCGTGGTCTGACAAATACTGAGCAGACGGAAGAGGCTCGGCTGTTGGGTTGATGTATTCAACACATCACCCAAATCACCAGCCCCACAACTTGTACTTGTAAGGTGAACTTGTACACGTAAGTAGATTGTAATATTATTTCCAGCAGACGAGGGGCAGGGGCTTTGGTCCTTGTGGATGCAGAGAGATGGCAAAAATGAAATCCCTCTCTTTCTAACGACCACATTTACCTAATTTATGGAGCTGCTTTGACCTTATGCTCTCCTTGTGTGTCTTGTCGCCTTCCTGTCCATTATCCTCTCCCAACCTACAACCACAACTCCACACCAAAAACTAGTCAAGACTCGAACGCTCTTAATGTCTTTTTCCTCGTATATAAACACTATTACCACTAAACTAAACTCACTCATGACACACGACACAAAGACACGCTCCCACATCTTCTAATAAAGCTACACAGGAATTCCACTGACTTGGGCTAAGATTAGGCAAGTAGAAGTCAGACATTGCATGACCTTGCTACACACACTCTGCTCTACTTTTTTCATTGCTCGATTTTATGGTGGCAGGTTTACAAACTTCAAAATTTACAGACGAAACTCATCCCTCGGGTTTGTCCAATCTGTATACCTAAGTGAGTGTCTGAGTGACCACCTAAATTTATTTATTACTTCATGCAGCTTTTGCGCCTGTTTGACCTGTTAATACAACGGAAACATCTTTTAAAAACATCGACTGTAGGACTTTCGAAAGAAAGTTTTAGTTTGGCTGCTTGTCAGAAGGAATTGAGTGAGGAGTTGCATGCACGAATTGCATTCTAGTAGTTATAGCTTTCAATTCGTTTCATGCACTCAATAATATTTATTTGCTTTATTTTCCACCGCCCACTAATGAGTGACATAAATGGGAGCAGCTAATCACCCAATACATCTATCGCTCTGTTGTCAGTCAGCCGCACGCAACCAACGAGGATTTTTCATTTAATTCTAGGGAATTGCTCAGTCAATTGCTACTTTCACTTCCCATGTGTGTTTACCGTTCCTTCTGATGAGCTGATTGCAGTTCCACTGTCGAAATACTCCTGTTCCGTTGAGAAACTGATAGTTTCTACTTTCAATTAATGAAAACCCGAAACAATAAGTTAGTTGTCCGTCGGTTGTCTCTTGTCAATCAGTTGACCGTTTGAGGGGCATTCAGACTGTGATGCGAGCAAAAATGCAATCAACTTTCAACACAAATTTCCCAACCACCCGTGTAGAGTCAAAAATCAGGCGGATCTACTTTTAGCAACATTTTTTCTTCATATATTTTTACATAGTGCTTTTGTAGCAGTAGCTGGTGCATCTAGCACTCAGAGGTAGCAGGTTGAGACGAATAACTGCTGTAACACATAACTACTTTCACGGCCGTCTCTATGCTATTAGTGCTGGGTACTACAGCACTTGCTTTTCCACATTGGTGGACTACATATGGGTAAGTATAAAAAAGTAAGTAGTAAGCGAAAAGGAAGTAGGAGGTTAATTTACTTTAGTGTAGCTTGTTGCCACTTGGATGCACCGACTTAAAGACACACTTAAGTTAGTTGTGTGCAGGTTCGTGAAAGTCTGACTAAGCTAGAAATACAAGATCTGACCGTTGCCCATGTTGGGAGTGGAGATAGTAATTGTAACTTGTAGCTGGACTGACACCAGGGACTGTGGGTGAAAGTAAAGCAAACGATATTTATTATTAGTGGATTTGGCTGGGAATGAATGAAAGGGATTGGAAGGTGAAATGGACAGGAAAGTTTGCAGACAAAATGTTTTGTTTGTCGTAAGCCCGTCTAAATAGTTTTCTGTTTGTTTCCCAGCTCTCTCTCCGTCGGCTCGGCTTTTGTTTTCCCCGTAGCCCTTATAGTGGCGGAGAAAGGTGCAGGGATCTAGAGAGAATTGAGAAAGGCTGTGTGATTGAGGAAGAGAAAAGCAAGGCAAGGCACCTCGTGTGTCTACTAAATTTCCAATTAACTGTGGCTCATGTTCCTTTGCCTTTGCAGCCTCGCTTTGCTTTACTTCTTCTTCGCTCTGCTCTTCTGGCCTTAATAAATGCAAAACTCTCATATCCTCCTCGTAAATGCTCCTTCATTGTCTTTCTTCCTTCCCTTCGTCCGCTCCTGCCGTTGCATTGTGTGCCAGGGCGTACAAGAACAAGATTGTGCTGAAACAAATGTAATTGTGTATTTGGTAGTTAGGATAAAATAAAGTGGCTGACAGGGATGTTCCTTGCGTTTACCCTTTCTATGTAATCCCTGCAACTTACGTACCACTCCGTTTGGTCTCTTTGCGTAATAATATCTGCTTACACAACCAACTAGTAGTACTTGTACAAACAGATAAAAGTAATTCACTCACATCACGATATACATCCACCAACCGTAGTTACTTCTACCAAATGCAGACTCACTCGCAGCAACAGCATTTGCACAACGGAAATTGCATTTGTACCACTCAAGGCTTAACCGGTAACTAACTTCTGTGCAGCACAGCACATCCAACATAGTCATTCGTTGAAATATTTAAAAATTGAAAAGTACAATTACTTATACATTATACATAAAAGCAACAACCAGTTACAATTATCAAAAACAAATTAAGTGCAAAGTAAATTAATTTTTGTTAGTCAAATTCTTCATTTATTCAATCAATGCAGAGCTTCACTGATGTCAGTCAGACAGGAACATGTGCGAAGTTAGGTAGAAAATGATTTTGGCGTAGTAGACGGGAGATTGTTGGGATGCATGTGGGAAGTGTTTTTTGTAATGCAGTATTTTGGATTTAATATTTGTGGGGAAGCATAATATTGGTCATGCGGAGACTAAAGATTCATGGAATTCTTGGAGGATTGTGGCGGCAGGAAGGGAATGCTATACTATTACATCCAGATGTATAATAACATTGCATTTTGCAATAGCAATTTGTGCTTTGCAGGTTGGGTAGTTGGCGAAGACTGAAGGTATTGCTGGAAGGTAGTGTATGTGGATGTAAAGATAAATGCCAGGGAAAGTCATGGGACCCTTTGTCGGATACACGATACTTTGATATTGGAATCGGACGTAAGTATTGCGCAATACTATTTACACGACGGCCGGAATGGAAATAGAAACACATGTTTGCTTTTTCTCTTTCGCTTTCTATTCATAGACTTGGCTTTGGCTGTGGCTGCCTGTGAATGCGAGTCTTGCTTCGGATACATTCACAATTGCTACTGCTCCGCTGTACAGTTGTAATTTTGTAATAGTAGTGGAGAGCCTATTCGGAGCAGACGGTTATGTTTTGTTCTTTCATGTGCTCAACACGAAAAAGTTGTAGTTGTGCATAAATTGTAGGGAATTGAAATAAAAGGATATTGCATATTGTTGTACGGAATGGCTACTACGCGGAAGGAGAGCGAGTGGAGCTGGGCTTTGTCTTGGGTGTGCAGAGCAAGAATAAACGACGATATGACTCCAAACTGCATATCCATTGCCATTCTTCTCTTTAACTCCAAAAGCTCG
Organism: Pogonognathellus flavescens; assembly: GCA_019776165.1. Lineage (NCBI taxonomy): Eukaryota > Metazoa > Arthropoda > Collembola > Entomobryomorpha > Tomoceridae > Pogonognathellus > Pogonognathellus flavescens. The sequence goes on along the minus strand of JABASD010000032.1, from coordinate 55,018 downwards.
ACCAACTCTTCTCCTACATGTCTGGCTCTTGAGATTGCCTTCCTCGCTCCCGTTTTTATAATCAGGGAACCACAACGTTCGGCAAAAAACTCCACTTTCTCTCAAACGCACTACGTTCTTAGTCTACTGCTCCCGTATCCCTTCCGAACATCATATAAATTTTTCCTCAATGCATTTCAGCCGGAATAAACGAAACCTTGTGTGTGTATGTGTGTGTGTAGTGTGTACTATGTGTGTACTATGTGTGTTCTAGGTATGTGTGTGTATGGACTGCCTAGACGTGAGTTACTTATAACAATAAGCCTGTGCGGGTATATAGTTGTCATAAATCTTTCACGACCATGAAGAAGGGAGAAGAGGAACACGGAGAAAGGAAAATTATTTATCAGAATCATGGACACGTTCTTGTATGTGCATCGTACGCGGACTTTTTCACGCAGTTAAACACAGTCGTTCGGCAGCAGTCGAACGAAAGCAACGCACCGGAGCTCTGAACAACATTCGAGTCCAAGTCCAAGTATTATTATTGAAGCGAACGATAGCATTTCATAATATTCAGCAACCAGCCACAACGGGAACGAGATACACAGAATCACAAAATACACACTAATAGAAAAACTCCCTTCTGCCCTGCACTCTACTTTCTTTCTCCGCTCCCTTTTCAGAATTAATGAGCATCCATTATTATTCTAATCATCAGCGTATGCTGTGTCCCACCTTATCCCGATTCCAGTACGCATTACATTTCCACGTTCATTACACCATCCGGTCCCCGCTCATTCCTTCGCCTTCCTGCCTACCCAAATCAAGCAATTACGGATAGATATGCACATGGAGGTGCTTGCAGTGGTAATCTAAATGTAAAATCCATTCGCTAGGCATCTTCAGGTCTTTTTCGAAATACGTATTATTAGCACCGCCAGTAATGCTGGGTGTACGCAATTGAAACCTCTGAGAGACAACAAAATTTCTTTCGCTTGCCTACATCTAAACTGGGTTAGAAATAAAATGTCATTCTTTGTGTGTGCATGCGGTACGCAATGAACCTGAGGCCACCAAAATCTTCTGTGCTTTATTTGCTTGTCTAAGCACATACGGCTTACCTTCTAGTGTACTGTGCTTCGTTATTCTGCTCTGAAGTAACTTCAATTTTTGCAAGGAATTTTTGTTTTGCAAAATCGGGAGTCAGCAGTACGTGGAAGCGTTCTAGTAAAAACTGAAATATGTAAAACATGCTTTCAGACTCAGACTGGGAATGTTTGATACGGTAACTCTAATTTCGTTTTGTGTGGCATTTTCCCATACCGTGTCGATTTTGTAGAGAAAGTCTCAACAGCATATTTTAAACCTACTTCACTGTTCTCCTTTGGCTAAATATATAACGAAGACTACGTAGCCATATCATGTACCAAATAACGAAGCATAAAGTGATACTGCGTATCACTATCACCTCCTCACCACCTTTCTAACTGCACATTTAATGCTTTCATTACCGTTTGCAGGGAATGGGTGCACTATGTGCTCTAAAGAAATAATCGGACATGCATGGAACCTTTCATTTGCTTTTTATGTGTCCCCTGCATGTCTCCGAGTAACGACGGTGGTCTTCTAAATGACTAAACTGCTTCAATACTTTTTTTGTTCACGTGTGCTGCTATTTTTAGAAAAAAGAATAGCTGTGTTAACACACACGTTGTTTCCATTTAATAAACAGAGGTAAAAGAAGTACGGCAGGAGTGGAGGAGTGCGGGTGAGAGGGAGAGACGACTAATGATGTTTATTGCAGGTTTATTGGCCGTCCCTATACTCGCATTTCAACTTATCGCTCCAGATATATTTATGTGTGGCTTTCGTTCCCCAGACTTTGCACTTGCACAACAACTACTAGCAAGAACTACGGTGCGTGCACTATATATCATTATTGGACGGACACACAACCAACAACGCAAACGAGCCAGTCCACCACTACTAAATCAATACTTTAGTCTTATACTGTGAGCTCTGGAGATATTTTATGTACATGCATGTGCAGCCAATCCAGGCAAAAGATGCAAGCACAGATAAACTGAGACTCATCGTCTTAAACCAAGAAGTATAAATCATTTTTTGATTATCACACAGAAAACAATTACGCACTCTCACTCACTTATTTGTATTCCCTATATGGAAACGGAACATAAACTCCATCAATTGTCCAACCCAACACATTTCGCTATCCAACTTAAAGTAATCATTTTTCTACTCTAAGCAAGCCTAGTATAGTGAGTATGAGAATTTCTCCGAGGCAATTGCAAACAACTCTTAATATTCCAAAACAATAAACTTCTCTCTTAGTTCGGCTACAATTGTTTGAAATAATTTTGAAAGTATCTACAAGAAAGCTGGCACATATCGTGTAGTGGAGAGTAAAACAATGCTAGAAATGGCAGTCGACTTTATTTAAGCTTGGTGTTCTTGTGCATATGCGATCGATGAGTTATTTGGGAGGATGGATGAAATGATTTGGTATGAATTTGAGTAGGAGTTGGGTATTTGATTCTGCTGTGAAAAGATGGATTCATTGGACTAGGCTTGTTAACGTGAAGGAGCAGGGGAAATGGTCTGAGCATTTACTTGATGTACTTTGTCTCATGTGTCTTAGACTGGCTTGGATCTACACCCTGGCATTATTTTTCTGAGGTAAAAGAAAGTGAAACTTACATTAACGTGTCATGTGAATTGATATATGGGAGGGGAGAAAGTGTGTTCTGTGCATCTGGCAATTCCAAGTCAGTTGTTTTCCTCTCTCATTTGGAAGGCTCACTTCCACAGCTCCAACGTGGCTTAATGTTGGCTGCAACTAAATAAGGAGAGGAGCAGTTGACGAAGAAATAACGCGCTTCCCCCTCTCCTTCCTATTCCCACATTCCCACCACACACATTCAACATCCAATTCAATGCATATAATGCTAATTGTATCCGAACCTTATAAAGCCAACCCAAATGTACTTTCCTTGATAAAATAATAATTGATATTGCTTTGTTTCAGACTTGTGTTCCACACCTATGGGAATGGAGAGTCAGGCGATCAATGACTCCGCTTTATCAGCCAGCTCATCTTATTTCAACAGTGTCGGCCCCACCAAAGCCAGGTAAACCATTTCAACTTTCAAATACGCATAGCTTCTCATTTTCTAATGTCTACAGGTTGATTGCACAATATTTGAGACATTTCTTTTGCGTCGTACGTCTTGTCATAAAACACAGACATCCACATTCCTCTTTTCGCTCTGAGTAGATTTGGAATTGAGCTTAACTTACTTTCACCCATTCCACAGTTTTGTGAATAAGTGAGACGAGACAGAATGAGATGGGAGAATATCATTTGCCTTCACTATTATTAGATGCAGTCATATCTTGATACTCGTGTAGGTGTATGTGTGCATAGAATATCGTTTTAGTGGTTCTGTGGTGCTTTTAGTCGTGTTTTCGTGTGGGGACTGTGTGGCAACTCCTTCGCTATGTAAACTGATCCCCGTATGCATTTCCCCAGCCGGCCTACATGTTGGATCAAGTACAACTTTTATGACACATCGTAAATACGACTCCACTATCCACCACTCCACCAACCACCGTCTTATGGCTTACCTCACAAATATTCTACCGACCAAGACTTTGGTCACCCAAACCAACCCGAGTTAAGAATGTCTCTAATATAAACAGTAACTTGTAACTTCACTCAGTGCCTTTAAACGAGAAATTCTGAGAAGTGTACATTTTACTTATGTGAATACTTTAGGCAAAGCATACAGCATTATAATATTGTAATACCGTATTCGTTGTGTGTACGAGGCCATTACCCACTCTTTACTCTTTACTTACTTTACTCCTTACGTAATGTACGTAATGATTAAGCATATTTCTAATTCAGACTTATAATACCTACTCAGAAGAGCGTGTTCACAATAGTAACATTGATTTTGTTTTCCGAATTATCGTTGATTCCGACCCTAATCAAATCACATACAAACTCATCTCAATGTAGGTTCAATTTTCGTATCTGGTACTAAGATCAGTTGCAACGTATCGTTTTAGGGGTTCCTGTATGACAATATGCTTTTAGTGCAGTTATACCTGCTGAATACTGAACAGTCTAAATTTAGATGTAGAATGTTGAATGTCCAATCAAGTCAAGTCGCATATTATGGCATTGACACAATATCGAAATAATTAAACCTTATATTTTATAAAGTTTCTTTATATGATATAATGTTTTCTGTTGCAGATTACTCACTCTACTGTTAAAAAGGCATAGCTCTGGCTCTAAGTAAAATGAATATCTGCGAATTACACAGTACAGAGACGCAACCCAGTTAAATGAAATCCTCGTCGCTTTCTTAACGATTGTATTTCAGTTTCCTTCGTTAATTGACGTCCTTTTGCAAATGGTTTATTATACCTTTAACCTTTGAGATCGTTACAGTGTTTAGTAATCCAGGTACTCGCTATATGAATACTCACAGGTGTGCCTACATACTTCTTTGTCTCAATCACAACATTGGGCTCAACGTGCAAATTTTTACTTATAGACTGTGTCTAAATACGTAACTTGTTTGTGCCCAGGAGAAACGTACACACATTGAAATCAGAATGTAGACATATTTTATTGGCAATTGGGCTTATTGTTTTTATTATTTTGTTTCTATGGGCAGTACTTAACTGGCAATGAAATGACTGTTGGCAGTTGGTGGTGGTAGAGGTGGGCATACAAGAACTGATTGAATTTAGACGTTATTAGGGTACTTACATTACACTGACACTTAATGATGAAACGTGTTGTGGGTTGTAAAGTTTATTTTATGGCTTAGCATTTTGTAAAATTTTTATGCTGTTACTTACAAACGACGCTTTCATTGTAGACACTAGACACATTATAAATCATTTGTTGTTGTGTCTTTCACATTATTATTTCCATTTAGCAATCATCTGCTATAAATTCCAAAACTGCTTACGGCAGATTCGGATTCCTACATAAAGAAGGTATCGTGTATTATAATACTTGAAAACTTATGCTGGACATGATTGGGACATTCCACGACGGAGTAATATTCGTTGCAAATGTTCGTCTCTAAAAGGTATTTGTAGGATCTGCTATAAGTTATAGTGAAAATATTACAGAGCTAAGCTACACATTTATGTGGAATTGCATCAGGAAGGTTTTTATTTGGCTGGAAGGTAGGCAATAACGAGATTGATATGAGACGGTCGTAAAGTGAGTGTAAGGTTTGCGGGAAGCGGGAGGTAAATGAGAGTCAACATTGTGGCTGTCGCTAAACGAAAGCATTTTGTGAAGAAAGGGCTTTTCCTCGTCGCCACTTCATTCCCCGAGTCACTTACAATTCACTTATTGCAAATTGTTACGACTCCACCAGTCAGCTAAGAAGAAAGAAAGTAAAGTAAAGCGATGAAAATTTCAAGGCATTTCTTACGCACTCATTCAGTTTACTGCTCCCACTGCCAACAGACTCCCAATCGTAAACTCAACATTTTAATCTTTCCGTTTGTCCTTCCACCAACTCTGTCTGCACTTACAGGCTCTCTCCGGCCAATCCCTCCAGTCGTGTATCATGCACTGTTCCTAAACATGTCGTAAAGAGGATATTGACTTGCATTATTTTGTGTCGGCTGACCACAAGAATCCCAACCAACATCTCACCCAATGACACGTGGCTCCAGTATGTACCACACATTGCCTTCCACAGAATTCCTCCTTCCTTTCTCCTACCACACCAATTATCCCAAATATCCCAAATATGGAAAAATGTTACGATACTGTTAGATTCACTTTATGTACAGAATCTAATTAATTTATAAAATATTAGTTTGTAAAATATATTTTGGGGGAGCTAATAACTAGCTGTATACAAAAATTGATATTTCAATTTATAAAATATCGATTAATCGAGTAATTATACATCCGTAAGAATTGTTTCATTTCAAGTAGGAGGACAAATTAAAAAACAGTCCACGTTTTACAGGAGTAGTAAAGTTGACAGTTGAAACCAATGAATTGATGAGTGAATGATTAGAGCCACGTTTTGATTAAATTTTATTGATCTGTTATTAATATTGCAACTATACAGTGCTGCTAGCTTTCAGGTCAGCGAGGTCACCAACCACGCTTGATTTTTTCAAATGTATAACAGATAGAAATTTTTGGGAAGGAAGAGTGAAGAGAGGAGCTGAGTATTTTGCCGATTCGGATTCAGACTGTGCAAAAAGCAAAGTTTATGTTTGCTGTAAGTCCTGGCTGTGCTACATATAGAAAGCTATAGCTTTGGTTTATGTCCTGTGAAAGTAACACCCACATACATATTATGACGTAGTCGCGTAAAAACGAATGTGTGTGGAAAAATCAGAAAGTACAAAAACGGAGGTGAAAGTTGTACATGGCAGTGGTAGTCTGCTCAGTGGACCGTTGCAATTTTTTGCAGCAAACAGAAAAACTCATCTGGCGAAATCTTGGGTAATGCAATTTGGTGCAGATATAAAGAAACGAAGGTAATGGGCAATATGAGAAGAGGAATATATAAAATGAAATGATTCTGAAGATATACCGGGGGCAGGGAAGTAACGCCACACCTAGCTATGCCTAGACTCTGTGCAAGTAGACAGACATAACTGCGGCATATAACATTGGATTGAGGTAGTCCATCCATCCGTGCGGTGGTTTGTAGGGAATTGGGCTGGAGTGACTAGAATGGTGGCCATTGCCATTGGCCACTACTGCCACTTCTACGCGATGTATTGCGATCCACAAAGCAACAACAACGGACGGACATAATACGTATTTCACGCTGTCTCAAAAGACCATTTAAAATTCTTTGAGAGTCTTTTCTGCAGAGAAACGGGGCTTGCTCATGTTTGCCACGACAGAAAATGAGCTGACGAAGAGAGATAAAGGGAACAGGCGTCAACATTTCCAAAAGGAGAACACATTTTATTATTATAACTGCATTCGCACGACAATTCCATTGCATTGCGTGCTTCAGCTCTCACAATATCTCCCGTCTAATGGTCTGTGTGTGTGCACGTATCCCGAACTACAGGACAACTCACACCACAACCAACCCGAGAGAAAGCAGACTGCTTGGCGTGTGTGTGTCCACCTACGAGGATAATGTTCTCAACGAATAATGCATTTGTAGGCAGCCAAAGCCAAAGCTACAGCCAGCAATATGAATGAAAGAAATACATTAGTCCATGCTTAGTTATTTCATTACAAATGACATTTCCTTGCTCACCGTCACAAGTGCTTAATACAGCCGCGTTAATAGTTCCACAGATAACCAGATTTTGTTCTGGCCTACGAGAGACCTGCTTCTGAGTTCAAAACATATCGTTAGTCAAGCTGCAGATGAATGAACAAAAAGCAACTCTTTTTAAATTATGTATGCTTGTTGGCTCACCCGTCATCATTGCGCACTCCACAGTGCACAGTCACTGTCTAAAAACTATATATAGGTGTAATATTGCTCTGACTTTGAGTTCTGTAAGTAAATGCCTTGCTCTTGCTCGTCTGATGCTCCTATAGTTTATGCAAGCTTACTGACAATACGTTCTGCATTTTTCACAACTGATACTGTACTGGGGCAGAGCCATGGAGGGACTGAAAATTTCCAAGTCATTCAAGGACTCCAAATTTCCCACCGACTAATTGTACAACTGATAAATATAGATGAAAATGAAAAATTACTGAGCTTAATAGAAACTTAAATGCAACCTCAAATAGTATGCAAATTTTATGTATGATACACAGTCAGCGGGCTAGTCACCCGTCTAAACTGTGTTTTTGTGTTTTTTATTCTGTTTGTAAACAGACGGTAAGACTAATAATAGCCACATCGTCTTACTATGAATAAGTTATTATTACCACTGGGGCATCAGTTCAATTATTACTGTACTGGGGCATCAGTTCCATTATTATATGTACTGGGGACTGGGGCATCAGTTCAGCACACTTTTCAAACCAATTGTATTTTTCTTTTAGAATAACTACTGCGTTATAATAATAACTATCCGGACCCGTTTAGAAATGAAAGAATTGTGGTTACATTGGAAAGATGTTTAATGTAGAAGGCGAGGCATCTGAATGAATAATTAAGGATGGACAATGAACATGTAGCGTGGTATGTGTATTAAGCCCGTGTAGTGGATGAAATGTCAAGTAGCGATGTTTTTAAAATTCTTTTCATCGGATGCGGATTTATTTGTGAGTGACGCAAGTTATGTAGCCAAGCAGTCTGCTGCACATTAAATAAATCCCCCGAAAACAAGTGAGAGTGAGTGGAGTGGTGTATAGAAAGAACGGGAGGTCTGGCGTTATAGTAGTGCGGGTTTTCATTCCTTATGTATACTTTGACTTTGGCATTATTTACAACAGAGCAGAACGATCGACCCCTTTTGGCCTGTCTGTCTGCCTTGGGTTATTGAAACGGTCGGTCGCCTGCTTTCTCGGTACAAAAGATTATTGTCCAACGTCTCGACTCGACTGAGACTGCAGGAATGGATGTGGTAATCTCTTGTCTCCATTTGTTTGGTTCGTTTTGCTGGCAGAACTACTGCGGCGGTTAGTTGTGTCTCTATTCATCTTTCTTCTGCCATTCAAAGTCCATACGAAGTATAAAAAGAGAAAGAAAGCGTGTGGCGAAGAAAAGAAGAAAGAGGATTCAGAGACAACAGACATCATGCAAGCCAGCACAACATTATCGCCTTCCACAACCAGACACGGCTAAACGTCTGAAAGAACTCTCTCCCACTCCCACAGAAAAGACTTAGTTAACAGTCAAGCGGCATAACTTATAAAATGTGCACTGATTTCTCCAAATCTTCTTCTATATGGCACCACAATGAAGTTATTTCGATATTGTGTTCTTCCACTTCCACCAAAAGACTCGCAGCAGCAGAGATGGGCAGCTGCCGACGTTTCCAGCCCGTACAACTCAACTTTTTGGGCTTTGCTCATCCTTGATCTGGAAATAATATTATTAGAGTTATACATTGAGCATTATGCATACATGAATGTGAACAGCATTAAATCCACAATCAAACGAGCTTTGGAGTGTTCCAAGTTGTTGGCACAACGCTGAGTGGGGAAATGTTGAGTGGATTTGATTGACAGTCGTTTCTCTTTCACCCTGCCTGACTCGCTCCACAACTATTACATCGCTTACACAACTAATAGGACTGCACTGCATCGCACCACTTAGCATGCTATTCCCGATAAGTGATAATACTGTCGGAACTTTTGCGGAACACAAAAGCATAGCAATAATGCAACCGGAGCTGGTTGCTAGACTCCTTTAGTCCTTCACGTTCTCTTTATGCGTGCAGCAACAAAGAGTCAGCTACGAGTGGCTGTGTAGCTGCTAACAGACTTATAAGATTATAACACGACTGGAACCGTTATCTAGATTAATAATGCACAGGGTGACTCAAAAATACCCTCTCACCTTTTCCTCCTGTACCTACCCGAATTTGTAAACATAATGTTTGCGTACTTAAGTGCACTTAAGTGGTGTAGACTTGGGTACTGAGAAAAAATCCTCAAAATCCCACTTGAAGTATGAGTTAAAGCTTTGGCAAATAAAAAGGTCTTTGGCAAATAAGAAATTTATTTCGATGTGTAATTTCTAATCTTAGATTATTGATAGGACCCGAAAAAGTAAAAAAGTCATATCTTGAGACTTTAGGCTTAAGAGTGTAATCTGATGTCAGTTTCGATTGAATACGAATGTGATTGTGTATTTCGTATGGCAGCCCATTAGTAAATGTATCATCAATCATGTTAATTTTATTCGGGACTGAGGTAAAGTTTTGAAGTACACGCGAAGCTGCATTATTTATGTAAAAAGAGTTTTGTTGGATTGTGAGTCACCCCTGATATGAGTGATTGTAAGGTGGTGCTGTGAAACTGTGAAGAAAGTGCTGGTTGGGGTTGTGAAACTGAAATCCCCTAATGCACATTGGTTGGGCAAGCGGAGAGCGCGTTTATTATAAGGCTATCTGTGGATACTTGGCGTATAGGGAGTCCATTTGGTTGGAGTTGGAGTTCTTTAAGGAAAGCTGAGCTGAAGGTAAAGTGACGTTGAGTGTATGTGATTTGGTTATGGTGGATTGGATGGAGATGGAATGTCAAACTAATAAGACAGATTGATGGAGATAGACTTAAGATGTGGCCGCAGCAACGCACCGCAGCATGCATGTTTAAAACCCGTATTCACGTAATCTTATAAAGGCCGTATACACATTTCGGATATATCCGATCCGAAAACATATCCCACTAAACAGAACATTAGACTTATACAAATTATATTTATAATATGAAATACAACTCTCTTTCTCCCTCTGGCTTTCCCTATTCACCTTTTATTTCTTAGTCGAGGGAGCAAGAACCACGAGAACCAGAACGGGGAAAGTTCGCAGTTCCTGTGCATAGCAAATGGATGGATAGATGGAATGAATAGGAAATGAGTTTTGAATGAATGGAATGTAAAGGAGAATGGAATAGGGAAATGCTGCTGCTGCAGACGGAGCACGACTACTCTCACACACACGGCTCTTGTTCCTTTACAATAATAATCGCTCACGAGATTCGTATAGAGCAAAGAGAAAGAGTGGGCATTGCATTATTATGTACACCAACTGCCTTTTACAGTCCAAAATCCCAACCAGCCGCTTCGAGCTGCTTGCGAGGCAATGCAACGGCCACTGCCAGCTTTTTTATATTATGAATGATTTCCGTTGCCGTCATGTGTTCTAAGGAATCCATTGCCTTATTCTCCCCTTTCTGTCTTCCACTGCGTCCCGTCGGGTTTCTGTATAAAGAGACATAATAGTTGCAACTTTCGCCTTCCCTGCCTTTCCTCTCCAGAAGTGCTGCTCTCCTTCACTTAAGTAGTTAAGTATTAAACAAAAGTGGGCCAAATAGAATAAAACAATTCAGAGCTGGACCCTGTATGCAAACACCCAAGGCTCCCGCTCCCACATTTTATTATAGCCCAGCTCCAACATAACTCCAACAGCCAAGCCTGCCTTCATAATATGAATTACAATGCCTTACGAAGATTAGTGCGCTTCGTCAAACACAGAAATTATATCAACTTAATGTTTTCCCACACTAATGTATTTGCCACGTTCTCGTAAACTCGGAATTTTAACTGTACAGAATCACGGCTTACAAAGCTAGCCTAATTATATGTAGCTATGTTATAGCTACATAAATACAACTATTTTCGACATACCTAACGAAACAGGACAAGAAAAATATCAAATTTAAGCCTCAACTAATTAAAAAATAATCCTTTTGAATTTCTTTCTATCTCACAAAACCCAAGTGGAGGTTTCTAGGTTAGTTACGTATGTACTTCAAAAACTGCAGTTAGTTCATCAAAATGAAAATGAAGAAAGTTTGTTGGCATATTTAAATTGTTAAGCGTAGGATTTTGGAATTAGTAGTTAGAAGAATGCATCAGCTGCAGAATTCATTGAGTTGGCCTGTTATGAGAGTTATGACTCTGCCTGATGCGGGTGTAAAGTCAAAATTGTAAAAGCATGAAGGTTGTATTTTATTTGGGAATGAATGGAATGGTGGACTAGAAACGGCTTGAAAGAAGTGGAGGAGTTGTTGAGAAAGTTAAGTGGAAGTACATTATTTAGGTACTTGAAGGGAGATTGGGTGGGTTGGTAGGTACAACGTGACGGTGTTAGATTGTAGGACAGTGAAGTGTGAGAGCGGGAGTGCGTTGAGTGATGAATGGCTCGTGCATGCTAATAAATTCCGAGTTGAAAAAATAAAAACTGAAGTTTTATGAGTGAGAGTAGGACACGCAAAACAATTCTGTTGTGCGAGAAGAAAGCGGAGTGCCGAATGATAAAATTGGCGTAGGTGCTGCTGTGCAGGTGCTACCTTTGTTGTTCACACAACAATTCGTCCTCCGCCGTAGTTATAACCTCAGTAAACCATTCTGCATTCAATTCGGAACAAGATTAATATAAAAGCGCTAGACGTGTACACAGCCCCGGTCTGAGGACGTGGTTGATGAGAACCCGGCTCGAGCTGCTCCTGAATAAAATATGCATTTACAAGCAAACCATTTGTTTTTCACTGGATCATAAGACTTACAACAATACACTCAAAAATTATTTACACAATCGTATTTATGCTTTATACACCTTTGTAATATTATAATGTCTATAAAATACGCAATGCAAACTACTAAAAGCTATTTCGTATCAGCTGCATCATTCTCTAACAAGTTGTGAGTCGTTTCTGACTGTCCAATCTTCTACAATGCTGGTTTAGGAATTGTAGCTTGTGTATCCGTCTTTTCATCATAGCGCTGCTGCTTAAGACTGAATTTCCTAAACGACAATTGTATTGTAGTAAGGCAAAGGCATGTTTGCCAACGCCGCCAATACAAAACTCGAGGACAGTTGTACGTTTCTACTCGGAACAGAGTTTTATACAGAATGTGCAGTATGTGATTATAATTTATTCATGACACTCGAAGTGAGTACTAAAATATTATAATGGATATCTTGATATCTTGATACTCATTTTTGAAAAGCTAATTTGAAGTTTTATGGCTCGCTAGAAAAACACAACAGTAACTCAGCGCTCCTTGCTTTGTCACCATTACTCACAAACATTATTCAAGTATCTCATCCTCCCATTGCCCACTTTCCTCTCATTCCTCTGCCTCGGTTTACCTGTCTCTCTCTCTGGCATTAACAAATAATCTCCAGACTTCCAGACTAATAGCACAGTCGTAGCGCAGCAAGTCAACCTCCACACACAGACAGCATTTCAATTCACTGCATATTTCTTTGTAGCGCTTCGAACATAAAACTGTGATGACCTTCTATAAACAATATAAACCATAGGAAACGGATGCAAAAAAGAAGCGAACGGATGGACGGACAGACAGAAGCTTCTTATAAAGTAACTTCGATAACTTAGGTCACGTTTGTCCCCATTTTTAAACTTGACCCTTACTGTGACCCCAAGAACACGTACACAAAGTTTGAAGGAATTACTTCAATAATTTAGATATCATTTGGACAGATACATAAATACATAGACAGAAAGATACACACGAACATTCTATATAAAGAAAAAACGCCTAAGCTGGCTTTGGTATTGAAATATTTCATGCTCTTTTTTGGGGGCAAAGAATGTTGGAATTGTTGTTTTATTTAGTAGAGTTGAGGATTTGAAGTTTTTAGACATGATTATTAGTAGGGTAGCAAAGTGATTTGAAGTGGAAAGAGTGGGCGTGAGTCGGGAGGGCAGAGCATGTAGGTGCTGCTGCTGGGTACCCGTATTGTGTACACAATAGAGAATGTACATAACTGTGGCTCGACAAGTTAATCGTTGCACGGTTGAGGAACATTGATGTGATCTGAGATGGGAGGATATGATGGAAGTGGTGGATGGTGTGTGGAAGTGGCTGTCGTGTCTCGTATCTGTGTGTACTTTCCAGTTGCCACACAAACAGTAACAAAACAAGTTTTGTGGATATGGAAAGGCAGAGAGGCATGTAAAACAAAACAAGTAATAACTGTGCTGACTGAAGGCTGCTGCTGCTGCTGGAGTCTGCGAGGAGAGTAATCACCCGGTTGTGCCCGTGTCGGTTGAATCTCGGCAACGCTGAATTGTTCCTGATATGACTGCATTTGGTGAATGATATATTATTGGGTTTGGCTAAGAAGGAATGCGTTGACTGACAAAGTTGAGATGAAAAGCGTCCTTTTGGGTTTGTCATTGAGAGGATTTTGTGTGCTGAGCCAGCAGAGCAGCAGTCAGTCAAACAGAGTTCAAAGCGAAAGGAGAAGCAAATGTAAACAGAAAGAGACGAAGACACATTTTATGTTCTCTCAACCAAAGTGCAGCGATGCAGAGTCTGGCAGAGACCTCAGATGATGAATCGAGACAAAGATGATCTACTGGCTCATTGCTTGTACTTGTAGCTTGCAGGCGATTTATCTCTTTGAGTCCATTTGACATATCATTTTCTACCATCTCAAATACAATCATCATCAGACATTTCAACAAGCCAACTACGCAAACCAACTCATTTCCCATACTCCTCAACACACACCCACCGAATCACTCGCAGCATCTCCAAGTCTCTAATGTCTAATAAAACCTCACGCAAATCCTAATACCCCCATGTCGTACATCCAAATACATTCATCTCATCCACTCCGCTTTCTCATCCACTCCGCTTTCTCATCACACACAGCCACCATACAATCTCAGCATCACACAAAACACACAGCTAAAAGCTTCTCAATGCCTCTTTTATCTCCAAGTAGACTCTGAGACTCATGTCCTTCCTGTAAATAACATTCCAGCTTTGTACACATATTTCATCACATATTAAATAGTAATAATATTACTTTTGGTTTCTAACGCACATTTCGTGTTGTCTGCAACATTCATCGTTTGAATTCAAATTTCGATTATCCATGCAATTAATTCCGCTTCATTGCTAATAAATCTGCTTTTCATGTCATTTCAGACTTAACACTGAGGATGCGGGCGGGGCGTGGTGTCCGAAAGACCCCATTAGTGTAGGATCAAGAGAGTGGATTCAGGTAATCAGAAACATTTTCAATTAATTAATTTTTGAGTTTAATAATAAGTTAGAACAGCAAACTGTGGTGCAGAAGCATTCTCCGAAACAGCAGCGTCGTCATTTTTGTGCGCTGTAAAATTAACGATCAGAAGTATTTAAACTTTGTGAAAGTAATTTTTAAAAACTAATTGAAAATACAACATTCGACAGCAAAACTTTTGACACTTCTTGAAACTTTCACTCTGCGCATATATAGGAAAGGAAAAACTTTGAAACTGGGGTACTTGTCATGTACGAACCAGAGTAAATTGAAATTTATCCGAGGCATAATACAACACATAATCCGTTAATATAGTAAAGGAATACAAATCCGTTCAAGTTGAATTCCCATGCAGAATGAATGGAAAGGATTTTCATCCGGGAGGATCTAGAACTTTTATGGCATTATGTTCCTCCGTTCTTTTTACTTGCTGATGTTCATGAGGTAATTGTGTGATTATATTGCACTCCCAGGTTTCTTTAAACGGAACTCATTTAATAAGTGGAGTGCAGCTGCAGGGGCGTTTCGGTCACGGAAGAGGACAAGAGTACACGGAAGAGTTTGAAATCGAGTACTGGAGAAAGGGGATGCAGTTCTGGAGAAAGTACTACCGCTTCGATGGCAAAACAGTGCGTTCTATTACCCATCATACTTTACATGCCTATTTAACACGAATACATGCAAATAACACGCACTTCATCTTTCCCAAGCCAAGAAAAATAATGAGTTTGGGTCTGTAATGAGTTAATCAGATTTGCTATTAATTAGCAGACGAGGAACGACCTATATATTCCTATATATTCGTTGACATTTGTATAAATCCAATATTTATCGCGTGATCTGTAAGATGCATTTGCTGTACTTAAGTGGAATGGGATAATTGCTTCACCATCAGAACTTTGAAGGGGTCATGCTCTAACAATTTTCTACCAATCCATTACCGTCACAATTTACAATAAGAAACTTTGCCTGTGCTTTCGAAGAAGTTCTGCTCAGTTTTGACAACTACGATTTTCAAAATTATTATGAATGCCACTGCCGTAGCGACTTGGACTGGATTCCATTATATTATTATTATTGCGAGAAAATACCGTGAGGCTGAGTTAGACAGAGACAGAGACTTGTTAGTAATAAATGTATAGTAGTCACATAGTAGCTAAAGCTATAGAGTGTAGAGTAGAACTATACCCCTTAATAACAATATATAAATATTTCATATGCAAAGTATAAGAAGAGATCACTTGTCACTTCATAGAAAATTTAATGTGTAGCCTTATGTTATTGTATTACTGCGTATATACTTCTCCGGGTGAACTAGGTGAACATCACATTTTTAGCGAAGTAGAATGGTTGTATTGTATGGGAATCCGGGATCTTCTTCCTATTGCAGGGCAGACTGCTTGGAAGCTACAGCCACACACACAGCTACAATGAAATAGAGACTGGGTGTATTTGAAGTGCTTTGTGTAGTATTGGACTTTGCATGAACTGTTTGCACTTGAATGAATAAAAAATGAACTATGAACTGCGTACCTGACGT
This sequence comes from Pogonognathellus flavescens, assembly GCA_019776165.1. Classification (NCBI taxonomy): domain Eukaryota; kingdom Metazoa; phylum Arthropoda; class Collembola; order Entomobryomorpha; family Tomoceridae; genus Pogonognathellus; species Pogonognathellus flavescens. The sequence goes on along the minus strand of JABASD010000032.1, from coordinate 38,817 downwards.
TTGCTTTTAGTGAAAAGTTTACAAATGTCTTGCAGGTTCTTCCTGGGAATTCGGATACTTCTACAGTTGTGACAACGAAATTGCTTCCTCCGCTTCTCGCAGAAAAAATCCGCATTCTTCCCTATGCGAAGTATAGACGAACAGTCTGCATTCGGATGGAATTGCTTGGATGTCCAATGACAGGTGAGGTTGAGTTATGCAAAAAATGCGAAAATAATTTATATGTTTATTTGCACATCTTCCCAGTCACGGAGTCACTCGTCTGTCTACTTATCCTCAAAAATAATTGAAACTCTGCAATTCCTACGCCCATAACCAAAGCACACAATTAGAGTAACATCATTTCATTTATGGAGCTGCACTCATTCATTCATACTTCAGTAACTGCCAGCTACGTACACTGTCTACGTTATAAATCCACATTTATTATTCTAATCTCACTTAACCATTCTTGTCAACTACCAATTTAAATTCACTGCAATTCTACTACGTGTCATGCTGTAGCAGCACTAGAAAAATGTGCGGAGAATGTTTTCCGAAACTCGGTAACTCAGTACCTCATAAATAATGTTCATAATATCGCTATCTCCTTGAGACCTGCAAAGTCTATAAAACTCAAATCTCATAATGTTACTTCGTCTTCAGTTCACTTATCGTTCCTTATATAATGCAAATAAAAAATTTAGAAATGTTTGCGTATATTATTGTCTATATAAAATCTTTAAGTGAAGTCTCTCATCCAACAATTTTGTTTTTACATACTTTTAACGACCAGTTGAGTGGGTAGGATGACTATTCAATACAAGTGCAGCCCACACATAAGCCTTGCCCTAAATTCTCGGTTAAAAATTGAAATTGACAACCCCACTAGTGCTACTACTACCTGCACTAAATTATGCAACTCATGGCGATGTATTATGCACATGAAGTCTTTACATGCACAAGGGTTTACTCTTTAAGACATAGTAGCGACATTAATGACAATTAATGAGTGAGTGATTGTGTGCTCATAAAGACTACTACAGTACTAATGTAAAATGTGAAGACATGCTATAATTGTTGTTAGTGAAGGGAGATTTTGGTTGAAATAAGATTTTGGTTGTTGTGTGCAGGCGGAGTTATACAGTACATTACAGAGCAAGGGCATATATTTTCTGAAGGGATTTCTCTAAGAGATGAGTCTTACGATGGACAAGGGACGAAGTGGGATCGAAGAGTCGTCGTTGACATCCCCACTGACTCCAACCAAAATAATCTTGTCAACATTTTCCATCAAACCAGCAGCAAAGACAATGACAATTTGAACTTTAATGAAATAAATTTTGATGAGATGACGAATAACAACCAATCCGAGGAACAAATGCTCTTCAATGGACTGGGTGAACTGACAGACACAATTGAAGGCCCAACCTCCTTTACAATGGACATCGCTTACGGACTTGGTAACATTCAACTTCTCAACTGTCTAGTACATATTTAACCCCATAATTCCTATTCCTTCACATCTCCTATATCCCTTTGCCCTTCATATTCACTTTAATTTATATCCATTTTTTCAAGCGTACTGTACATGCCTGCTTGTGCCTAATATGCGTGAACAAGAGCATATCTCGGGGGTGGGGGCTCAAGGGGTGCCCGTGTCGGCCGCAAATAAAACCACTTAAATATTTTTTACACTGTATGACTCCCCCCCCCCCTCCCCCCCCCCCCCACCAAATCTATTTGTGACTCTACCAAATGGCAATCTTGTTACGCGCTTGAAAAAAATGAGCACTAATAATAACAATACACTATGATTTAAAACTTAACCTTATTTGAGCAATTCCAACAATTTTACTGCTGTATGCTCCAAAGAAACATTAACATTTATTTGAACCAGGGTGAGACATCACCGATTTTTTTCTCCCATTCATCTCACCTTTTCCATCCCATTCCATCTAAGTGTAATTTGTATTCATTATTATTGTGCATAAAAATGCAGGCATAAGGATAACTTTTATATTGCTTTGTATTTGTTACAGGAAATGGTTGGGTGGGTTGGAAAAGAAAAGCCAACGGACCGGACTATGTTCAAATACTCTTTGAGTTTAATGAAGTGCGAGAATTTTCTTCCATGGATTTGTATACAAATAATTACCCTAGTAAAGATATTCAGGTAGGCAGAAAAATTTCTCGCACCATAATATTAACCATACATTACATATTATAACTACTACAAAGCATAATATTGTACTTCGCAGATATTTACCCGAGCGAAGGTGTACTTCAGTTTAGGAGGAATGCACTTTAATGGAAAGTCGGTTACGTACATTCCGGAGACAGACGGGACATTGAGTCTTGAACACGCTCACAATTTAACAATTCCATTAGAGTCCAGAATTGGTCGCTTTATAAAACTTCACCTACATTTCAGATCCTCCTGGATCCTTCTAGGAGAAGTCTACTTTCATTCAGGTAGCATCATTTTAGTTTGGGACGATCATTTTAGTGGAATGCTTATCAAATCAAATCATGCCTTTAGTGTAAACACATACTCAGTACTTTCGAGTTGAACCTGACGCATAATGCTTTTGTAGTGAAGTAGTATACGAAATCCGTTGTTTGTGTCATAATTATTTGAATCTTGATGGACAGAGATTTACACTGGAAATTATACGGTGGAATCACGCCCAGACTCTTCATTAGACTTTCCTGATACTCAGACTTCCCTTGAAATAGGTATGTGCAATCAACTCTTATTGAAAATTACTCTAATTGGAAATGAAAAGTATATTGCAATTATTGTGTCCCAAGTTGTTCAAAACAGGAGCGGTCGAATAATTACAGGTAGTATCGGTTCATTGTTAAGAATAAAGATATTTCTACTTTATAGATAAGTTAAATAAGCCTTGTAGTAAAAAAGCGGAGGCAAAGGGCAGAAGTGTGTTTTGTGATCGTGTAGAATTGTAGGGAGAGAAGGAATGCAGTTGGTTTATTGCTAGGCTGCTATTTCTTGTGATGGTGAAAATGTATTTTACATGAGTTTGTGTTTGTCGGGTTTTATGTTCACCAGGAGACTTGGACGCGTCGATGGTGGAGACTGTGGTGGGGATTATATCAGGATTAATATTACTTCTGAGCATCGTCGCCGGATTAATCATATGGATGAGACGAAATGGTCGCTCCATTTCATCCGCTTTCCAATTTCATGCAAGTGCCTTCCCTTTATGGCGAAATACATGGAGCTCCGTTCCTACACACATCGTTACTCAAACCGACCCCGCAACCGAGGGCGTCAAAGTAACATTTATAAATATATTATCATTCACTCAATCTTTATCTTCAATTGTACGGGTGTGCACTTCCTCCACCCCAAGACATCCCCTCCCACTAACTCCTTTTATACAACAATCAAAATATTCAATAAAATGCACATTCCAATATTCCAACTGCTATCGGAACCATAAATCTCGAAGACTCTCTTAGTCATTTCATGGATTCGGGGCACACTCAGCCAATTTGGCAAATCAAACAATTATGTACAATTTTTGTTAAAGAAGTAAGCTCCAATTTGTGCTATGCAAACTCCTATCAAAGGGCATACGGCTAAGAAGATTCAATGATGCTTCAGATTAATTTCTTCTTCAGGATTTCTCAAGAAGAAATTAAATTAAAACCCTTTTTCTATTCTCTAAAACACCTAGAAACGATTGATCTTGCAATCTCTTTAAAGAATTTTGTACTGGTAACATTACAGGACCTGCTACTTACGCTAACACCTTTGGGAAATGGAGTAGGAGGGAACACGGTGATCCTCAATGGTGACTTCAAAAGTCGTAGTCCACCTCCGTATAAGAATGGAACTGTGACCCATAAAAATTCCAACGGACTACAATTGCAAGGTAAATTTAATGTCCCCCGCACACTTTTCTTCTTTTATGCTTTACAGTATTACTACTTGTATTAACAAATAGTTAAAGCGTGGCAGAGAGTGTGAACATGCATATAAAAACCTCCTACCTTATTTTATGCCACTTGCTAATATAATTACCTATATGAACTGCAATTCGAAGTGGTGCACTTGCACAGATTGAAAGGTTCTTGAATTGCGTACAAATTGCATATATAGAACAACGGGTTGTATTTGATTATAAGTTGAATGTGGTGAGATTTGAGACTGACTGACAGACTGAGACATTTTGTTGGGTTTGAACGTGCAGGTACTCATCGCAACAACTACGGTTCTCTGCATGCGAAGAATTCGGTGGATAAGGAAAAGGGATCATTGGGTCCCACTGAATATTCCACGATGACAATAAATGTTCGTTCGAATAAACTAGCCTCGGCTGAAGAAAAAGCGGAGTATGATGATGCTGATGATGAAAGTGTTTACAGAGACGCCTCTACTCTCAATATCAACAACAGCAGCCTTAGAACGCGTAATCGTAAAGTAAGTCTCAGTCGCTCCCGCCCGATTTATGTTTCCACTGGTAAAAGGTGTGGTGGACTGGTGCAACGCTGAAATCCAAAGTGTGTTCACACAAAAATAGCAAATAATATTTAGAAATAATTTTTCCGTATTTATTTTTATTGGAGATTCTGAAAATATTATGACTTGCTTAATGGTGCAATCTCATTCATAACAGTTATCTACTGCTCCAGACTTCGTAATATAAACCGAATTTTAACTTAAATACTTATGTGTTACACACCTACCAAGAATGTCAAACCAGTATTAACATCCCGTTTTCACTGGAGAATAGTTTGAAATTCTATCTGACTGTTTACAACTTGGTCTTGATTTCGGTCGTTGCGCCGATAAAATTATGTACTCTAAAAATATCAATGGTACTTTTACTTACTTAGGTAGGTACAGTAGGTAGTCGTTTATAGCATACCTATCATCGGAATTTTTACGTATGAATCAATTTTTGAACATAAATGGGCTGTGGTGATAGCATCTATCTAAATGATTAATTTGATGAAATTGGAGAGCATGAATTCAAGAAAATTGTATACAAATGTGAGTTAAAGAGGATAGTTGGACTACGTGTGTAGTGTGTATTCATGTATTCATTCTGGCAATTAGAATGGTATATGCAGGCGTATGCAGGTTGGAGTACATCTACATAGTAGTAATATATGTATGTTGTGTGTCGTACCGTTGTAGGTATTGTACACAGTTATTGAGTTTAACCAATATTCTGCTATGACTTTAATATTTAAGGGCCTGTGTGAAAGGAGACACAGGCACAGCGCAATAATAACAATTTATTGTTAGTCACGGTGCTTTCTGTCTTTGTGTGCTGTTTTGCAGCTGAGAATAGCAAATTGTGTTTGGAATTTAAGTTCGGAAGGAGGACGTTCGTATCGGAATCACCAAGGACGATTACTCCCCGAAGTGTCGTTACGCCAATTAAGACTGATTGAAAATCTCGGCTCGTGTCTATACGGTCAGGTAAATAAACTCCAACTTCCGTAATTATGTACCAATACTCGCCTCGATTTAGATATTCCCGAAAGGAACCTCTGCTTTAAAAACTCTTAACCGCACCGCTCCCATCCGCAACAGCCATCCAAATACGACTTTTCCCCATTACGCTAACCTCACAAACTCAACCAGATGCATCAAATAGCATTTTAATTTTACCACCAGCCCCGCGTCTACCAACAAACTTCAATACTTTCGTCCTCCATCCACCCGAGTCCAACTTTCACCAACATTTCTCCCTTCAAACAACCAACGTCACTTCAAGAAAAATTTGCCAGCATAAAACGTGTTCTTAAATATTCCCATTCATATTGCAGTTACCGTAATCCTCACATTGGGACAAACTCCCGAATTATTTTCATTGCTTAAATCAATTATTTCTTCATTTTGTTGAAGAGAAAGTTGGAGAAAGTCGGGGAAAGTTTTTATTTATTTTATATTGTACAAACAAATTGAGACAGTAAAATATTTTCGGTCATGCATTGGAATTTGTCAAAGATTGTTTTTCTGATTATTCTAAAGAGTAAAAGTGTTTTGAGAGTAAAAGTGAAAGCAGTGAAAGAGGGAAGTGTGACTGTTGCAAATAAAGTTTGAACAAGAGACACTTGTGAACACGAAGAAGGCTAAAGATGAGTGAAGTTAATGACAGTGGCGAGAAAAGGTGTTTGGGGAATTGAGTAATTAGAAATGCGTAAAAGGATGGATGAAGAATTGTGTCAGAAGGTTGAAAGTGGAACGGGTGATGGCTGATGGACGTGGTTTGCATGCAGAAAATGAAAAGATGCACAATAAATGTTTCATTGGATGTGAGTATGGAATTAATGCAAGTGTACTTTTATTTTCTCTTTGGTTGTCTTTGTGCAGGTTCATTTGTATGACTTTGAAGGGGAAATTGCCTGTCCTGAAGGAACGCTGTACAGAAATTGCAGAATTATTGCCAAAACGATTAAGGTAGGAGTCAGTCATAGACTGAGTCACATACTCCTCAACCCTTTCATGAACAGAGCACTGTGGAGTGTCTGGAGATTTTAGTGGGATGGAAAAGTAATACAAACTGTTCTCGGAGCTGAGTCTTGTCTTGTGACAGTGAATCAGTGAAGCAACGTTTGGTCTTAATTTTAGTTTTATAAATGCCAGAAAGATGTTGAAGCGTAAAAATAGTTTCTGTGAGATAGAAAGCGATAGATCTTTCTCAGACTTTCTTTCCAAAGTCACGGCTTGTCACTTTATTACTGGGAGATGCTCATGTGAATGGAATTATTTGCAGAGTATGCCTGAGATTCGCTTGCTTAGTGTGTTGGACCATGAACACGTGTTGGCCATGATAGGCCTCTGCAGAGAAATGAAGAAGCCTCTTATTGCATTGTATCCCGCTCCGGAATGCGGAGACTTGTGCTCCTTTCTCTCCAGACTCACAAATACTCCGAGGTAAGTCCCAGCCGTTCCCTTCCCCTTACGACTTTTATTCCAGCAGCTTCTCAATCTATTCGTTATTTATTTATAGACTCTATTCCTAAAATGTCATTAACATTCAAAATGTAGTTCTGTGAACTTCTTTCAAAATCATACTAAAAGATTTCCCTTGTTAATTCCTCTTACTATAATGGAAATTTGGTTGTGGATTTGACAGTTTGACTTGGTTGCTGAGAGTAGGAGCACAAATTGCCTCCGGGATGAATTACCTTGAAAGTCTCTGTTTGATTCACCGTGACCTGGCTGCCAGGTGGGATATGAACTCTTCTTATGTGCTTAATAACCTTACAAGGGCGCAATTAAGCTCATAATGTTCTTTCGCAAGTACCTTTAACTTGTTTGAACTGTTAGCAAAGTTTCTGTTCATATCAATTCCAGGAATTGTCTGATGGAGCGTGAGGGATCGATTCGGATATCTGATCTAGCAATGGCGTGTGGACAGTACAGGGAAGATTACTGTCATACATCCAAAGGTCTAGCACCTTTTCGATGGTGGTCCTGGGAGTCCATTCTCACCGTAAGCTCAAAATGCGCACTAATAACGAGGAAATATTTTACTATTTGAGAATTGAACTTAATTGCTCCTCTTTTCAGGATGAATTTACAATGCAAAGTTGTGTATGGTCTTTTGGAGTGACTCTGTGGGAAATATTAACTCTGTGCAGACAAAAACCAATTGTTCACGTTTCTGATCATCAAATAAGGAATCTTGCAGAGGAGTACGGATCAGATACATCAAACCAGGTACGAGCTACGTCAATCTTCAATTCAAGTTAAAATGTCTCAATTATTCGTTCTGTATTCCACTTATTATTAATTTATTTAACATTCAAGCAGCTTGTTTGGCTGCCTCAACCTTTACTAAGTTCGCCTGAAATATACGACCTGATGAGGGAGTGTTGGCAGAAAATTCCAATGGATCGGCCCACCTTTCAACACCTCAGTCTTTTCCTCGAGCAGAAGTGTTCCAATACTGCCGTTTATCATGTTGTTTGATTTACATTGAAAAACAACAACAATAAACTCAATACAATACTTCATTCTAATATCGTTTTTATTGAATTTCAATGTTTAATTTAAAGTGAAACTTGTCTCATGTACATAAATTAAGACAGGTTAATCGATTCTACAATTAATCGCACATTATTTATGAACGGAGTGACTAGTTACACTACAAAATGATATACCTAATCACACAAGTGGATAGCCTGGGTAGCGAACTGCAGGTCAACAGGCACATAATACATGTAATTAGAAAACGTCGAGATACATTCATGTGGCTTGTATTTTTCGAACCTTCAATGTGGTCTGCATGAAAATATGAAGAACATGTTAATTATTTTTTAAATAACTTCCAGCAGTTTTATACAAATAAAATCCTGATGCAATGCATTTATTATGACAACTTCGGTTTGCAATATTGCGATAATTCTCCGTAATTGATTTGCCATACCCATTGACCCATACATCAGGTATAAGCAGAAAATGCAAAAATAGACGCAAAAATAGATTTTATGACTTTATTTGATTAGCAGCACCCGACAACTGAAGCTGATCTCTCCCAGATTTAAAAACGATGTAAAACTCGTGCCATTTTATAGTTCATTGAATGATTTTCGAATGAAGAGTAATCCGAAGGTTATTAATAAAGTTAGTTTAGCATGCAATATATTTTCTAGACGATTCCTCATTTTAGTGTTTATTAAAGAGTGTAGCTGTTGCTCATGACGTGCTCAGTGTTTATCAAACTGAAAAGTGAGTAAATAGGTTTTTGAATTTAAAAAAAAATTCTGAAGGTTTAAAAGAATGGCTGAAATGAGGATTTTAAAATGATATCGCGATTTAGAAAAATATAATGGTGTGCTGCGGTTAAGTACTAAATGCAATTCCCCAAGAAACAACTACGTAGAAAAAGAACTCATAATATCTTATTAAATAAATAAGGCCATTAATAATAGCTCACAATGAGTACAATACGAATATCATGGTCATGGTCATTGAAGGTTCAAATTGGTAACGCATGTGTTATATGTACATTGCATGATAAACACAAAATATCTGTGGAGGGAGTGATGACCACAAATTACATAACAACTGATCAAATAACAATTGATTGCTTGTGCAATGATTTGTAATTGGTTTACTTAGGATTTGTATTAGTACTAACAACATCCAGGCGCAGTAACCACAATACTTTCTATAGTGTTTCTACTTTCTAGCAAAAGTACAGTTGTTTAGTTTGTGTCATTCCCAAATCCCAAATAACAAAGACACACTAAAACTACTTCAGTCGAATTGTATCACAATGCCCATTGCTTAGATTATTTGACAAACGGAAAGTTCCAAAAACCGCACGTCTGGATTTGCAGTCTAATTTTTTTACTCTCCAACCCAACCGAATAAATCTTTTTGTCAAAGTTGCTCATTAACTTCTACATTTCCTAGCAAATGTGATATTATGTAATTAATCATCTGTCGCAAATGTGCGGTGGCGGTTATGGCGTGTGTAGGTCTTTAAATGTACAAAATATTGAAGCAAAAGACCAAAAGCACATCTGCCATTTCAAATGCACTATCACATTCTACGATGCAAAACTTTAGTTACGAAATATTACGTATATAAATGGTAACACAAGTTTCATTTGATTCGTTGATTGAATCGATCCAGCTCAGGCGTCCTCATCTTCGCAGCTATAAAGTTTCTGGAGAATTGCCGTAAGTGTTAAGGGACTTTTAAAAGGCATCGCTAAAATGAAAGTTTTCATCAGAGACGTCACTTTACTTGTGGCTGCTTTGCTTGTTACTGGTAAGTAATACCGCAACAGAATTTAAATGTTTGGAAACATTTCTTGCACACAAATATTTAAAAATGAAGCCTGTAACGTTCTTAAATAATTCCTAAAATTACTTACAGATACATCTGCACTTTTCTTTAACAAACCAAGTCCGGTTGATATTGACAGTGACGTGATTGACGAAAAATGGTCAAATCTTAAGATCACTTTCGGTCTTGAGCTGTGGCAAAAAAACATTTTTAAGCAATTGCCCCGTGACATGAATATTAAGAACGATGATGATGTGAAAGAATGGAACCAGACCCTCAGCGAAGATTGCACAAATGGAGGAAAATTCAACGGATTTAGAAGGACGATTGGTAACGACACTTCCGTCACCCTCCTTTTTGACGTCAATGGCATCGTTGCTGGCATCCAAATGAATGTAAGTCAAGTCTCCTCACTCCTACTTTGCTTTTAATCCTTTTTTACTTTCACTCTTACAAAAAAATGTTCACTTTACACTGTAATCGCGTGCTTGTTTTCTTTTGCATTGTATGATGGCTGAATAAGGTGTTGAAATCCATGGCCAAGACACCCGGAAACGACTACGAGTTCGATCAAGTCGCAATGTATCAATCGAACACAATCAACGGAGAAGAGTATTATTCTCTTACCGCATACTTCGTTGACCCAAGTAAACAAACGTTCAAATATTTTGTGACATAAAATTGGAGAGGAAGTGAGGAATTTTGAATTTTGAGTTTAGAGCGGATTTGCAGTACGGGAAGAACTGCTGAGGATTTGAAGTCTGAAGGAACAGGCACAGGTTTGTATTACCAGAATGGTCCAACTCCGAATGACCTGATCCACGTTCCTCGTCACAAGGAAAAGGCTGTTCAAGAAGGATGGACCACCAACAAATGTTTCGTTATGATGGGATACCACACTTTCTTCCAGGTCGACAAATTCCAAGAAACTCAATGCCGCCTCAGCAGACCCGCTTTCATTCTGTACAACAAAAAGGGAGAGATGCATGGCTTGGGATTCCAAGTTTCTGCTCTCATTAAGAACCAGCGATTTGAAAATCCACCCAAGACAGCCATCAAGGTATAAACTTCGTCTTTTGCATTTTTATTGGCATATTAGCTGGCACCTGCACAAACAAGGAAGAGAGATGATCCCTGACAGAATAATTTGTAGACCCACATCAGACCCACACAGGGAGACTAACATGAACATCCTTTTGTCATTTCAGCTAATTCTTGGAGATACTCCAAAATGTGTGGAGGATGCGGTAGACAAAATCGGGTACACCACCATGCACGTTTACTTTGTAAACAACCCAGCCCTGATTACGTGCCCGATATTCTAATTACTGAATATGAATACTCAAATTATTCGCTCCTTCCAAGCTATGTACAATATATATGGATTTATATGCGATTCCAATTAAATCTCTCTTCTAGTATTTTCTGTAAAGCAAAGCTAAAAAAGAAATACAATCCGTTCCTTATAAATAACAATACTTTTTGGGTGCATGCACATATCTAACATGAATACTGCCACAACTTAACGTTAACACAAACAACATTTAAACTTCAACTGTCTACTACACTACTCAAAAATGTTGACTGACATAACATCAGGAATAAGATTGGCACAACCCAGCCGCAGCGATAAACGGAAAGTAAATCAGGACATCCAACCAAATCAGTACAAACAATTAGAATCAGTATATTAAACTAGAAAGTAAGAAAGTAACACTGCTTTTCCCTAGAGCCATTTTTAAGCTTGTGAGTCCTTACTACATTTGCATTAAAATATAAACACAGTTAAAAATGTTTTAAAAAGTTGTAGGTACAATTTCTTTAATCGGGTTATTTGCCTTTGAAAACAGAATTGCTTAGTGATTGGAGCAGAATGAATATTCATGCATACACCAATAGAAATTACTGACTTGTTACGAATGATGACAGCAGACACAATACACAAAATATTTAACCCGGAGGATGTATTAAATGGAGGTAGTCATGCCCGCATAATATTCGTATCTGTACTTCTCCATTATACATGAAACACAATGTTACGTAAGTAGCTTATAAGGCTCACATAGAGACTGAATTACATATTGTGTGTCTATTCATTCCTGCTGCTTCTATCAAGTTAACTTTCTCGTTTTTGCCGGAAAGTAAACCAAACCACAAAATGGAGAACTGTCGGCTCGCAGAACACTCAGCGACAAGGAATACCTTTTAGCTTTCAAAGTTCTTCTATGAAATGAAGAGTTTACAAAATATTAATAATAATAAAACTAATATCGGTGCATGAGAAAAGCAGGAACGAGACAAAGCGTGCTAGTTAGATGAAGCTATCTATATAAATTTAATACTCATGCACATTAACCTGCATTGAGCTTGAGAGGGTTTTCAGCAATTTTTCCCGTTTTTCCTCAATTCAAAAATGTTTGGCAGATAAATTAAAAATGCGAAAAGTATGAAAGTGTCAGATTTTTCAGTTTATTTAGATGAGTCAAACGCTTTTGCTGGGAGCCAAAGCTGAGAGCATAGCAGGAGCACTTAGCGTGATACGATTGCATATTTTTGTTGTATGCGAGACTCCTTTCTTTTGTACGTACAAACTTGCTGTGGAGTGTTCTTTTGTCTAGTAACCTGTTATATAACCGATGTGCATTCTTCCCGTTTTCCAAAGCCAGTTCTCTTCCACGAGCAACCTTTCTCGCCCTTGCCCTTCATTTTCAACTGTCCCAATGTGAATTCAATGATAGGGTCTTTCTGTCTTTATATATCTACACTCCGTTCGTAGCAACCTTCTGGAAATGTTCCTATTCTCTGCATACAGATATTATTGTACGTACTTATATTTATTACGACAACATAAACCTATATGCGTATGTAGAGATGTTTTATATGATGATAGGGAGTCTTGGGTCCATCGTACAGGCTCGACTGTTTACACTTGTTGTGTCTGTGTTGCATTTATTAGATATCTCTCCGCTATGTGAAATCGATGCCTTCCCCAGCTTTATTATTTATACGACCAGAGCGGTTTATTTACAGACGCAGCCATTAATAGTTCAGTCAGGTCAATCTATTCTTAACAATCAATATTATCTACTTTTCCTAAGTCGCTCCTGTCTTAACACTCTCTTTAAGTCAATTTTTGCATCCATCAGAACGTGTGTAAATAATCAAGCAGTGCCTGTCGGTTCCCGTCACCAAAACATATCAACTATTTTTATCCAAAACTCAACTCCAAAAAAGTGACACAAAAAATTTGTACATTTTAAATATTAGCATAAAGAAAAGTTCCTGAAACTAAGTGTTCAAAATATGAAGAGTAATTTTTTAAACTTTATAAGAAAAAGGAAATACTACACAACTGAAATTTTGAAGAATATTTAGTTGTTTCGAGACATTTGACAACAAAATAAAAATTGATTGAAATCGCAAAGGAATACAACGAAGATTATTAAATGACGTAACGTAAGTGTGCGTAACTACGTAACTCTAAAGACTGTTCTTGTTGCATCTGTCATATCCGATATGTTTCGTTAATAAGTTGCAAATAAGTAAAACTAAAATGCTGCAAGTTGAACCACTTGCTTGCAATTAGTGAACTGAAGTTAACTGAAAATAAAACCTCGATCGTACAAAAGCAGCATGAGACCCAGACAAAGTTTGTCAGACACTTTCGTCCTTATAGTGATCGGTAAGCTTATTCTTTATTCTACAATGATGTTTTAGCCTTAAATAGTTGATAGTAGTATTCCTAATGGATAATGAGGACAGTGAGGAGTAATGAGTAATGGCAGAGATGTTGATGTACATGCTAATATCAAAGCAGATGTACTTTGCTAATATTATTTCCCAGCGCACCTTCCACACGACTATGTCTTAAGCGCTTGATTGATGAGTAAACATTTTGGGATTTGCAAGTGGAAAGAAAACAATGTCAATCAAAATATTGAAATGTCATAATGTCACAGTACATTCGATTAATATGCATGTTGTTATTTGTACGTGTGCATACACAATGTAAAAAAGTTTTACAACTTGATGAAGCTTTAACTCTTCCGACAAACTAGCGAGACACATCAGCTACACAATGAATTGGCACGTAATACACAACTTTGTCAACACATTCACCCGTCTTCTTATTTATCGTGTGTACATTCATAAATCTTTGATAACTCATCGTAGATATCGTGACTATGACTAATTATAGGAACAGCAGTCTAGCATAGATGTAAATTTGTAAATACATCATAATAGTAAATCGGATGAATAAAGTAGCTAAAGAATATACGGACAAGCATTTCTACAAAATAATAAAGTTGTTTGCGCGTATTAAATAAAGAATGTAGTAACCGATCATTTTTGAACTTGCTGACATTAATTCGTGTAGAGATATCACAGTAGATACAGATTGATAGAACGTTCGTATAAAGTAGCTGCTACTAAGCGATATGTTTACTTATAAATGCTTCGAGGGAATTGCTAGAAGAGTCTCTTTCAGTAGAAGCGTATTTAATTCGGACTGCAGCTTATCCTGTGTATGTATAGAGTGTTTTGTATACAGTCGATAAAATAACACAATCAGCTCCATTTCCGTTTAAAATTCACATGTATTACAGATAGTGGCTCACGTCCTTGTTAGTACGTTTTAAATAGAAGTGAACTCAGTGAGCTTTAGTTGAACTACTAGAAAGAGACTGAGAAGAGAATAAATAATTTACAAACTTCACCTTACAACTTATTAAGTGATTCATTTTGAATAGAATGCATGATGCATGCATTATAAATGCCATAGTCCTAAAAGGAGCAACTCCAAAGTTCAAAAGTTCAAGTAGCTTACTCATGCGACACAAAGGACAAAGTTTTTATGAAGCAACTATCTTTGCTTTATCTGATATGGCTGAGATTTCTAGCGAAACCTTCTCACAAGTCCTGTCTGTCATAATCATGAATAAAATATGAAACTTGAGAGTTGTACTTTATTAAATTAGCTTCTATTCCTATCTGCTTCCATTTTACATGTGTTTCCGATTGGGTGGCTATGCTACTGCCACGCTAAGCTTATCTTATCTTAAAATCAAACAGGCAAGTGCACCTTGTAAATGCATATGCCCTGTGAGTATCCTGCGTACTTGTACCCGTTTCACTGTTTGGGAGACGCTTTATAATAATTCAGTAGTGTAGCATTGAGCGAATATTTATGGAAATGAATTGGAGACGGCGATAAAAGAAAACAATGCTAGAAATGAATTACATATTTATTAGGCAGCAGTGATTAGTGATTTTACCTACATTGCTATTCCGAGTCCGTCTATGGCTGAATGAATGAATACAAATCTGGAAGTCCACTCGTGCAGGATCACTCAAATAAATTAAATAAAATATTCAGCCTAACGAACGAGCGGCGACCGCCGGTATTTATTTACAAGGTAGCTACAACACTTAAAAGATGTACGATGAAACTTCAGCTGTGTTCGAAATACAAAATCGCATGCAAATCGAGTTAGGAGAATAAATCTGTATCACCCACAGCATGAGCATCTGTATCTTCTATCATACATCATTATACCACGCACACATAATCATTTTTTATGCAGGTACAGTACTCTGGCTGTGTTGCAATAAAATTTAATGGTACACAGAGTAGACTTATTGTGAATGTCCATAGTCCATAAATGTGTGCTGTGTTTCTTTAAGCGGGGACTGCAGACGCAGACTGAGTTCGCAAATGAAGCACAACTCTCACGGTCACTCTAAGTGAGGAGTTCTCCTGCAACAATTGTTACAGAGAGAGAGAGAGTAGCGAAAGAATGACAAGTAAGATTTCCTGTGTATAATTTTGGAGTTTACATGATGGCACTTTCTGTATTCCACACTCCACACACAATAGATCACACATCTCCACGGGCTGAACTCCAAAGCTCAACTTGTCCATGTCCAACCATCCATGTACACAGTTCAGCCAACACTTCCATTCTGTCTATTCTACGTTACAAATTACATAATACAATCCTCTCCTAAATACGTTCCTACAAACGCTAGTAAATAATTTTAACTCTGTTCTCATGTTCTGCTTTCGGAGAAACCAAATTTTTAAAACTTGAAATCACAAAATATACTTTGATTTCCAGAAACATCTGAGTCAGGTAATATATAACGAAAGATCAATCATTCTCTCATGTTTCGTTTCACAGATAACAATTCTAAGCGATTAAGGATATGCATTTATATTTGCACAGGTACATTCTTTTATATAAAAGAGTTTACGCAATTATTAAGAACAGAAGAATAAATTAATACGAATAGAAATATATTATGTGAATCCTTGAGAACATTGAACTTAGCAAATAGAATTTATTCTTTACATTTGTAAAATGCGCACGTAGAAGGCAGAGAAGTAGACACGAAGTGAATGCCGAAACTCGCAATGGCATTCCTCTAATTCTTGTTTACTTCCACTTGCACATTCATTTGAAGAATTTGATGTAATGAGTGTACTGAATTTCCATTTAAACATTTCGGGGTTTTGTTATTGTGTTTTGACAGTATTGATATGCTTAATCCTTTGTGCGGATAGTCGAAATGGTGGTCGTGGGGGAGGCGGAGTTGGACTGGGACTAGGAAGTGGACGAAGTGGAAGCTCCGGTAAATCCGGATCAGGACAAAATACAAGAGGAGCATTCCTTGCCGGGGGAGGCGTAGCTGCTGGCTACACAGCGTACAAAGGACAACAATCTACTTACTACTCGAGTACCCCAAACACATTTCAATATTTCTTTTGTCAATACTCTCAATTATTATCTCAAATCACAATATAAATAATATTAATCTTTTCAGGGAGAGAGAGATCGGGAATGTCAGCATTTGGGATACTGGCCTTAATTTTAGGAATAATTGGTGCAGGGACCATGGCGTGGTTTTGTTACATGATCGGTGTGCCCTTGTGGAGAGATCGACAGAGAAGACGCTCCTCCAGGGGAATCATCGAAAATCTTCCTCTGCAAGAAACGCCTTCCACCGCAACTCCTTCGCCTTAAGTGAAACTCAACTTACAAGATTTATACAAATAATATTTTATCTTTATTCTTTCTAATCCAATGTTGCAAATCTTAATAAGGCTCGTTGACTATATGTGTAATTGCAATGAGTAGTCCTTGCAAACATTTTTCTCAATCCATGTGAACGATTCATTCCATAATATAAATAGCAGTCGCCGTTTCTCATTTATCAATAACCACTTGTTGCGCCACGTTTTATTCAGTTTGGAGTTTATTATGACTCATCATAAGACCAAGTCACATTCATTTACGGACTTGACCAATATATTGTATTTGTATTTGTAAACCATTATTATATGACAATTTGATGCGTTATAGATTTTCTACTTGTTATACTCAAAGGGATCCTATATCCTATCCGTAGATCTTTATTCTTAATGTCCAAAGTAAACAATACATGTCGAATAAGCCAGTTTTGATAAAATATTTGGGCAATAGTATTTCGTACTTAGGTATCGTACCTATAATAAAAACAGAAAAATATGAACTGTTTTGTACCTTTATACATTTGTAACTGAAGGGTTTTATACATGGAGTGCCAGACGAGTTTTGTATAAAATATTTCTTGAAGTTATATTTTATCTTTGTTTAGTGGTCAGTTTCATGTGTACAAAATGTTGCGCTTACTTATATTTCGCAAAGCTGAAGGTGATGACTCTTCTGAATTGTGTGAATTATTATGAGCATTAACATTAATGATTATATAAGATTTAAAGTGTGAACGTATGCGTGTGTAGTTAGTACTCTTTTCAGGTTTTCAGTTTTTTACATTCCTAGTAACTTCAACTACAACAGACTAGAAGAATAATCTTTTACAGTGACAAAGCCCGAGTATTTAATTTTTTAGACGAATGGACTTGATTTAAGTATTTGAAAGTAGATGAATATTTTTTATGCCTGTAACTTGTACTGCTGCATTCATCAGTGTGTGTACTGACTCAGACAAGAGCATGTAAGAATGGAAGGTAAAAAGTGCAAATTATGTCCTCCGGAAGCATGACTTGTATACAGACAAAATATTATGTAGTTGTGATTGCGAGTGGAAATGAAATAAAAGTTTTTTGAATAAAGGTGGTTGGCCCACAATTGTCAATCTCTGTTTTCCCATTATTTCGCACAGCTATTCGTTTATTATGGACTCGACAATCGTTGATACTCTCGATATATTTAGGTGCGTTCCATCTAAAATTCACACTTGGTTTATTACAGACATAGTAAAAATAAGTAATTTATCTCGAAACAAAAATAAAAAAGGGAAATTGTTATTTAACATAGGTACTCTTCTGTGTGTGATGCATCAAAATTCTTAAGAAAAAGTGTTAGGTGTATCGTGATCATTAATCATTTTGGCTCCTCCAAGGTCTGGCTTTAATATATTATTAATATCTCATTGCAAAGATTGGCAAGACAAAGTGAGGAGAAGTTTCGTTAGTTTAAAATGGGCCAGCCATAACATTTTATAGCTTTTGTCCTATGCGATCTAAAATGGCACCAAGTACCAAGTGGGTGCAATGTCTAATATGTGTACAAGTTTTCTATTAATTAACACAGATATTGCAAACAGTAGAAACGACTTTATTGTTTATATCATCTCGTTTTTAACAACTGTATTTGTATACATAGATGAATATTTATATCCAGTATCATTTCGTCTTTGTTTATCTCAAAATGCTTATTACGGTCGTTCATATTTGAACTTGTAAAGTACTCCAAAAGCACCATATAGAATATTTAGCATTTTTCTCAAGTAATCGCTAAAATATTCTCTTCACAATAAAATTAAAAAAATAGTTCATTAATCAATGTTAATGGCACTTGAAAATGGAAATTTTTAAATATGGGTAGAGTAAACAGTAAATACTAAATAAATAAATTACATTAAATACTGAACAATACAGAAACCGTAATTCATGCTATAAAACTAATAGCACCATCATTTGGCTATATTTTTGATTTTTGCAAATAGAGTTGAGAGTTGAGACTAGTAAAATTGTAAAACTTGTAATTTCTAACAGCTTAGCTATCATAGGTATAGCAATATTATACTCATGCTATTAGTCGTAAGCATAATATTCTGCACACACAAATTAACAGTGAATTAATTAACATGAATAGAATTACTTAACTTAAAATAATTATTATGCAGTAAATCGAACTTTGGTCATGGTTAAACATTTTCTTTTTCTTTGGGTTGTAACAGCAATGGAGTGTTTAATTGGATAACAAACGGTTTCCGAACCTGCATCGTAGGTTGACGATTTTCTTCAGAGTCGGATTTCGGATCTTCCACTTCGGTCTTATTTGCTTTGTCTTCTTCACTCCCTGACCGAGAAAACATTTTAGCCGTCTGTGTTTTATTTTTTGGCGACATCATTTTTCCTATGAATGGGATAACTTCCTTGTAAGTTTTGACTTGGAGAGTTGTCGCATTTGCATTTCTCTTAAAAATTACGCTTTGCTCTGAATCTTTGGGCACTTTGAGCCGTGTAGAATTAAAGGTCTTGATTTGATTATTTTCGTCCCATTCGTATTCATCCACATCTGGTAAACTGATATCTAACCTCGGTCCAAGACCGTATGGCTTGAAACCTCTCGTGAACAGAAAGTAAGTGCCTCGTGACCTAAAAAATAAAATTAATGTTTATCCGAAATGTTTAATGCGTGCCAATAGTCACGTATTTGGTAGGCGATAATTCACCGAACACTTCCAACAGGTTAGAAAGTAATTAATAGCCAATAAATATTACGTGTGCATAAAAAGGGTTTGGCTTGCGTAAGGATTTAATATTTTAAAGTGACAAAGCAATAATGCGTTGAGTGTGTTTGGGCTGCTCTTGGTTTGGTAGGAGAATTGCTGAGAGTTTATATTTTATATGTTAATGTTACGTGGATTAGTGAGTCCATTGAAAATTGGCATGAAATGAAAATGAAATTGTGATTTTGACGAAGGAGGTCAAACAGGAAGGAACTACTTCCTCTAATTATTTCTGGTAGAATGTTCATTTTTTTGGCGCATATAATTTGCATGCACAGTGCAAGCACGTTGTTACGCTGTGCGACGGCTGTGTTATGACAAAATTATTATTTAGTGATAGTCCCAGCTAATATCTGCATAATATTACTCTTCTGGTGACTCACAATGAGGGCCATTATTTCCGTCCACCCCTACCCTGCCACCATCACGAATTCCAACAACAAATTGAACAAACGTAACTTCTTTGATCTTATAGTGTCGTCCGACAACATTATCATCACCCTCACTAACATTTCTCAAAAGAAGCATTTCGCACCAAATCCTTACACTTGCACACATCAACCAGCACGGTGCGCATTTACATGTTTTGTTCCTTACCTCATCGTGAGCATTTTAAAAGATAATTAAACCAGACAGACAATCATACAGTTATGTGCAGTAAAAATGCCAACGTATCACATATAATTAGTAAGTAGATAGGCAAGAAGGTACCTGATATCAACTGCACAACATGGCAAAGGCAATATTAATATATTTATGCGATGTACGAAAACTGCAATAATTGCATAAGTACTTTTAATTCTTAGTTTTCTTCTTTCTCTTGTCAAGAACTGATTTAAGTGAACATCAAGACAATTACTACACATTTTTGTTTAGGGAGTAAAAAATTGAAAGAAACTGAATATATATTGTAGCAACATACAATAAGCTAGAGTTTAGCGAATGAACCGAAGTACTTATGTAAGCAAGATTAATTACATATAACTGCGTTGTCATTTACACTTGACATAATATAGTCCATATATAATACATTATGTACATACAGAGCCATCCGGGAAAACATTTTGGAAGGACACCCAGAATACTGTTCAGTGATAAATATGGAGAAATGACTACTAATTATGGAGAACTTACGTATGTGGAGAATGTTCGCCCATGTAAGTCATGTCTTCTGGAGTGCATGCACAATCCCCTTTAACATAATGCTCCCATCTATCACAATGGCAGGCTTCAAATGCCAATGGCGACGTAATACTTTCCACGAAATATCTGAAATACAAAATCATCAAACCTTTCATTTTCGATGCTTGCTTTGGGCAATGTACTGCCACTATACTGATTGTGAGACTGTGATTTCGAAGCACCAAACAGGCATGAATACTTGTCTGCGGTCTAGATACTTCTATTTAATCTCATTTACATCAGATTTTCTCGTTAAACTACTTAATATTCATGCACGCATACGAATATAGTATATCTGCAGTCTAGATGCACCCATATACTGTATGTAACTTTGTTACAAATGTTACCTATGAAATAATAATTAGAAGATTTACTTAAACGTTCTTACCTGACTGACCTTCCATGATCACACTCCAGAGCTGAAATATTACATATCACATAGAATTAATTACAATAAAATCTTTAGAAATTTTTGAGATTAAAATTATTCAGATTAAGAATATTTGGAGGAGAAAAACTCACTTTCATAAATATAAGTCCATTTAAGTGGACAGCCTGGTTGTGCATTACCAGAATTCGGGTAAAAATCAGCATGACCTTTTAAACAAATGAAACCAGCGGGTTACGATACATGCTTCTATTATTTTCCAAATATCAAATATATGAATTTGAAACAATTTGCCATATAGATTGTTAAGGAATGAATTTGATTTACCCAAGGGAATATGGAGGCCAAGGTGTCCTTCCATAAACGGTCCTCCACCATTTGTGTGAATAATATCCACAAAGTGCGCATCACTTCTGTCCAAACGAGCGTCGTCGTCCACGTAGCGAAATGTAGGGTTAGCTGGATCCATTCCTGTGAGAAGAAATTTGAATATTGCGAGTACATGGTATATGTGAGTATCTGAATATTTCGAGCACAGATAATGAACAATGAAATGTGGTAATAAATTGGCCCAAAGGGAAAAATAAAATTCGTGCCTGTGATTCTCCCAATTTTTCTGCCTAGAAGTTTGTGCAGTTTATGTCCGGCATTACCGGCGACATGGGCGCCCCAGGAGTACCCGAGTAAATGAATCTGTTCCATTTCAACTCCATGGTTGACTAGAAACTTGAGCATTTCACACAATTGCTCCGCAGCCAAGTCGGGTGCAGATGACCAATACAAAATGGGCAGAGCAAAAAGAGTGTAGTCAATGATGAGAATGTTGAGATCGGCCAGATGCAAGTAAGCGTCCCGTAAACTAATTATCCAGTCTTCTAAATAAATTTCATTTGCAGAGTGCGCATAGCCATGCACTAAAACTTTCGTCAAACGTCTCTTCTCGAAATTACTCGAATCCAAAGTGTCCAATCGACCGATTTTTATTTCTTGGGCCATCTTCGGGTTTTTCCTTCACAATTAAATACTTTCATTCATTTTCATCCAACTTAAATATTCAGACATTCAATAGTTATTGCTTTTTTGGTGTTGCCATTTACCTTGTCCACAATTTAAATTTGATATGATTTTTCATGTTGAACCATGCAAACAAATTCTCAGGAGTAACTGGATCTGCTTTCACTTGGTAAGGATCGTGAATCATGTAATTAATTGGTTTCTTTCTGAACAGGAACGATTTTGTACCTGAAATAAAGTCAGTAAGGGTTTATTCTAAAAACATAAAAGTAGATTGTACACAAGGACTAAAAGAAATTCTGCGACTTACTTTTTGGTAATAGCAAGACACAGGAACAGAATATATAAATGAATAAGAGAATCTTCATCATACGAAAATCCGAACTCTCCTTCTGCTTACGGTCACAAATGAGTTACTTCCATTTACAAAACTCATTTAGTGATTTTTTCAATTGCACTTTAGAGACACTAAAAAAACTCACATTTTCATTCTACAAATAACTTTAATAATATTTTCACCACTCTTAACAATGGATAGTTGGTCACACTCACAAAATGATAATGTCGATCTTCCATATTGAATTTTTATCAAATTCTTAACACAGAACTAATTTTCTTTCACATGATAAACAGATTCTACTAATACGCACAGACTGAGCAGTCTCAAGTCTCAAGTCGCCAGTAGCCACTCACTCTAACAGAAATTCCACTTTGCACCAAAAAGCGAAGTACGAAGCAGTAATTAGCATAGGAAATCATAATCCATAATGAATAGTACCTGATACAACGCTCGTGTACATTTCCATTACATGCAATAAATAACAATAACAATATAAGTATACAGATAGGTACTTCAAGAAATACGACAATTTATTCCATGAAGTGTCACATTTATTTTTCGTATATTGCTGTAACTGCATTTACATCATCAATCTTAGCACCGGGCGATGTGCAGATTCACAAATGTTGTAAGGAGTAGTATTTCAAGTAATGTACAGTAGATTCGGGTAGGTACCAGAAGTATTTTGTCCTTGAATTTCTTTTTTGAGACTACACCTACAACTGTAGCAGCTATTGGTGTAAAATTAGTCCAAACACAAACCAGAGGACGAGTTTTCCACACATCCTGACACTTTTCTATTTCTTATTTGACTTTATGTTTAGTTTACACCGTTATGCGTGAGGTGTATGGCATGAACAGGCGGAGATACACTTGTGCACAAATCTCAATCTTACAGGCGTTCATTCAATGGATTTAAACACACACCCACGATCACACGATTCCATGAAATAAAACGAAATGCGGAGCAATTCTAAGAGACACGAGATACATGAGTCAAAGCTCTGAGGACTTTAGTGAAGAAAACGAAACGAAGAAAACATATTTTCCATGCAATTCTCATTTGGAAACGGACGAAGAGAATGATTTGGCTGTGAGACAGAAGCAAGAATTAGTTGATCATTTTGGAAGTATTTTGAGGTTTAGAGAAGCTGATGGCTTGGTTGGTGCAGCATGATGTAAGACGTGAGAAACGAGACGCAAGGCAGAAAGAGAACAGTTTTACAATGCAGCACGCACAAGTAAGAAAGATTCTAAACTAGCCATAAGCCATGTGCACTCAGGGCGTGCAAAATTGACTGTGTATGGAAAAAAGTGAAAACTCGTACAACCACTTTGTTACTTACGAACGACGAGATTCTTACGTCGAACATTAAACCACTCCGTGTGCACTCCTGCATTATATAAACTATCACTCCCATCATATTATACTCAACTGCTGCAAGTGTTTAATGCATATTGACAAAAGGCAGCAAAGCAACAGTCACCACCAATTCTACAAATGTAACTGTACGTACTTCCCTTGCTACTCGCATAATGTTCTCCCAAGTAAGTGGCAACTGCTCAGCTATCTCTGATAATATTATATGTACTG
Source organism: Pogonognathellus flavescens (assembly GCA_019776165.1). Lineage (NCBI taxonomy): Eukaryota > Metazoa > Arthropoda > Collembola > Entomobryomorpha > Tomoceridae > Pogonognathellus > Pogonognathellus flavescens. The sequence goes on along the minus strand of JABASD010000032.1, from coordinate 14,731 downwards.
TGGGGAAGTACATGATCTCTCACACACAAATACAAGACCTATCTGTACTACTAAACCAATGATACACACACACACAAGGTAGAAAAGCTCAGGTGGAGTAGGTATGTAACAAGCAGTAATTAACGTTGCTACTTACCAACTTACTTCCAACCACAATGAACTTTAATTTTTAGAGATTTTAAGTTTGGAAGTATGTAGAAGTGGTTGGTAGCTGGTAGGTACTCCTTTACAACAATAACAATTTAACCAAGTCCCTACCTATTATAGTATTACATGATTACATGCAGGTGAAGCATTATATTTTGCCGTGCAATGCAAGTAGAGGAGGAATATCATCCCTTACATTTAGAATCAGATCAGATTTTAGAAACAGTGCACTTCATTTTAAAAAACGGCCAGCCAAACTTTTGAAATAGACTTTCCACCGTACAGGTATCCTTTCATCGTTCTTCAAAATCTTTAATGAGGTTTAAACAGTCATGCTATTGAATACTAATCGTATATTATTATCGGTTGCTTGTACAAATAACAGCCTATCTTTATGCTGACTTTTTGTAAAGCCACTAAATCAATGCATATACTGTTAAACCCTCTAATTATGCGCTCCTAAAGTTTATAATCCTCTCGAATTCTATTTTAATACGAGGGCAATCAGCAAAATAGGTTGGATAGGATAGGACAAGATAAAAAATGTAAGTTAAAAAAATATTGGAAAGCAACATGGGATTATGCAATCTATGAAAGATTTATTTCTCAACAACCCTTTTCCTCCTCTACGCTCATACAAGAATAACCTTTGCTACTTTAACACAGACACCTATTAATACAAAAGACATCAACGTATTGCAGTAGTGCTATACCACACCATGCCTTTCCTTCTCAAACCAAAACTATGCACTACATAATTGACGCAAATAGTAACTTTTGGCTGTGGCTGGTCTTATTCCAAGCAGGCAGATAGTTAAAGCACTCAATCAGAGTGAAGGCATTTTCTTACAATTAGACCACCAAGCACCTACAGCACCTTCAACATTCTACTAATATTATAAGTCAAAACAATTATCAAGAACTATATAGATAGTAAGTAGTAAGTAGGTAGTTTAGGTAGGTAATTGAGATAATATTGTTTTGTGTGTGTGCAGATAGCAAGTGCAGAGCATATGTTATAAACGGATAAATTCCGCATACACAGCATAGGCATTTAGTAAGTACGACTTGAATGTGTTAATATTGTGCAACAATATAGTGTAAATGATTACATTGTATTCATTGCGTTTATTTACAATTATAATAAAATACCTGATATTTGGGGTAGGCACTCATTTAATTAGGTAAATCACTTTTAAGCAAACGAATTTATCACAATTGTTTCCCATTTCCTGCTCCTATTATTCACACAAGCAGTACATGGCTAATAAAAGTACTCAAATAGAGTCCATAAATAATGCTACTACGAACAGTTTCTGATGAAAATTCTCTGTATTGCGTAAATTGCTCTGTTTGAAAATCTTAATCTTTTGATTCCCCTGTACTGATATACAGCAGTAAGTAATAGCGCTGTTGGCATCACAAATCGACTCAATACGACCCTCTAAATGTACTTATGTTATGACTTATTACGAATGAGTCCATTGAATGCAGAAGAGTACCTGCCTACACTTTACACACCTATTACACTTTTCGTAGCAAACATGCCTTGAGTTGATAACACGATTTGTAGAAATTAAATTGTGTGAGTTTGAATGAAAGTTTCATGAAAACTTTTTGGGAAAAATGGAATATTATGTGAGTGCGATGATAATGGTTTGGTAATAATCGTGGTGTGCTGTGTGTGTACAAGTTTAAGTAATGCATACCTCCATGACGGAGTTCATCATTAGTTTATGGATGCATGTGTGTACAGTCCGTCGTGTGTAGTGGGGCAGAATGGAAATGTAATGAGTGAATTGTGTTTTGCATGTGAGTGGTTCTTCTGTTTGCTGTACGTGTTGTTGTGTGGTAACAGATGAGACAAGTTTGCTGTACACAGGAAAGGACGATGGAGGATTGTTAATGTTTGGAATAAATGCAGAAGAATTGGAGATAGGGAAAGGGAGGAAAGAGTTAAGATCAATAGGTCAGGAAGTCGGAAGTGGCTGCAAATGGTAAACACTCTCCTTTCCATTTCTTGCTCGTCTCTCCATTGCTGTCGTTGTTCCTTTAAACGATCATCGCTACAAGCAAAACTTCACTTCTCTCCAAGTTCTCTATAATAGTCATAAAGTCATAATGCATCTCCTCATTCATATACAGCGAATCTAACCAGAGTTATGAAGTATAGAAGGATACTTGTATGCGAATGGGTAGTCTTATCTGTGCACGTCTGTCCGTCTGTTCGCAGTCGCACGGTAACTCACCAACGGTTTCAGATAATCGTTTTAAACTTGGTCCATCAGTCCTTCATAGGTCCATTGGTTCCAAGTTCGAAGATACCTAGAAACTGTAACAACTTGATGCCGCCGAGGGCGTATTTAAGATTTGATAACGGGGGGCTCCAGATATCTGGATTGGGGGCATACATCGCTGATGATAATAATACAATAATGTAATAATACAATTTCATGCTATCTTAATTTAATTGATATTCACTGCCAAAGGATTTAAAACAGCAAGCTAAGGCTATTCTTCGTTATAAGAATGTGTGTGTCTATATTCTATATACCGGTAGCTATCAATGCATCTGCTCTGATCACATCTCAATAACTAATTAAGGGACCATTCATACATGACGTCTGCAATTTAGAGTGGGAGGGGTACATGAAATACCGACATTTTATGATGGGGGAAGAGGGGTCATAGTTGACAGGACGTCTGCAAAATATTGTGGAGAAATACACATAATAAACAACCCTACAATACGGAGTTTCTAAGTGAATTTGCATATCATCTCTACACCCACAGTGAGAACTCTTATATTCACCGTCATGCATCCAGCATCCCAAATTCCAATGCACGAAACGGAACAAAGTCGAAATCATTTATATTTCTTCAATTTGGCTCATTTTAGTAATGTTCAATCCAAATTCAATTCAAAGCAAATGTTTTTAAGTTATGTCAATCCGTGAAAGTTGGATAATTATGATATAAAATGGATAAGAAGCTTACATTCCACATAAAAAGGCTCGGGTTTAGCTTTTTGATACATTGAAATGAAATAAATTTGTCTGCAAAGCAATGCTCATAAAATTAATAATTACCAACTTGACTCTTATTATTTGTTAATCATATTAGATATTTATTTCAACGATAATAATTAATATATATCTCGAAACAGAAATTATTATTCTACATAGTATGCAAAACACTTTGTTCAATCAATCTTGCGAATTAATATTATGTGACAATTATTATTTACATAAATAATAACGATACTTGATTTTCCATTCCCCGTTTCACGCAAGCTACATACAGTATAATTAATTATTATATTATATTATAGAAATGAAATAATAAATCGGTAAAACTAATACTATATATAAATAATCATAATAAATTAGACTATTTTTGTCCCTACATAAATTACCCACATAATTTTCGGCCTCAATCATCTACCACATTTGAGAAAAACAACGATCCTGCTCCGGTCCTGTGACAAACGTACAATTACTACAGGGTTGGGCAATTTACTTGCCGATCAAATTACAAACTACAAATTACACCGAGAGGGCAAACTACTTTTGTAATTTAATTACATTGGGGTCACACCCATGCAAATTATGTAGTTTAATTACTTTGGTAGTTTCAATGTCCCACATTACAAAACATGTAACTAAATTGCCAATTACCTCACAATTAATTACTTAGGTAAATCTAATCAAGATGCAAGTCCAGTTATCAATAAAATAATATGAGATAAAAATTAGTCAGGAAAATCATGAACAGGATAGGATTTATATGCTAAAGATATATTTTCTTTTTTGTGCTTATAGTTTATTTCCATTTTTCTGGAAGATGTGTTCCTATTTCCACGTGATCAGAGGATGGTAAGATTGTGTTCTACTTTATGAACATTTATTTTACCACAGGATACATTCTATCTATTTTAATTAAGTAATAAAATAGGTTGGCATTAGGAGAAAAGTAATTTACGTTGTAATTTGTTGTTTAATTTTATTATACTTTTCTCCTCAGTGTGCGAAATTAAATATTAATTTCTCTACATTCGGGATTCGATGCCTCAAATTATTTTTGTGATTTAGTTGATGTCAAATAAAATTCATGACACTACAAAGTACTTGAATGTAATAAAATTAAGTAATTCATTAAAATGTATTTAAACTGCCAGTAATTTGCCCGTCCCTAACAATTACAACAGGTCCCTATGCCAAAACCACCGCCCGGAAGTATTATCTTCGAATGCATGCGTGAGCCAGAGTTGTTGCAGAAGAGAATATCCTTCGTGACATAGAAAAAGGGGTTTTCCTCTTTGCAGGCCTGGATCCTCTTCTCCGTATGAATCTAAGTACACAGATCCCCAACTGCACGCTTTTCGTCCTCTGACCACAGTGATGCAGGATGTTTGCGTGGAAAGAAAAACGGAGGTTCCTGCTCCACAAGTTAAAGAATGTTCTACCACTTCAAATATTCCCAAATTTTGACTCTGACAACACGAACTTTTCATACAAACTAAAGTTCCACACACTAAACAAATATTCGGGTCTGTTGGAATGGTTTTACAAGTTTTACATTGAGTGTTCAAGTAAAACTGAAACAGTTTGTCGTATTCTTTAGGCAATTCTACCAGCTTTGGGTTGTCCCATGAGACATGTTGTGCTTCTATCAGAAAATTAGGTTGGTTTGTAACCAGAAGGTAATCAGTCACATGTTGACACCAAGACGAAATAATGCTGCTCGCATCCAAACTCCAACTCAGAAAATCTTTCACTTTAACGGAAGAACATTCAAATGGATGATTAAATTGGTTATTCAATGACGGACTTGCATGATTTCCAAACTTGTTTCCCAAACGCAATTCTTTGGCCAAATTCTTGAACTCCTCTTCCAAAGAACCAGATTTTTCTATGCATATTTCTTCATGAAAAATGTGATGTTTTAATAAGGCAGCCTTCCGCAGAAACGGCAGCAGCATTTTCATGACTTGGCTGTTGATATCTCCGATTGAGATTGTGTCTTTAAAATTATTGCAGGTGAAGACTTTGGTAGTTTCAAGTTGTGACAAAATAATTCCCAAATATATATAAAGCTCAGTGGACAAATATTTCATGATAATTTTCTTGCGATCATTTTCTCGGAAGTAAACTCCGATTTTACATAGGACCTGGATGACTGCCACATTAAACAAGCCTTGTACAACTTTTGCGTAAACATCAATGGAAATATCCGGTGGAAGCTGCAATGCAAAATGAAGGAGGAGTGAATTGCAATCTCGAAGCAAAATTGGAACTTCTCTTGAATTTCGAAAGTCTCTGGCTCCACAACAACCTTCCCACACCTTGGCTAAGAGACGTCCATGGCCGACTGACAAAGATTTGTAATTCATTTTCAGGAGATTGAGCAAAGGAGGAATAGATTTACTAAGAGCGGAAGTGGACGCTGATCTTAGTATCTGAACTTGACTATGAACAGAATTGGAATTTAGAAAACTCAATTGAGTTTCTAAATTATAACTGAGAGTAGAGACGAGAAAGAAAGCGTAACTGTAGGGAGAATTGAAATCGGCGAGGGGAATTATCTGAGAGTAAATTGCCTTCAGTTCGTTCGTGAATTGATTTATACTCAGCAGAACATTTTGATGAAGGAAATTATTACTTTTCTTGCGGAGCAAAGTGGACACTTCACAGGGGACGTCTTTCAGATTTTTATTGCATTCTCCTTTAATTACGGGTACAAAGGAATTTGCCGCTTTTCTACATAGCGGACATCTGTAATCTCGCTTTGAAATATTCGGTCTCAATTTCTTCTTCTTTTCATTTGGGTTTAAAGAGTCTACGTAAGAGTTAAGGCAGTTCATATGAAGATAATGTCCGCATGTCTGCACAAAAACCCCTCCGCTGTAACTGCCATCACAGGACATCAGAACTGACGAACTGTCAAAATGTTCCTTCAGTTCTTGTATTTTGGTTCCTCCAATATCTCGATAGAATTTTGAGGAGAATTGGTGTTCTAAATTGTCCTGGACAATTTTACGATTTCCAATTACTTTAGATGGATTCAGGAAAGTTACCAAGCCGAAAGGATTTTCCTCGCAGTTTGTAGCGGACTGTAGACAAATCACACACTCGAATATCATTTCATCTGGGGTGGGGGACATCGAACTTCGGGAAACGTCACCATCACTTGTGTCTCCTTCTCCAGAACTCTGGAACACTTTTGCAAATTCTTGTCCTTGTTTAGAATATTGTGAGATCAAAAACATCTTCCTCTCTTTGATTCGTTGCCGCAACTCTTCTTTTTCTTTCCCCAATATTTCTCTCTCCAAATCTTCTTTACTCAATTTCTCTTCGGGCCAAATCTTATTTTTCAGTCTCTCTATCTCAATTTTACATGAATCACTGGCTGTACAAAGTTTATCCAGGAAATTACTTATAAAAAATGCTCCATCTCCTATTCGTGTTTCTGTCTTCTTTGATGAGTCACTGGAATAGGAATAGCTGTTCATCATCCCTGAAAACTTCGAATGGAGTTTCAAGAGCAGAGATAAAATACTATTTTGAAAGTCTTCGGGAATCTTCTCACAATTGTTAAAATTTTGTGTAAAGTCAAAGTTCATATAATTTGTAAATTTATTTTCGTTGCCGGAATGATTGTCTGTTTCTGAATCGTAGCTGCTAAGACTGATTTCCAAAAGATAAATCGCTAAGGCCAAAACATTATCTGATAGTTTGTTGGAATGAACTGCTAATGATAATACTGAAAATACGACTTCTTGAATTACTTTGGAACGCAAAAGTTTTCTCGTATCATAGAAATATGGGGATGGTGCCTTGGGGACTCTAAATGGAAGCCAAAGATTTCCAGTTCCGTTCCACATTTTACTTTTCTTCAAATGGTTCATAAATCTGTCCCTGGATTTTTGGAACTCGCACTTGTCACTTGACCTGAGAAGGACGTATATAGGGTCATATAAATGTAACCAAGTTGAGGATTTTGGAATGTAAGTTCCTTGAGTCATATTTCCTCCTTGTTCAAATTTAGGAGCTTGGAAATCTGCCACTTGAGCTAAAACGGTTTCAAAACTCTCCGCTTGAGATTCATTACCGTGACCGCATCTATCTGGCATCAAATCCATCAACTGACTGTGCATCGTATCTTCTTTACTCAGTAAAGTCGTAAGCTCGAGTGCCAGTAAATCTTCTTCCCTCATCCCTAAATTAGTTCGTACTGTTGTGATGATTGCCAAAAAATTGAAAAAGTTTTCAATAACTGACATTTTTGCCAAGAAAAGTTCGTGAGGTATTTCAGGGTCATCATGAAGCGATGCGATGGTTTCCGCAACTTTGAATTCGTGAACTACGTTCGTAAGAAAATCTTCCTGAGAAATATGCATTAAAGATATTTGCAAAAGAAAGATATCCGCATCCACCATAGAATTACAGCACATACTTCCAATGTAGTTTGAGGCTTGACGCAAAATCTGATTTCCATTCCGAATCCATTGCCCGCTGATAATTTCATAAAATGTTACTTGCAATTTCACTACAGCTTGAATGATCATCATCAATTCTTCTGCAGGTGGAAGCAAATCAGCAAGATTTAAATTTTGCCTTGTAACTCCTTGATGGATAAATCGGGAGAAATTTCGATGTAGCGGCAAATGAAAAGAGACTTGATCTTGATCACAAAATGCGGATGAAAGTGTCCACTCTCTTAATTGCTTCCGGCAGTGACTAATTAAATTTTTGTTGAGGTGTGCTGTGGATTCGTCTTTCATGTGTGATAACAGTGCCCACATAATTGTGGAACATATTCCCAGTTCAGCAGTAATCGCGGAAATGTAAGTAATTGGTTCGAATTCAATGTGACTATCCACACACTCAATTTTCTTGTTGGGATTCATTCCTTGGAAAAATGAAATCAAATGAAACCATTGTTCCAAAAGCATATTATCTTCAAGAAGTTTCTCTGCCACGGATGAATGTGATAGAATTTTATTAAGATCTGATTTCAATGACGCGTAGCAATTGTTGCTCATCGTATCCTTGTCACAGTCTACAATTTTCAAACTACACGAAGACGGTACACTGGGTACACCCAGAGAGTCCTTTGGGTAATTTGACATTTTCATTTCCACTGGAATTGTGTTGTTCTGGATCATTTGTTTGAGACTTAGAAGAATAATATGCAATAACTGCATAGATTCCACCATGTGAAGAGACAATTGTTCAACAGAAAAGATGTGCACAGACACATTGACTACTCTCTTCGAAAAAACCTCAGGGTTGAATGATTTAAGGAAGAGTTGACAAATTAGGCCGTAGTGAAGAACAAAAGCTCTTGCGAAGGCTTCCATATAACAATTATCTCGGCGTAAACTCAACAAAAGGCAAATCAAATTTTCAGGAAATTCAAACTTTGCAGTCCAGAAAATTAACTCTTCCAAAAATGTTTTATGTCCCAGTTCATTATTCAAGACCACGACATCTTGGAACTCTTTGGGAATACTTAAGACAGGAATCGAGTTAATGGTCTGAGCGTACTTCATTTGCAACTCCCTCTCCAATTTATTATTGTACAACTTTCTGCCCTGAGTCAATTGTTTGTAAATCTGAGGATTCGTCAAACAACGTGTCATCACTTCACGCATCGGAGTTCCCATTTCACTCATTCCTTTCAACATCCCGATGAATCTCGCTGCACCTAATCCTCCTTCTGCACCATCCGGTGTAACTGTTGCGGGAGATTCCTGCAGTCTCATGTGTTGAATGAGACGCAGAAAAAGACGAGGCATCATTTCATTAGCAACACAAAGCAGTTCAGGTGGAACACTTTCCTCAGTAGAATTTCCATTGGATGGATCATTTACGATTTTTGTACTTGAATGGTGAGGGCTGTAGTTTTGAAAAGAACTCTGAAGGCGGTCTTCAACGATATTCGGAGAATGTTTGGAACAACACCCGGACTTTTTGACAACATTCGTGTCTCCGCAATCACAAGCACCTCCCGTCTCACTACGAAACATGATCCAGTCGTGTCCTTCGTGATTTCCCTCGTGAAAGCATTCCGTACACAGGGACATGCACTCGGAAATGACACAAGTGCGACAACGATAAGCGAAGCAGTCCGCAGTCCAGATTGTGTTGCAGGCAGTCGCTTTGTCATATCTTCGCACTGTGGAAGAAAATTCTTCCGGTGTAGATCCTCCTGCAATCATCCACCGGCACCATTCAATCGTCTCCTTGCTGTCAATATCTTTACACGGGTCCAGAAGAATCTCCAGAGCAGAATTGATCAAATCGTGATTAGACAACTGCGAACACTCATCCCGGATCTCCGCTGCTGCCATCGGCTTCTCTTTCTTTAATAACACCTCCATCTCCATTCTTCAATCAGGCGTGCTTCCCAAATAAACCTAAAAAAATAAAGTATTGCAAAATGGCTGTAATAAAGTACTATAAGATACACACATATTATTATTTACCTCTATATACTTATGTTAGCGAAAAGTTGTTAAATGTTTTTATAAACTTAAGTAGCTGTCAAATGTCACAGAGCTGTCAATAATTGTTGTTGCCATCTGTCTTGACAAAGTTTGAACGAATTACATAAGTTAATTCGTTATGGATGTATTATGTAATCTGATTTAGAACTTGAACATATTTTTATTTAGGTAGGTATAATTATTAATTTCTATGCAAATTGTACCTGAGTTTTCATATGTGCTTTGTAAATTACGGGTTTCTTCACTTCACAGGACACCCGAACCCTAAATTAAACAGACACATTTGTTAAATCAAATCATTTAACATATCACAACAGATCCAGAATATGGAAAGATTTGCGTGAGGACAATGTAACTACCTGCATGGGCCCGTATTAATATTCAACAGGCGAATTTTTTTACCTTGCACCTTTTACTAGAACTGAAGTGTAAGTTGGATTTGTAGAAACGGAACTGTTGGTGAAATGAGTGAGACGTGTAGGAAAATGGTGAACGGAGCGTGTAAGTAATAGTGAAACAAAATGAACAACTAACTGTCCTTCCTTCCGCGTTCACTTCTTAACTTTAACTCTTGTTGGGTTATAAATGGAGCTGAAGCCTAAATGTTTATGTGGAAGAAGCCTGCAAATCCTCATCTTCTTTATCCACAACTCCTTCCTTCCTCCTTCTTCCTTTAAACCCACAAAAAGAAATCATATACGATTTGCTTGTTTCAACAGGTGAAGTTTTCAGTCTACGGAAGATGATAAGAATTTCTACAATTACATGTTAAGTCATCCACTTTTGCTGTTTCTGTTGCAAAGTCACTAAGTACACTGTGTAGCCAGTTGGGAGAAAAAATTTATTGCGGAGCACAGGTATAAATGTGATGTCTCTGTCAGTGTTATCTTTCAGTGATGAGGCTGGGTGGATGTGATTATGCGATGGTGCTGTATGTGGACTGTTTTATATCTGAACAATGTTAATGGATGTTCAGAATGTTCACTCTCAGTTCAGTTCAGTCCAAGCAAGGCAGAGCCTACACCAATGTAAACTGAACGTGTAGTGTGAGCTGCACTTGCACAGACAGACCTTCACTCAACGCAGAAATACCATTGCATCGCTATCGCTTCTTCTCCCTCCACTCTGAAACCCAAAGGTTATTGCCTTCTTTTCCTTCCACACGGAAACGTCACATGAATGAACCAATTGGATTTTAATAGTCATTTCTGGTTTAAATGCTTTTGGACCATGTACGTGTACACCTACCACTCCAAACAAACTACAAACCTCGCACTGATATTAACAACAGCCAAAAATACTTTTCAGATTATTTTAATGGGGAATTTTTCCATTATTTTCCTGGAAGAGCTGATCCATTTCCATGCAACGGCTTGGAATAACTCTACGGGGCAGTGACTGGAGTTGAAATGATGTAAACATGTAGTGGTCCCATTAGTTCTATATCTTCCCAACTACGTATATACGTTTCGTATAGGATATCACGATTCGCCCACTGCAGGTAGAATGTAGGCAACACATGCACAGAGATGTTTAAGTACGAAATAGCTGCGGAGGATGAGAGTACACAGCTTTAAGGATATTCTGTGCCGGGGGTTTATTGGAGACGTCGGAGGTAGTAAGGTGGTGGTGGTGAATCTGGTGAAGGTGACTTGTTGTTGAAAGTGGTTTCAGTTCCAACAACAACGTTTTGTTGTTGGGTTGAAGTCTGAAGTTGAGGTAGGGTAAATATTCTACGACGTACATGCAGCAGGAACACCGTAGCCTCGGGATATTTCGATCTTCTTTTCTGCCTTTCTTTGGCTACAGGGGCAGCGAAAGACATTACCAGAATATTCCACTTCTTATTAGTGCACCTCAAGTTCATGGCATAAACCAATAGTAAAAGTCTCTGCCAAAGAATGTTAAGGCTTCAAAAATTAGGTCTAAACCCCACTTGTATCCTACAACTCTTCCTACTACACATCATCATGTGGCATCGGCTGTATGAGCTATACACAGATTTGATAGTGAACATGAAAATGATATGCGAATCAGTATTTCATTTTGAGAGAGATGAGAAGAATGATGTAACTAATGTAACATGCATACACTGTCAAATGTCAAACAATTTGTTAGAAATTATTAATGTAGCAGCTATTAATAAGCATTGAGCTTCCTTTAATGTTCAAAGTAATACATATATTACATGTGCACTTCCCTCACATAGAGAACGTTAAAGGAGAAGTCGAAACAAATCCATAGAACGTTAAAGGCAAAGTCGCGGCACGCGGCACATCGATGTAGCGTTAAGGCAGTTAGAGTGTAGTTTTTTAACCAATGAACTACCTATTTTTTATTTGTAGCTGTTAATCCCCTGCCCTGGCGGAGTGCGGGCCTGAATTCTAGTAATAATTTAGGTAATATTGATTTGAAAGAAGCAAGAGTTGAAAAAAGTACGAAGAAAACATTGAAAAGGTTTTAGCCATGATAGACACACATTTACTGTTACACTGTTACAATAAGAACACGTGCACAGATGTGAATGTCTTTGTCTATGCAGGAGAAGAGTTTGGTTGGTGTTTATTCGCGTGGTTTTGGTGGAATTCGTTCCGATAAGGTGTCACATAAAAGGTTCTAGGCATTTCGCATTTTCTAATATTATTTCAATTATTAAAGAGCCATAAGGGACATACTTTTATACTAAGTATTTAAGACAACAATTTAAGAGATTTGAGGTAGTAGGTGGATGTAAACGAAGAAATTATTGGGCGGACAAGTATTTGTAGTACCTATATATGGACACTGGACAGTCTACGTGATTTCACGCTTGTTGCTTTGATTGTTTTCAAACTTTTATAGCTCTATCCTAAATCTAATAATATTACTTTTGATGGCAACTTAATTTATTATTGTGTACAATTGCTTTGTTATTAATAAAGAGCAAGTGTGCAACGAAGCAGTTTGTCATATCATTTGGCCTTTTCTTAACAAACCCAACCGGGCCCAACCCTCATAAGTAGTATGATGCTGCAAAGACAAAGAAACTTTTGCACGTTGAGACGAATAGAGATCTTACAATCAATTATTTAAATAAATTAAATAGTTTTTGAAATAATGAAATATTTGTATGAAGTTGATATATGTAGTAGAGAAATGAAGGAGTTTAAAAAAATAGTGAACCATTTTTGACGGAACGTATAATTTAACCACATCAATAGCACATTTAGAAATTTAGTTTAGCCGTAGCCTTTAGTGAGCAAGCACATAAGTTCAATGTAAAAACATTCTAGCAGTTTAGTTTCTGTGTCGCGCACTCTACTAAGTGTAGTAAGCACAGTAAGCAGTAAGTTAGTAAGTGTGTACTTTGTACCGTACCGGTTGAGAGATTACCTGGCAGGTAATTTTATGCGACTTTTCTAATAAAATATGCACCTTCTCTTGTTGCTTGTGAATAAAATGTAATAAAATAAAGTAAGGAGATACCTAAGTTAAAACGTATATTAACGAAAATATAATGATAGCAAAATCTAACACTTCCATTAATGCAAGGCAGTTCTTTTGATTCATATAAATTTCTTCTTTCGAAGTTCGTTCGAATTCATATAAATAATATGTTAAAGTGCACATAACTACAAATATAAGCACTTCAACTTTCGCCTTCTGGCTGTTGTATTCTAATTATAGCAGCAGGAGATAATTAGATGCAAATGTTTTTACTTTTAGAAACATTACACTTGTCAACAATGTCATCAGAAGTCAGAAACGGAACTAAATATGTTGTTGTATCATTTTGTTTGTTTTGGAGCAGATACAAATAATGATACCTTTCGTGTTAACGAGAAATGTCCATGTAATTTCATACCTTTTCAATCTTGGCTACAATTTTTGCAACAGAATTTTGCGAAAGTACACACCAAAATTGAAGGCATGTAAATGTCAGCAGTGCAAGGGATTACTAGATTATTTAGAACCACCAGCTTCCATTGACAATTCAAAAAGTGTCAGTAGTTGTGTACTATTCATTGCAACAACAGCATTAGAGCATTTTGGTTTTATTGTTTTGCCAGTAGTAAGTGCAATCATTTCTTGCAACGCCAATAAACTGGTAGAGTATACAGTATACATACCTAAGTATCATAACCTATATCACATAATAAGCTTCACATGTGAATCTTAAATGTTAAAAAGAGTTTAGCTATACGAAGGCATTTTCATGAGAAAAATCCTGTTTTAAATTTTGTCTCTAACCCTGTTGTGATCGTGTGAATTTATATATACTCTGCACTTACTTTCATGAGGATATTTCCAAATTCCAACTAATTACTCCATTTACTCTACTATTTCAGTAAGCAGGAGAAATACAATTTTCTCTATTGCACGTACGACGGGTACTCATTCCCCCATATATATAAAAATAACTTTGTGGAATTCGGTGTTTTCGATTTGTAATCATGCTTTCTTGGGAAAAATCGGTTGTGTGGTTTTGCAACTAGACTGGAGCTAACACACTACTAAAGTCCATATTTTATAAGTGAAGTGTTGCTGAAAAACAATGCAAGCTCAATACTTCATTTCCAGAATCTCAATAATTCTTCTCATGTCGGATTTGGATTCAGGCAAGTCATTTTATGCATAGCTATACAATACATATTACTGATATTACATACTCCCGTGTATCTTCATGCCATAGCTTTTTAAAAATGTGCTATGTTTGTTAGTGTCACATTACACCCAATTACTTATGCATTTCATTCTTCCGTGCTATATATTTTTCTCATTTTACACGATATGATTTGCTTCCCTCCTCCGCAATTAACGAATTGAGTTGAATAATACTGTTGGGAAACCTTTTTACAGGGTCGTTTGTGGTGGACGGTCAATTCGGGTTGAGTGGGAGTGCGAGACAATCTCGGAAAGAAGGCTATTTCCTAAGAACGTCTTTGGCCAACAACATTGCTGTTCGCTCTCAACCGGTTGAATTTTTTCTCTTTACTAGGTTCATCTTCTTTCTTACATTTTTACACCACAACCTCAATTCAATGTCTTCAATGCTTTGTGCAACATCGGGTCAATATCATGCAGGCCTGGGCA
>JABASD010000031.1:0-163643 GCA_019776165.1 Pogonognathellus flavescens | reverse complement strand
TCTGAATCAGAATCATAGTCAGGATCCGTTACTCTAAATGCGAAAGTCTGATTCATTGTCTGAATCACAGTCAGAATCCTGGACTCTAATCACACCTTTACAAGTAGTTCACCATAATGAGGCCCAGAGTAGCTCTCAATTTCAAATTGAACATAAAGGAGTGAGAGTCGAATGGCATAATAATAGTTCGGGCAACTCATCTTATAACTTATATATACTCCACCAAAGCACTCCACTGCTTTCAATTTAATAGATTAGGCCAAACGTGTCTTTTGATGTAGAAGAGATTACTAATACAATATACAACTACACAGACACAATATACACACAGCAAACTCCAAGTAGTAGGCACTTGCACTAAAATAACATGGAAGAAACACTACCATGCATTTACAAAGCTATATATAGCATTATTCTTACATAACTGTTTCTGTAGTGCTGCTATTACAATAATATTATTATACATGGTATATATTGCTATATATACAAAGCAACAGCATAGTGTCTGTATAGTTGCAGTTGATAGTTACGTGTATAGACAGAAAGACGCTGACTGATGAAAATGGAACTCATTCGTCCGTAAACAAAGTCTTTGCTCTTACACGAACCATTGTTTAGCAGTCTCCTTTTATCTACAGACACAACAAAGCAATCCGAGTGCGCCATTTAGCATTGTACTCTACAATTGCACACTATTACGACCAAAATAATAAGGTAGCTCCTAGCTAAGGCTAACTTTCCTGCTTGATTATAGTTGTACAATTCAAAAGCATTATATAAGCAATAGCCTGCATCAAATAATTTCTTGCATTATGTATTTACGATTGGCAAATGTCAATAATACTTTCTCTGTGTTTTTTATAAATTTTTATGAAGATAAGTATTATTTACTTAATACAGAATATTCTGATAAGTTCTATTGCATGAAAAAGGAAAGTCTGTTACTGTCTTATTAAAGGAGAAAGCATCTGTTTTATTTTTGAAGTATAATATGTACACAAGCTAACAGAAATTGTTGTATATTTGGGGCACAGTAGACAAGACACAATAGGACGACCTCAATTCTTTGTTCTTGCAATGTAAAATCCCCACTGTGCAGAAATGCTTTCTTTTATAACAATTTCTCCCCTTTGATACAAGAATATACACTTACTTTCCCTGATTGACTGCGTTTACAAACAAACGTCGCCACGAAGGCCTTAATGACAAATATATCAAGATAGTCCTTACATATGCACGTACACATTCATACACACAAATGCTTTTACTGTGTCAGTTTGTAATAACTTTAATATAAGAATGTATACAAGTGTAATTAAGTACTATTATAGTAACAGCCCTCCACATGTCATAAATCTTTGTAGATCGCTGTCTATTAATTAGAGAGATGAGAAGCTTCTATATGGATCGGCTATATCAAATTCCTCTGTGTAATTTAATTACTAATACATATACAATGTTGTATGCGCCTTGTGTTTGGGTATCATTATTATTGGAAATTGCAGCATTAGTAACTGAGATGATTATACATGTACGGATAATTCAACAAGTTCAATTTAACTTCAACCAAGCTCTAATTTCCTGGGATGAAATCAAAACGGTCATTTGTACTGAACAAACACATCCCGTTTACATGCTTAAGTGAATGGTATGCCATGTCTGCTGCAGTAATCACTAATAGCACAGCAAGGCGAAATGTGTACACAAAAGGCTCTATATGTAGATGATGTAATAGACGCAAATAATTTTGCACAATTTAACACAGTTTTAGTATGCTACCGTATGTAAATATGTAGAGTAACCCTTACTACTTTATGCCGTAAACGAGTTTTAGT
Organism: Pogonognathellus flavescens; assembly: GCA_019776165.1. Taxonomy (NCBI): domain Eukaryota; kingdom Metazoa; phylum Arthropoda; class Collembola; order Entomobryomorpha; family Tomoceridae; genus Pogonognathellus; species Pogonognathellus flavescens. The sequence continues at coordinate 161,808 of JABASD010000031.1, read as the reverse complement.
AAAACGAAATTGAGCTGACGCATGTACAATAATGTATAGAGTACTATGTATATAAAATAATAGCATATTTCGTATTGAGACTTTCCACAATGCACAAATTGAATGGGTTCTAAATAAAAGAAGGGATGTGTAAAGTACATGGGAAGTCAATAGGACAGAATTGCAGCATAAACTGCCACTAATTTCATTTATACCTTGTACACGCGATGTGCTTTATGTATTGTGCACTTTTGCTATTATGAACAACACGTACAATGTGAATATGAAAATACTTTTCTACATTGTTATTGCACTCGATGCTTCAATTTGCAGTCTCCGTACACATCCCCTCACCATCTCCTTTGTGAACACCATCATGGCAAAATTTAATTTAATATTCACAACCAAGCTTTCCTTGCTACAATTTCCTTTCTCCATTTCACTTCCCTTTTCACCGAATTGTTACTACATGCAATATTCTGTACGTATAAAATATATTTCATGTACGTACAAAAAGTATAGACTTTGCAGTATTTATGTACTGATAGATAGACATTACAGATTTAGTTGATGCATAGTATATAAAAGAAAAAGCTTTTTCGTAGTTATTTGGCTTATGTACATACTATACTAATATAATGCATACTAATAGTAGCATGTATGTGTTGTGTATAGGAGCTTAGAACTCTTTTGTATGTACGTATTGTATATACGCATTACTATTACTTTCGCTCAGTGTAACAAATAAAAGATGTAGGTAGTAATAATAATATTGCCTAAAAGCTGCTTACTAACTAATCTAACTAATGTTGGTTCTTGGGCCAAAGGAAATGAAATAAAATCGTCAAAGTCAGTTTTGTTCTTTGAAATGGTAATAATTCGATGGCAGTAAAAGATGCTTCATCAAAAGCAGCTTTGGTATACAGGCTCTGCAAAATTTAAGTACAGTACATAATAATAATAAATAGTAGGTTAGAAAATTTATATGGACTATGTATAGAGGCATGTCATTGTTTATGATGTATTAATGTCTTTATAATAATAGTTTTGTGCATGCTTTTTACATCAAAGCAAAGCTGGAGAACACATTGCTCAGAAACAAACATTAGGATATTTATAAAATACCTTTATGGCTTTCCAAGCGTGTGCTTTGCTTTAGTCCCACATGCAATACCTCCAGCAGCAGCTTAGACTCAAAATGTGAATGAATGAGGAGAAAAGTCTTCGCATAATATTATTACATGCGGGAGTCTAAAGACTAAAAGTCTTCGGCTGAATATATTTTACTATTATTACTCTACGACCACCATCCTGCAGCTTACCATCATCCTGCACAAGGAATAATTCATTCAATAACAGGATTTATTGAATCATGCCTTAAAAATACGTTCCAGCCTCAACTGCGGTACTGCGGATAATGGTCTTATACAAGTCCTTCACTACACAGTTTTGCCATATTATTAGTATACACAAATCCTTTTTCTCACTAACAACTTTTATTGATCAGGGAAATATATATATTTACATTATTCCTGGCATAATACTATTATCATTTTCTTAGTGGGTGGGATATGATATTACACTGCATAAAAAGGTGCATCACATGTAGAGTCGATTATAACATATAAAACTCGGGAAAAACATTATTACTGCAGAAATTACTGCCAAAAGTATGTGCCAACACTTATTATCCCCCAATTCGGCGTTACTTTTCCATATAATTCATATCTTATTGTTAAAAGTCCCCCTTAGAGAAAAGCAAGTCAATATTTCTTGAAAGAAAACCTTTACAGCATCATACTGTATTCCATGACAAATATCTGATAGATGTAATTTTCAGAAAATACCAACCATTATGACTGTACTTTATAAAATAAAGTACTCTCCTAGTAAGCTTATAAAGATCTTATTTTTCTCATTTTGTTGTTTCATCATACCAAAGGCAATAAAATTATTCCATACTATAACAGTAACTTTATTTCAGATATATTACTGGACATAATTTATTCACGGAACTCAAGATTGTTAAAAATTATGAATTGCTCTGTCTGACTCTCCTTGCCAGAAACTCAACGATATCAGTGAGGCTTTCCTCATATAAAATATTTCATGTATGGTCGTTTCAGGAAAATACAAGAAGCTTTTATCCTTGTCCTTGTGACACACACAGAGATTTGAGAATAAAATAAATAGGGTAGGTATATGTAATACAGATAATAATAGAGGGACATTATTACAGAAGCTCCTTGAATGTGAGACGAGCGTAAGAATGTCAGAAACGGATGAGATTTAAGAAAAGTGTATTATGGGATGCCTTGAAAGTGGCGTGTGGATGAAAGATGAAAGTTTACGTACCTCGGCTTCTTCGGAAGTGGGAGTGTGATGTTGTTCGTCAAATTTGGCAGAGCGAGAGATGGTTGTTGTGGTTGTGTCATTGTGGGCTGAGTTTTCATTTTCAACGGAGCCTTCATCCCCTTGCTCATCGTCATCTACATTACTGCTTCCAAGTCCCATCGACTGAGAATGAGGAGAAAATGACAAAAAGATCGATGCCCAAACGAGGACAAAAGTAATCCTCATCTCCCAGCTCCTTTTCATCTTGTCTTTTACTTGTTAACCCCGTCGTCGTTGTCGCTTCGCCCAGAATCTTCCTTGCACTCGCACACACTTTCCGTTTCAGGCCTTCTTCTTCTTCTGCAGATCTCCAGAGTTCTCTCTCTTCCTTTCTCCTGCTGCAGTCGAGCTATCTGAGTATCTCTCTGTCTCTTTATGTATACCTTGCTAGGTTGTCACTTCAATGTGACTCACACACGTTTAACACAGTTTAGTAGCACTGGCGTTTTCCCAAACTGCTACTATTACCTTTCCTTCGCTAATAGTGTCGTATTAGGAACAGTAGTGGTGGTGGTGGTAAGCACTAGGCAGTCAACCTCGCAAAGAGCTAAGCAAAGTTTACGTGGTATAAAGCAAAGTAAGCACAAAGTTGATAATGAACACAAAGTAAACGGAAGAAAGGCCACGACAACTGCCGTATATGTAGACTCTCCTTTTCTATACACAAAATCTTCGATTTGATGAAATCCAAGCTGCTGATATCAACACAGTTGTTTTAAGCAGGAACCAACCACGATTCTTCCTAATACTTTTCCTCCCAACGTGCAAATACTCAACTTTTCGTCTTGGAACAGTTTCGTCGTGCAACTGTTAAGAAAGGTCGTCTCTCTGCAACTTTCTCTTATAATGGGCCACACTGCTCCACTCACTCACTTCTGTCGGATTTGGATATTCCGGGTAATTCTCCTAGTTAGCGGATTGAATGAACTATATACACTGTGGGAACTACATTCCTCTGTGTATTGTATTTATATACATATATAGTATATATATAGAGAGAGAGCTGAATAATCGTCTTTACTTCATATAGGAGAAGAGACAGAATAGAAATATGTCAGAAGTGTTCTGTATTTACTTTTTGTACCACAACCACCACGAACCACACACCAAGAAAAACGATGACGACAACGTGAAGGACGAAGGCAAATCCACACGAAACTCGTCGTGCCGTCTTCGTTGTGCTTTGTGAAGCACGTTGATGTTTAAAAATCACAATTTTTGCTCACTCGGGCGGAACTTAAATGGGAAAGCATATGCCATTATGGAATAAAATTTGAATAGGGATATCTTTCTTTCTATCATAAACTGTCTCTCACACTGCACCGTATAGTTCTCGAGTAGTAGAGTTACACAGGGCGTCTGTCAAAAAGTAAGTCTCCCGAATAAAAGCATTTTACTATAATAATGATTCGGGTTCTCCAGCCCAGAATTTCGTGTTCTCTCTATATTTACTCGCTTTCTCTGTGTGTATGTGAATATCGTGGGTTGTATCTTCCCCAGAGTAGAGTCGTTCGTGGTAGAAAGGTTTGTATTTATTTTGTTATATATACACACGCAGGTACGTGTATTATATGATGGTGTATCTAATATTAAAAAAAATATTAGCAATGTGCAACTCTATACGAAGCCACAACTACTTTCACTTGTTATTTTCTTTTTATCCTCTTTTCGGCTTGAGTGGTGAAGAGATCTCTGGACGAGAGGAGCTCACTTTCCTTTCAACATAATAATGTAGCAACTCATGAAGAATAATATCTCATTTAGACAGTCAGTCGTCGTCTTCTTGTACGTCGTAACAATTTTGATGATGATGATGATGTATCTATATATTGTACATGTATAATAACAATATTCTCTACTAGCAATACATTATCTTATCGCTCCACTCTATAGTATTCAAATTTAGCTTTAAAAACAGCACGCAGATATCTGAACATCGTCTTATTTTAGAATTTCTTCTTTGGTAGGGAGATAGAGACGTAATATAATGTAACCGAATATATAGACACAAACACCAACGTATATTTATTCCCTTTGAAACTGCAACGAATTCTTTAACTGAGACAGAGAGAGTAAAAAGTAGTGCTGTGGAGGAGGGATAGGAGTAAATCCTTAGAAGAAAAAGAAAGTGGAGCAAAAACGTCTTCTTATTCTTTGGCAGTGGTAATTGTGGTGCAGCAGAAGTCTGTGGCTGATCAGACGGAGAGAAAGGAAGAAAGAGTTCCGTGTATATAAATGTAAATGAGGGAGAGGGGAAATGGAGGAACTATGTGATGAGAATTTATTTCAATCCCGAGAACGAGTAAATATTTTGCTTCATTTGGCTTTCACTCTCTCTGTGTATGACTTCGTTCTCCCAATGCAGATGCTATCTGCAGCACATAACACAAAACACCACCACAAATTACTCCCACAATAATAATATTACTAGATCTGCACAGTAGTAGTCAACCTCATTTACACTTGCAACGCAATGTCACCCGAATATTTTATTTCCCAGCATCACACTCAATATACTTTTATTTTCTTCAAGGTGTTGATTGAGACGAGTTTTACGCTACAATGTGATAATGCAAATATTTCCTACTACAGAAGAACCTGTATGTGTTTTGCAATTTTTGTTTCTATACTGAACATGTTTCCATTTGCAGTTTGTGTGTGATACAAGTAGTATTCTAGTAAAACATTGTCAAAGTATGATATATGGTACTTCAGCCCACCGCAGCACTTCTATATAATCATAAATAATCGTGAACTACATCTTTTCTACGTCCCATTGTCCCATTGCAGTGCATTACAACTTTTGTGTGATGAGCTCCTCCGCTCTGCTAGTTGCGATTGCGACTCCTGGGCTTATTTCTTCTCCACTACTATGATTGCTTTCTTTTTCTTCTTCAGAAAGGGTAGTTTTAAGCGAAAGACTCAGCAGGTATGCACTTCTTGTTTACATTTGAATTTACAGTTGTTGTTCCACATATGAATGTGTTTTATAGCATTATTGTGTAGGACACGCATGCATCGGTATGTCAGTTTATTATACTTTACTTTATATAGAGTGGTTCTAGTATAAAACTGTTTGTAAGCCGTCAAATTTTCTTGGTCGAGTTGTTTCTCTGTGGCTCAGTTATAGTTTTTAGTAGGCTTGACTTTTTGCCTGTGCATGGAAGTGTATCGATCTCTCTGCAGCAGTCAACTCACTCAACAGTCGACGAGGGAAGTAGTGTAGTGGAACATGAGCTCACAGAGGGAAAATATTTGATTCATTTCATCACTAGGTTTGTCGTTGTCGACTTTCACTCTAAATTTCACCTTCACTTTCACTTAGGACCCAATCTAATGCGTGTCAATATCACTTTATTTGATCTCCGAGAGAGAAAACGCTCAAGATCTGACAGCAAAACGTGCTCTTCGTCTTCCACCACTACTGCCCTATATGCCTCACTGCCTCTTTATTTCTCTCCCGATCTCCTAATACACACACAACATACGAACTTGTACCGGAGAGAGAGAAAGAGGGAGAGACGGATAATAATATGAACGAACGTATACGTTGAGGAAATTCCTTTTTATTTCTAACTGGAACACGTATACAAAGTTTTTTATTTATTTTATATATTAGCTTCAAACAGTTTTCTCTCTGGTCGTGTTTTGTTGCTCTGTGAGATCAATGTCGTTGATAATACATATAGCAGTCTCTCTGTATAGGTTATATATCTTTGTATATTATATGTCTGCTTTTATGATATGATAATTGACGAATGACAGAATGCTTTTACATTTGAGTGCTCAAACGACGACTATTACTGCCGAATTTGATTAAATCACGAATTGAGTCTTTAGATGTGCTTTATTCGTACTGTACGTTGAAATGAGAGCAAAAGACTTGAATGTGTGTACACTTCCAACAGGAATGCTGGTTCGGTGCGGTTGCGTGACTTTATAAGTTTATAAACTTGATGAGGCAGAGGCAGCAGGGAACTTTACGACGTGTAGTAGCCCTGTTAAGGTTTACATTCATTTGGATCTCTTTCTGTGTGTGTATGTCTCTGTTGGAGAATATTGGACGAATGAAGTATATTCGTGTGTGTGGAGTCAATAGGAAGGAGAGAGAGAGCAGAGGAGAGTAGGGGTTTAACTTCTCGTTAAATCTCTTCCTTTATATTAGAGGAGCATGCATGGGCTGGTTCACTTCATTTCAAGTTGATCAAGTCCATTGTATAAATTGAATTGGCATTCAAGTTGTTGCTACTAGTAGACGTCTCCTAGTACTGGAGATACTCCGCAGACAACTGGCTTTGCTTGAGAGAATAAGCAAAGAAGGAAAAGACACAACTTTCAGCAGTTCGATTCTGATGGATTGAGCAGGAGTTGTTGGACTTGTAATTTTCCTCTTTCAATAATGGACACACATCCTTTGAGTCTGTTGGGGATTTCCATGAGCACAGTGCACTAAAAGGGATGAATGAATGTTTTTTCTGCTCCACTGCAAATGTAAAATCGTGACACAATTAATGGCTTTCTTATAGAACGTATATAGTAAACGTAATGAAAGTAAATGTATAATGCGTGTAATCTTTGTTGAGATTCGACAAATCTCTTCAAGCAGCCATGAATCACAGATGATGGCAGCCACAATTACTCAAAAAACCCATTGGGCTTATTTCTCGAAGGAATTCAGAAGGTAGTCCACTAAGTCCACAATCCAACCACCGCTATATAGGTAACTGTAAAGGTTGTGTTGTAGTAACTAATGTATTTGGAATTGACCCTGAAGAAACTTTCTCCATTATAGCTAAAAGCTCAAACGCTTCTATAATCTGCTCGAAAGTAACTTAATAATAATTACCTCTGCCTACAGACTTAATTATGAGAAAGTGCCTTCTTGAAAATTAATTAAATAGAGATAATCTACCTTGGCAGCTCATCAAAATCTGCCAAGTGTTTATTGTTTAATGCTTATAAGTCTGTCCAAGTCTCCTATTTTTTAATTACACTCACGATGATAAAACATCAGACAGAAGCGAGTTTTATGTAAATCTGATAACAATGCTTAAAAAGTAGATTTATTTAGTATGTTGCTAAAAACGTTTTCCTGCATGACATGACGTGCAAATGAAATCAGATAGAGAATAATGACAAGTTGTTGCGTAATTTTCGCTATTAATGCCAAAGTAAACAGAACAATAAAATCTGACTTGTGAAAGACAAAGACAGTTTTGAGCTTCTGCGAAGGCTGAAGGTTAAAAGGTGCTTGAAAATGGCATTGTATTTCGCGAGTTGTTTTGGATGGGACTTGTTTTATTATTTCTATTGCAGATATTGTTGATACATGCCTTCGAAAGCGAAACTTGAGCCAACTTCCATGAAGGTCATAATGGCTGTCTTTGTGAAACGCAGTAGTGTGATGGAATGTGACTATTTATATGTGACCATTGCATTCTGAAGAATGATACAAACAAAAACTCAACAAGTGGATATGTGTGGATACAGTCTTGTTTCAAACAACGCTTCAATATAAACCTCCATGTTTTCTACACAGCCTATCTATATCACAACTAATGAAAACATTTTTCCACTTTTCATTACTTCGTGCAGCCAAGTCTCACATACATTTCCTTATCCCATCGATTTTTGCCAAGTTTCTTTCACATGTTTTTAACTGCGAAAACACATTACAATTATAAGCACCATGCATACATTAGATGAAGTTGTTGTATAAATAATACTCATTAGTGAAACTGACACCGAGGTAAAGATTTTTGATTTAAAATTGATTGTTAAATTAACGTTAAGGTCAACACAACACCAGCTAAACTCTTTAAGATTAAATCTTAACGCTTTATTTTTATACCTAGGTATACGAATATACCAAATTGGAAACATTGGAATATGATGTATAAAAACAATTGCATTGGTGCAAGTTATAACAGTTATAGGTGTGAGGAATTGTTGCATGAACTTCATAATTTTTAGGGATTAATTCTCCGTGTTCACTTTTACATTGCATTGCATGACTAAGACAGGTTAATTGAATGGTAAGCACATTCTAAGCATTCCTAATCCACTTATTTTGTTACGCGTGGCTCCATGAGGTGGTTATGCACAACAAATGGGAAAGAATATTATTCTGCTTAACATATATAAGGAAGAATAAATAAGACTTGTAGGTAATAACAATGTCCTTCAGAAAGATTTCATCTGTTGCACTGTTATGCAATAAATCATGTAGCTTGTATATACTTACACCTGCCTGCATGCAGCAAATACATAATACAAGAATATTTCAACCATTCTTTACCAATTGATCTTTGCACAAGACACATGCAGAGTTTGACTGAGATATTTCGCAAATAGGGTTCATAAATAATTACAAGGAGCTGAGTCTATGGACAAGATGGGAGATTACTTTTTTATGTACGAGACGGTTGGGGATGTGAGGTAAGGAAATTAAAGTTGTGAACTTTCTCTTGGGGAATTCTCAAGAGCTGTCACTGTCAGAATTCCCAGCTACTAGGACCAACTGTGCAGTGGTGCAGACAAAGTGAAATTTACAGCACAATTATTAATTCAGATGAATGCAATTGAAAATGTAGCTTCGAATGAGCCCAATCTTCACTGATTTGCATGCTGCATGAATAATACACTGACACAGGGTTACCTGTGTAACTTACGCTGAGATTAAAATATCCCAAGTTCATTCATTCTAATTTTGGATTAATAAATTATAACTTCCTTCGCATGCAATTAATTTCAAGCTGAGAAAGACAGGCGGTAGTATTAACGGTTAAGATTCAAGTAACCTTTTACACAATTTTTATTGCAGGTACTCTCCTTGCAAGTAGGAATGGGATTTTCTAAAATCAGACAGAGCTTTGCTAATTTTACTTGATATTTGTTAACCCATTTTCTAATGAAACCTTTATTTCACAACTCAAAAGTGTCAGGCGAAGTATTTAGTTGGTAGATCACCTTAACTGTGAAGACCAACCTATTTTCCCAAAAAACGACAGTCTTTTGCTATACGATGGTAATAATTGTTAGAATATTTTTTACGTAACGGTAGTTGTTTGTACATGTCAAAATCAATTTCCTTGTAACTTCAGTAGAAAGAGATATAGCAATTTTGACTGACATTGCATTAAGTACCGAATTCTGTAGATCTGTCTTATTGAGTTTATTTCATACGTTCTTTTACGGCTGTTCGTTAGTACTGCATGAATTCACTCTAACTATCATGTTATACTAAGGTTAGTATGTTGGGTTAGTATGACACAACATGGTTGGAAATGTTCACAGGTGTACTATACATCATTTTGACACTGTATGCTCCGAACTGTGTGCAGATACTGAGAGTTACTATTACAATCGTAATTAATAGCAGTGAGCTGAACTATATAGTAAGTCTTTATTACCAAATTTAAGACAGGAAATGGACTGGTAGCAGATTTAAGGAGAAAGAAGAAAAGTTGTGAGTAGTAAATGATATTCCATGCACGACTGAACAATGTGGCCATCGATTCCTTAGAAGTTATATCCATTCGGTATTCAAAGAAATCGATTAATCTTTCTAAGAAGACCAATCCTCATCATCCACACACAAAGGTCTTTGGACTCCCCTTTTATCTTCACGCTCTGAAAGCATAACAGGCAATGAAAACTGGCGACTCTACCTACACGGAATAGTGATACCATTACGTTACGTTACTTAACTCTCTCAATATATAATTATAATCAAAAGAGACTGCCTCAAACCCGTTATCTTATATAAGCACTACCATCCCACACCCATCTATGCCACGGGAAAATATAACTATCGTTTTGGTAAGAAGAAAATGGGATGAAGTTGGTTATGAAACACCGCGTTTCTCTGTAGGTCCATTGCACATCACATAATATTAAGGGAAACGGACAAGCGAAGAGGAAACTAGTGGAAATGTTAGCGAAAAGCAAACTTAATAGAAGACCAACTTATAAGTTCCCTTCCCTTATTTCATAAATGAAATAAGGGAAGGTACTACAAGCATTTAGCAGGAGGAGAGTCGCAAGTAACAACTGGGCTAACCTGACTAACCTGAGAGAGAGAGACCTAAAATGGGAGTCCTACAGCTACAACATACTTCTGTACACACACAAAGCTAACAAATTCCAGATAACGAATAAAGCACACACAGAGCTTAGCTTAAGATACGAAAAAGAAAACTTGCTGACTACGCTCTGCTCCTACTGCTCTAATAAAACAATAATAGTTCTTCTGAACTATATCTCTCTCTCATTCTCTTCAAAATACAGTGGCAGTCTTATAGGAACGTTATGGTGTGTTCAGAAGAAGAAAAACAGGCGAGATGCGATTGTGGGAGGAAGGAGAGGGAGGAAGGTAAGGTAAATATACGAGTGTTATCAAAGTTGACGCTCGGCCGCTTAGAACAATTGCTACACTACAGATGGAAAGTTAAAAACTTTTTGGAAGAGTAACAAGGCATGTTTAACAAACGATGAACTGCATATCAACCTAAATACGTACTCCATGTCATGTAAGAGCAAGATTAGCTTTCTTCCAAAACTATTTATTTCTACAAACTCTATCTAAAATTCAATTGATGCTCTCTTAAAAATTCGAAACTTTCCCAAATGAATGTCTTCATTGCATTTGGGAAATATTCGCTATGTCGATTGTTTCCACAATCTTACGTTGCCATCAATAACTTCAATCACAAATAACTTTCTGCGCCAAACACCAAACTACCTTTTCCATCATTGCTTTTTGATGCCAAAATTTTATATGTTGTTTTTATGTAGTTTCAATTTCAAAAAACTAGACTCAACCAAATACACTTACAACCTTCCTTGTCAATGTGTCATATGTCAAATTAATTCTTACGCAGCTTTCTTTCTGCATGTACATGTAATTGCACATTGTCCTACTTTTTCAGGTATATGTTTCCAAAACTCGATTTACCTGCAGTTTATGCACACATTATAAACTTTCGAGTTTAAATAGACTGCAATCAGATTGCAGTTATTATTGTGTTATACTTTAAACGAATCAGACTTACATTAAACATTTATGTAGTGTGTCTGTTTCTAAAGAATTGAGGAAAAATTGTTCCTCAACTTACTTTTATACACACTCTTGTGTATACTTACATAAATATAAAGGTATATCATATCTATATTTACATAGGAGAGTATATATATAATAATGTTTTCTGGAACTTGGTGTTTACATTAACTGGGAATGCCCACTTGATTGCTTTATCGTTATTCAGGTGCTGTGCCATTAGCCTTGTTGATTGTTTGCATAAGTAGGAAACAAAGGGAGTAGCATTTAGCTATAAATACGCTGAGAGTCGATAATGGGAATGTGAAGTAAAGCGGAGAAGGGGGAAAGAAGAGGTGGTGGCGATAATAGCAAATCGTTTATCTTGACATGCATGAAGACACAACTAATGAAAGATTTAGTGGCATTTGTGAGTGGGAATGCCTTGCTTTTTCCCTGCGCTCTGATTTGATGACAAAGATTGAAGTATTGCCGAGCGTTTCATTATTGTTGATATTGACGAGCTTTTAGTCGTGAGGGTTTTGTTTGAAGCAGCAGAGACGAGAAGAACCGTCATCAACATCATTCACTTTCCTTTCATCAATGCAATTCATTCTGATACTGGCAGAATGCTGCAGTAGTGGCAATAACAGTAATAGAATCGGCAAGGGCACCAGACCAGACCAATCCAGTGAAAATCCCAATTTGTGTGTATACGTGTGTGGGAAGTTTGTTTCGTATAATTCAGTTTTAACTGAACTGGAGAGAGTTGGACTAATACTGCAAACTGCACTCGATGGTGTACTGTCAGTTTGAGCGGAGTCTTTAGTTTCAGGAAAGTATAGGAATATATAGGACAGAAAGAGCGGGTTGTGGGCTTGTGGGTTGAAGGCTGAGGCAGCAATAGCAATAATGGGAGAAGTAGAGGAGTTTCGCTGTTTCCCATAAATAAATTGTCGTGGTCAAGTCGGTGACGGTTTACAAGCCTGCTCACGAGAGAAAATGAAATACGTAAATCATTTCCTCAGTCGTTTATTATCGCTGGAGTGGACAGAGTCTACGTAGAAGAAATGTGTAAAGGGAAAAGTAGAGCAATAAAAGTCTTTGATCAAATCCAACTTCACAGACTACTACAAATACATACAAACTCTCCTGTTTTACTAACAGGGCAGGGCAGTCACAGCACAGCAAACCCACCACAGAAGCACCGGATGAATCAGATCAGCCGATTATTGCAAACGAGACGAGTACAGAGAGAGAGTGCCAGACCACACCACGTTATTAGACACACACAGAATCTCTACACCACCATACCAAATATTGCGACGATCCTATATATCGTTTAACCAACACTGCTAGATTTACTTTATGTGTATTCCCTATACACAGTGACACAGAAATTAAACCCGCAGTCCGCTCGTTTTCTCTTTCTCTTTAACTAAACAGTTATAATATGTATGAAGTATCCCACAAAATTCCTTCTACTTTGCATTTCAAAATGCAATTCTAACCATTGTAACAATTCAATTGTAATGCAATTTTGACATTTTTAATTATTCATCTATTGCATTGTTAATGATTCTTACCGTAAAAGAAAAGGTAAAGGTTTTAGAATATTATTCATACCTATGGTAAACAGATAGAAGTAAACAGCTTCATTTTCAGAGATTTATTTCTAAACGCAATTTCTTCTTCAACCTTGTATCTATGATATACAGATACTGCTCTATTAGATTTCTGTGTATATAGTAGGTATATAATGACGCTCAGTATTAATGGGGAAAGCTTCTGTATGTTCACAAAATGAAATTTGGTGATTCGAAAAATAAATTTTCAAATCACGATAAATCCTTTTCAAATAGACAAAATTGAACATACAGGTCGAAAAGTCTTTAATCTACATTTAAAATGAAAATGTACTGCCGGGTCCTATAGTTATTTCCGGGTCTTCATGGTATTTCGTCAAAATGAACTATAGCAAACTAAACCAGAACTGCAATTATTATATTTTCGGCTCACATAGTCACATAGTCCAGTGTAACCAAAATTACGCTTTACAGTTTAAATGTAAGTATTGTATAAGTATAGTCATTTTTCAATAGGAACACCTTAAACGTGCTTTAACTAGTAACCTACCTATAGTGTGAGAATGTATAGCAGAAAAAGTTGTAAGTTGGAAACTAATGTCTGGATGAAATATATTGAGAGAGATTCGGTGGTGCCAACAAAATAGAAATGGTCTGTGGACTGTGGACCCCTACATCTACAAAAGATTTACCTCTATCATCTTCCATGCTCCATTCATTTCCGTATAGTGGTACAGAAGACTGGAGTAATATCCCTCATTGCATCTCATGCAAATATTTGGTTCAGTAGGTAAATGGGAAATTCATTCACTTTTGGCTGAATAACTTTTCACAAATAAGATTTGTACGTTCATGCAAAAATAAATGCCGAGTTTGCTCTCCGCAAATAGCACAAACAAATATTAGTAGTACACTTTAGCGTATTCCGCTATTCAACTTTTTTGAATTTTTTTGCTACATCAATACTTTCCCATTCCTTCCTACGCTTTCATACGAAAGTTAAATTACAAAAATCAACTGAAAGTACTTTTTCTCTTCAGCAGCAGCAATTTCAAGTTTCATACATAAAAACCAACTTCATTAGAAAAATTAAGCACACATCCAGCATAAAACTTTTTTAGTTAAATTTCTCAGCTGGCTACTTTCGTTATTTCCCTGGATATTTCCACGTTTACTTTATACATAATGGAACAAGAGTTTTATAACTATAACACTTAAGAATTTAGACTTAAATATCTTGAGTGTAATCCGTTGCGCAATATTTTAGCAGTGGATTTATTTACCAATACGCAAAGACAAAAGCTAACGAACAATCTAACTTGTTGGATATAATATCCACAGTCTGTATAAAAATATCTGTGGTATAAAATGGAAAAGAGAAAATAATTGACTTACGATTTTTTTTCTCACCACGTTCACACACAAGCCATTACTGCTACACGCGTAAGAGACTTATACTTCAATAAGTCATGTCAGTGCAGACTGAATTCGTGAAATGTCTTTCTAGTAATTTCAAGGCACCATATACCACCAGCACACCACCAGCAGCACTTTTGTGACTTAACGGTGCAGACAAAAGATTCGATTTTCTGCAAAGGTGGTCCGCGACTCTTCGACTACAACTATCTCATGTCTACTACTTAAGTCTAGTGAGAGAAAATGAAATATTGTACGGGTAGTCTATAGGAAGAAAAGACGCGGGCTGTGCTGCATCACTAAAACTGAGTATAACTTATCCGTATAGAAGTGGCAGGGGCAGCAGCAGACTGGAAATTGGATACGGAGTTTAAGAGCATGAAAAGAAGTCTGGAGGAAGACGACAGGAGCAAGAAGACGTCTTGGAAACTGACAAATGACTACTGAAGCAGAGCAGAGGCAGTGTGCGGGTCTTGTTCATCGCACTTGCATTTAACGTGTAAGAAGAAGAAGAAGCCCAAGAACGGAAACACACACAACAGCCAGTCATTTTCAGCAGTAAGCACACACAGACCGACAAAGGACTACTTGCTGTGTGTGTGTCCCTTTAGACACAACTACATATTCCCACCAATCACTATGAACAGTGCAAGAAGAACGGGAGAGAAGCATTTAAGTGGCAGTGGCAGAGTAGTCCTAGTCAAGCCATGCTTTTTTGGTGTGGTCGTCGCAAGGACTTTTTGTCTCATACAAAGAAAAGTAGGTAAGAACGTTCATAAGTCCACAGTGGAGAAATTGGCTAGAGGCTTAAACATTCTGAATGACTGAAGGCGAGCACTCACTCTCCTCTCCGCTTCACTCCCGCTCTATACATAAGTAAAAGTGCCTTTCTACATTCACATATTTTCTCCTCTTCTGACTTACTTTCCCGGAATTACCTACATAAACCTAAAATCTATGTACAGACCCACTCACACACAAACCACCACCACTACGTTTGTTTTACTCAGTTTTAAACCCGCTTTGTATATACAGGGCCTGTCCAACTCACCTCGTGCAAAACCATACAACTCTTTCTCCTAATCAACCAACTGCCGTATCTGCCACTACTATTACTATATGTGTAGTCGCAATCAATAGCCAACTAACCCCACTCAAAAATGTACTAGGAAATAATGAAACGAGTTTTACGTATCTGAGAACCTTCAATTATTCCTGCAGAATTAACAGTTCTCCAATTGTGAAACAGGATTACTAAAAGTTTCTCACGTTTATGTTTTCATACATATTTACTATACTGTATTGGGATAGTTCCAGTGGTGGAAGTGCATGTGGAGAATTTTATTTGTGTGAAAATACTTAGCTAGCAATTTGGGCGCTTTGCATGCAGACACATAATGTTGTTTCATTCATGAGAAATGGGTTCGCTTTCTAAACTGAAACTTATACATGACCCTGTGTACTTAAGTGCATATAATACACTTTTACTTTTACTTATGCTTGATTGAGACAGGGGAATATGGTTAGGTGTAGACACACACGTATGTAACTTATAGAGGGTTTTCAGAACACACATGTTCATTTCATTACTTCTTTCTCCGGCTTAATGTTAGCTTTTAATATATATTATTTCTGTATAATCTAGATATATTGGCCATATATCGCATGCATGTATACGAGGAAGGCTACAGGAGTATAATACTGCTGTCCGGATTTCTCTTCGTCATTTGGTTTTTCTTCTGCGAAGACTTTCTGTGAACTGTGTGCTCAGCTTCTCTGAGAAGACTATAAAAAGGAAAATAAGTAAGTTTATTTCTGCCCTCACTTTCACTTCCTGACTTTATGTGTGTGTACAATACTCGGAGGATGAAAAAGAAAGATTGTAGACTGTTCCACAGTTCCTTTTCTTTCTCCTTCGCAGAATGGTATGGGATGTGTCCTACTAGCAGAGAAATGTTTCCAAGACACAGCAAGCAGGTTTCTTGTTAGACGTATGGTCTACGGGATTTCATGGTTCATGTTTCCAATACTAATGTTGTATCTCTCTTATAGACACAATAATACACATTATAGGTCCCATTGAAACCCTTCTGTGTATCTGTCTCTCTCACATTACATGAAATTATTCGTGATGTACTTCTCTCCCACTCCAACTCAAAACTTGAGTATTCCTCGCAGAATGTTGTTATTGCAAATTCCCTAAAGGTTTTTAAATTGTCTAAGGCACGCCTATGCCAAGTGACTGATTTAGATTCAGAAAATATTCGGAAATGTCAGGGCTCACACACAAACATAATTTTCGTAGTTGGGGATTTGGACGAGTTTACTTTCTCTGTGGAGAAGTGGAAGACGAGTCTGAAGTCATTGTGGAGTTTGCATTTGTAACTTGTTCAGACACCCACACAACATCCTCACACTTCATACAATTTATATTATATCAACTTGAAATCAGTTACAAAGAGATTACTCCCATGTTTATATATTAGGAAGTAGTAAGTGAAAATGTTGTTTACCCTTTTATAGAAGGACGGGGAAGTAGGTCTGTCTAATGACAACTAAATACACAAAGCAACTCGTCAAAGTTGTGGTTCCCTTTCCGTCTGTGCAGAATACGAGTAAAGTTTCCATGAGATTAAAACTAAGTACATCAAGTTTACATTGTGCTGTTCTTGTATCGTGTATCCGCTTTACCACTAACTAATCCATAAATTAATGCCTTTCAAGTTCCTGATTGTAATACGCAAAGAACTCACCAGCCCTACACTGGGAGTGACAATGGAAACACCGTCACATTCTACGACTATACCTACACAACTCAATAAATTATCTCCTATTTCTCCAACCCTATTTGTTCAAGACGACAAATACCGGGAAGAATGCTGCAGGCTTTAGGTAAACCGACTTTGTACTTACCTTAATTTATTATTGATGATAATGTTTCGCTAAAAGTCCACAATGTACAAAATAAAAGTTACTCAGCCACTCACTTTGCAGCTATCTCCTGTCGTCTCATGTCAACGTCTTGGGCTTTGTCAAGTAAATTATGTACCAACACGTAGCTGTGGCCTATCACTGCATTCTTTCCATATACGTGAGCCGGGTCTCAAGTGAATTCCACAGGCAACTTCTTTCTTATTAACTAATTCACTTTTAAAACTAGTCTGTATATAGATACTTTTAATAATTACAATTTTCTACAGAAAGGAAAACAACTTTCTACAAATATTAAACAAATCCACGTTGTGTCCAAAAATGACAAACTTGCGCAGTCTACTCATTGATTGTGTTACAAATTGTGTCAATTTAGCAATTTTTGTTCAATAATGACAAAGTGACTTGGGCACACACTGCTTTTCAGTTTGAGATGCAACTGAACTGGTTGCAGTGTGCGAGACGAACTTTTGGTTGTATAGCTGAATGCAATGTAAAGACATATTGAAGTTTTTACGCTGTACCTATATAAGTTATGCGTTCAGTTTAGTTGAGAAGTTTGATAGTGTTGGAAATGTAAGAGAGTATGAAGGAAGGCAAGGACACGTTGGTAAACTGTGGTGTCAGCAAAGAGCCTTGTCACTATTCCATGTAAAACACAAACAAGGCACACACGCAAATACCTATTCAGTCAGTCAGTAGTCAAACTCCAAGAAGGAAACAAAAAGACATCTGCTCTAAGCTACTTTGCTCATTACATACCAAAATCCACTGCCTTTAACTTCTGCTTAACATACAAAGCTCACAGCAACAGCAGAAGCTGGAACAGTCTGGGAAACTGTGTACCTCATTGTAATGGGAATGGGAAGTAATGCAATTCGTCCTGTACTTGTGTATTATATAAGTACTGGCAGTGCATGCATAATCTAACACATAATGTTATGCAGTAACATATATAGTAGAAGCTTCATTTATAGTAGTCCTGTGACTATAAGGATTAGTCGATTAGTTGAAAGCGTCGTGTGTAGCAATATGTTGTAGTTGGTGGCGGTGGTTAGAGATATACGTGGTCTGTTTTGTATTCCTTCTGTGTCTGTATACTTTCAATTTGGTTTAGATTAGAAATTAGAAACCACACCAATAATTTCTAAGGAAAACCTCGAATGAATAACTTTCGCGAAAATAACTAAAAATATAATTTGTATTTACGTGTATATTATAATCAAAACTTTTTAACAAGGATTGGATAAGAAGAAAAACAGGCTAAGGCGAGTCTATAAGACGTCATTATTATTTATGCAACAAGAAAAGCACACACACAATGAAAACAGAGACAGGAAAATAAAATTGAGTCTGCCAACAGAGTACCAACTATTATTATCAGTTTCCTTTTGCCTTTTGCCCTTTTTAATAAGCAAAGTGCATAAAAAATGTCGCGTCGAATAGTCGAGTTCATATTCTGCTTACTGCTTCATATTCCTTATACGTTTAACTTTAGGTACATACGCATACTCAATGCTAAGCTAAACACTACTGCACTTCTTTTTGGTGTAGCCATTTTTAAGTGTATAATATAGTATGCAGGATCATTTCATGTGTTTTTGCATGTATTACTATACCATAACATCCTGTTGCTAGATTACTTTCTTGTAGGTTTTCAAAATTATCAATTGATTTTTGTTTGCTGTCGTCTCCACCATTATATCTGTTAATCTGTTATTATTGTACTATGTATAAACGATGACAAATAAAATAACCGACTCAGGAGATTCGAAATGCTTTTAACTATGCATCTGTGATCCATATCAGTATAATAAAAGGATTCAACTGTCTTGAATATATTTTTATTTCCAGTCTTCATTAGTAAGTCGATATTGATTGATATGGCCAGCTTTTCATCAATCACATTTGTTCAACACATTTTTGTGTTCATTAGTTTCATTAGGATTTCGGTCAGATTGCTAAATAGGAGAACTCTTTCTGTGAAATCTAAGATGCGATTTCTGATGCATATTATGAATACAGTCGTCAATAACGAACAAACTAACAGCCATATTTCTCAATACCGTCTCCCTGACTCCTAAGCATGAGACCGTCTCATTTCGGTATTAAAAGTAATACAAAATTACCTGAGATGAGACGGTCTCACAGGGAGACGGTATTGGAAATATGGCTGTAAGTACCTTCTGAATTTTTTTTCCTTGAAATTTGAAAGATTAATATTGGTTTCACATCGTATTTCTTGTTGTATTGGGGGTTATCTTTGTCGGACGATATTCAAAATAAGATTATTAGTCTTTTGTTGTAGTTTAGAGAAAGCGTGGTGTGGGAAGCATCTGTGTACACAAACTTGTGCTTTCTGCTCGCATGTACAATGTAGAACACATAACAGAGAAAATAGTTAAGCACGTTTTGGTGCAGGCATGTCATGTATGTGAAAGTACGAGTAGTGTTGTTGACTATATGTACTCACTTAACCACAACCACAACAAATACATATTTCCACTTTTCCTATCTCTCTCTCTCTCTCCTTCTACAGACAGAAGTGTGCACACAGAGAGTTGCAGCAGAAGTAGAAGTGCACCTGCTGGAGAAATTTAAGAATTCTGAAGCAGCAGGTTCAGTAGCAAATGTATGGACAGCTCGTAGTGCTCCAAGGAGAAAAGGCTTTTACATTTCTCCTTTTCTGAAGTTCAATTTCCTATTTGTCTATTTCAGATGCATACAAATAAGCCGAGAGAATAGTCGGTCTGTCGGTCGGTGGATGTACTGCTACGTGACGCAATGTAGCGCAACGAATTTAACCGTCGTGTGCTGATCCTTCTATACGTTCAACATACACACAT
This sequence comes from Pogonognathellus flavescens, assembly GCA_019776165.1. Classification (NCBI taxonomy): domain Eukaryota; kingdom Metazoa; phylum Arthropoda; class Collembola; order Entomobryomorpha; family Tomoceridae; genus Pogonognathellus; species Pogonognathellus flavescens. The sequence goes on along the minus strand of JABASD010000031.1, from coordinate 141,619 downwards.
CTTCCACTCTCCCTGACTACTCTTCCCTGCTGCATTTTCTTTGACATCAACTCTTCTGAACAGATCCGACTTGTATTTATACTTTGAATCAGTTACATAGTATAAGCACTAGCAGTTCATTCCTTTTCTGGCTGTATCTGTATCTGCAGTGTCACTCGACCTATAGGTACATGTGATTATTTAAATATAGACATACGTGCCCTGTATGTAGTATTGTTGCACACCCACGTTTCTACTCCTGATACACATGTACAAGGAGAAAGAAGGCTTTGAATTTTTCCAAAGCGGCTGTGGAAGATGTAAGACAAGAAAATCTCTGTAGATATGTATTTCCAATTGTTCCTATAAAAAATTCCTTCGGTTGAATGAGTAAATTGTATGCGAACTATATATGCATTGATTCGAATATGATTGGGATCTAAAAGCCCGGAGCAATTTCGGGAGGCTGGATGAGAGTATTATTTATTTGACTAAAAGTGTTCTGATGTAGAAAAGAATAAATCTTGACATTGTACAAGGCAAAGCAATACGATCAGTTTCGTTTTGAGAGATTTCGTCAAAGTGAGAAGAAAAGAAGATATCCTTATTGGGAACGATCAGACGAGATTTATTCTATTCGGGAAACTGCAGATAACACAATCACATCAGATGAACGCATACAGCAGTTGTTGGTACGGCACACTGTATAATATACAACCGAGAAACTATAAAGAAAAGATTACCTTTCCAAAGAGTTATTGCCAACTTCTGCGAAAGTATTCTTGTCGGCCCTTGTTGTTCACAGACATCTATAATAACTCTCTATATAGTAAAGACTCAAAAAGCAAATAGCTAAGGTAGTAGTCGGTCCAAAAGTAGTAGTAGCTCGCTAACACGCCAATCCTCCAAGTACGTGAAATTAAAACAAAATTTTCTTTGAGAACCTTTGTTTGCTTCAGGACTGGCAGAAGTGCACAGAGAACTGTTCTTGGTGAGAGATGGAAGGAGTGCCAGCTTCCAACTTTCCCAGATCGCTTTCGGAAATAACACACACACACACGAACACACACATAGTGCTTTCCACTACCACCACTCGCTCTGTTTTCCTATGACTTTTAAGCCTTTGTCATAATAGCGAGATAAAACCTTCAGAAAGGAAAGTGCCGACTCTGCTCTTTCTTTCCATCACTGCACTACTCCCACAATCTACAACCAGAATATTCCAAAGGATTTGTTGTATTGAACTCTTCAGCCTCTTCGTCTCTCTCTCTCTCTCAGCTACATTCACCATGTAGTCTTAAAAGTCAGAGGTGAAGCAAAAGAGGAAAGCCAATCTCTCCGTCATATGTATTCCTTTGTACATAATGATAATGTAGCCCTGGATATAAATACACAGAGATATTCTAGTAGGTATTTTACGTCGAAGAAAGTTGCAATTCAATCATAATTATGATAGACACTTGAGAGACAGTAAACAAATACTTGGAAATGCGATAGCTCTCCACACTCTGTGATAACTACTTGTATTCAGCATTTTGATTATGTTGTAAATCCTTTGTAAGTGTGCACGAGAAAATCGAAACAAAGAGGAGTGTGAATGGAGAATCTCTACAACTTTCATGCTAAGATCAACTTCACAGGTAAACTACCCGCTCGGAATAGAAAAGTTAATTTGCCAAAAGACATTTCAATTAGTTTCGGTAAGGAAACTCCTTGCTGAAGATGAAGGAATGGTACCACAATGAATTCTTATTTTATATACTCAATACTATGCTAGTCTCAAGTTATTTCTATTTGAATATCATCTATATATAATAAAGAACAAGTAGTTTTCAAAGTTCTTTGCCTCTTGAAATAGGAACGTGAAGAGTGAAGATCAAATGAAAGAGAGGCAAAGCCTTGATTGAAATATGGATTCATATTTACATAGATTTATGGCACTGCATATAGGCACGAGAGCTATAGGCGATATATAAACATGAAATAATTTGAAAATGTCAAAGGAAGCTGTTAATTAGTGTTTATTATGTTCACATACATTGAGTAATGTACCTGACTCTTCTAAATGTTAAAGGTAATTTTGCATGGGATGGAATACAATGCAATTCTAAGTACAGTGAAAGTTGCTATTTAACGCTTGCTATTTATCTGTATAAACTGCTAATGTATTTACCACGAATAAATTCGCCTACTTACTACGTCTAAAAGTAAAAAACAGGAAAATATTTTGATTTCCACTTTGGTAAACACACACACAACGTAAACACAAAGGTACATCCATTGGTATAGTTTCCTTGCATGATCTGTTTCTTTTCATATGAAAAACCGTAGAAAGCCCATTACTGATATTTATGACAAACATTTGTAGTTGGCAGTAATAGTGGGGATATTATATTACACTTATGTATCAATCCCCAGAGATCGGATTATCATATTTACTACCGCTTCGTTTATGTCAGAACTTGTTCTCGCAGCCGTCATTTTGTCGATTTCCCCACACACAAATTTTATATTACCCATAAACAACCTCGTTTTTGTATTCTTAACATTTAACAGTTAACATAATAGATTTTCTTCGTTTTTCTTGCACATTATGTGAATCTATAATAATACTTACTTTCCTATAATGTGTACCATTACTACCACAATACCGAGAAAACCTGAGCGTACATATAAAGAAACGTAGGTAGATATACAAACATATAAAGACGCTCACTCAAGTTTTATTTATCAAAATACACAAAAAGATTGTGAGACACAATGAATTCCCATCTGGAGAACAAAGACATTATTCCGCTTTTAAAAATATTGTTATTATCATGTCCAGGGGAAGAGCCCCGAGTCGAAAAGTAAAAGTCAGTAACCCCGTTTTTGTATGTATGTATGTATGTGCTTTTGCGAAGAAGGAATTTATTTGAGGAATCCTATATCAGACTGATGCAGAGGAAGACATGATACATACTGTAGCACTTTCTTTGATAAGAAAAGCTATTTGAGAAGCCAACAAGCAAATCATTCTTGTGTGAGGTAATATTTTGTCCATAAACAAACACAAGACATGTAATTCTCGTATAGTTTGTACGTAACACCTTTAGAAGTCATAAGCGCGATGAAAGGATTTCCTGTATGTTACGCGGACTCTGTAGCTGCTGGTGAGCATTTGCGAAGGTTTTTCTTATTTCGTAGAACTAAGCCAGCAATTCCGAAACTGTCGTGACTTTGAGATAAAGAGAATACAATTTTTGCTTATTGCTCAAAGACGGTCATGCAATTCTGTGTGGAGTGCAAAAGGAGATCCCGTAAAATAAAAAACGAGCAAGAATCGTTCTGGTGTGTCTGTGTGGAAAGGACACCAATCAACACAAAGCTACAAAAGAGCTGCTGAGCTGTACAGATGCAGAAATGGTTGATCGAAAGGAATAAAAGCTTGCATATAGTCAAGTAAAACTTAAAATGAAAGAAGAAGTGGAAGAAAGCAGAAAGTGTGCAATACGCGTACGTTGATGTTGATAGAGCGAAATGCAATGTAACCAAAAATCAGAAAAGACTTTTCTTCTCCAGTTTTGTATAAAAAGACACGCCACTAACGCCCCAATGACTTTTTCCACAGCAGCATCTCGCTGAGAAATCGATTTTGTGTTACTTTTGGTTTTAAAAGAACTTTTCTCTTCTCTTTAATCTAATAACGCTACCACCACCACTACTTTCAAAACCTCTTACAGCCTTTTGCATGTTCTCTCCAGCAGATTCTTGAGAAAACTTAAAGTGGTGTCTCTCACAGCTCCAGTCACACAGAGTCAATTGTATTACTGCAAAATGTAATGTAGTAGCTCTGCAATGGACACTTCACTCCATTCACAGACCTATTTCTTTTAATTAATATTTCAATGATCTGAATTTTAATTCTTTTAATGAAGTGCTCCACTCCACTACGCTACTCTTCTGTAGCAAGTGTAAAACTCCTTTGCACGCGTAGAATTATTGTTCTTATATTCTGATGTTCTTATTCTTATATAATTATTATTTGTAGATATTTAGAAAGTGTATTTTATTCTTATAGAGCCACACCATAACAATGACGCCAACATTTTGTGTCTACAGAGATAAGGAACTCTTCCGCTTTTCTCTGAATAGAATATTATACTATATAGGTACCTACCTAAAAGGCTTTATGTGAAATTGCACAAATTCTATGTTGTGTATTTTCAAATGTGGTCGTGTAGGTATAATGCTCACACACACTATTCTAATAATAGTAGTTAGAACTGCAACTGTTTGCATGCGAGGAAAAGCATGGCAAGGAATTCAAGCAAGATTGAGTGGTGCAAGTGCTGCTGACTCCCTACCTAATCTCACATTGGTAATAATTAAAGGAAAGAGCAGAGCAGTCGTATTCAACACGCGACATGAATATTTCTGGAGAGCATTTATAACTAAAAGTTTGAGTGCAAAAGTGTAGTAGCACAAAACCGCCGGTCTTTTAACAAGAGATTCTGTCATGCGACAAACGCAAACCCCACGAGTGATTATGAAGTTTGATTAGTAAAAGTAAAGTAAGTAAACTCGCTGGAAAAACTAAAGAAACGTTTTCTCAAAGAAGACTCAATCTCATGTGTGAGCGAGTTGAAAACATTTACAGTAATTGCATGTGTGAGAGCGGTATAAGAATAAGTGTGGCTGGCGTGGTTTACGAAAAGAGAAAGATTAACAACATCAAGAACAACATGGACAAAACAAAAACGACATAAAATATACAAGCTTCATGTCAATAATTATAATTAGGTATGTAAAAGTACCTAAGGCTTATCTGCACTCTCCATCAGCCAAATCTCGTATTCACTTCAATCTGCAATATAAAATAGGTACTGAACCCTTATAGGTATGACAAAAAGTTGGCAAATCTTACTGGAATAATACATGTGCCAGAAATATGTACCAATTTAGATTTGTTCGATACTTTTGTGGTGGAGTGACCCATTTTTGGATTTAAGGAAACTTAACTCGATATTGTGCAACTCTATAGCAAAGGTAAGACCTCCAAGAGTAACTTTCACAATTTATTTTCTTTCTCAAGGTAGGCAGATAATATGGTGTTACGCCATAATATATTAAAACCGAAACATGGTACGAGAGTAAACTACGGGAAGGTATAATTCATGAGTACAATGTTCTTCATGATGTGAATATGTGAATCCATTGTCATAACTTCAGTAAATAGCATAACTTTGCAAAATTAATTGTCTATAGCCTTGAACTGACATATGTATTGAATGTACAAGGGTAAAACTTAGTTACACACTTTAATATACTTAAAGTGTTAACGAATTCCAAATTGAAATCACTGTGCAATTATGGATTTAAAACTATTAAAGCCAATTTTGCAATTAGAAAAGTATACTATCTGCCTGCATGTTGTATAATAAATTTTAGTTACTTTAATATTAAGTATTTTATACAAGTAGTACAAAGTCTATATATCTACGAAGAAAACTATTAGATGAATGGACACAAAAAAGGTTGTCGTTCAGTGAGATTTATATGATTTGTACCTATACTTCTTATAGCCCTCATTTTCCTTAAATTCGGCTGTCGGAACCAGGAAAAATGATTATGACACCCAACTTGATTTAAATTATAAGCACATATAGCACAAAAGTTCAAAGAATTCAGAAATTTAGTTATTACTTACGACCTGTAAAATGGAATTAACGAAGGGAAAGTAATTGCTGTCAGGCCATTCACATTTCGTCCAAATTGCGTTAATTGAGCTGTACAACATTTCAATGAAAGTAGTAGCGCTGTATAGATAAAAGGCAATGGGCATACATCATAAAAGACTTTTTTATACATGTACTTAATCCATTAGGCAACAATACTCAATTAAGCAGACATTTTGACTACGTAGTGAAGATTTGTATCCCAACAGCAGTTTTATGCTTAGTGTAATGGTGGTAGGGTCAAGACTAATATCTGGAAAGATAAATGGAAGGGTCACTGTCACTCAATTAACTTTGCAACAAGACAAGCAACAATAAACGGAGCTTATGTAACGTGCAGCTTTCTCCTCCCATGTACTTTTGTATTTCTATTATCTATTTATTGCTGAAAAGCCTATCGTGGGGCTCTCAACTTGGCTCATGATTGTTTAACAGCAAAGCAGCGTATATTGTGAAAGCAAATTGAAGGAGAAAAAGTTTTCAACAAATTCTTGGCTTGGCAAGCGCAATGTAATTTGCACACAATGAAATGAACAACTCGCACAATATCCAACTAAACCAGCAACGCTTCCTGAAATGCTTACAGACAAATATTATAAGACATGGTTTGGCAAACGTGCCTATCTAGACACACTATTCACTCTAATATAATACTTGTGCACTTCTTTATTGTCAAATCTCCAGTTTTTTCATGTAGCCACATTTTAAGTCTCCACCCTACAAACACACTACTCACGTTTGCCTCATTACTTTTAATGTTATTATACTCCTTCCTTAAACATGAGCTTTACTTCTACTGACAGTAAACAAAAGCTTCGTTCTTCTTGTAAGTCACAGAACAGTCCAGTTATATTAACTCCCCGTGAATCGTGAAGAAAATTCATCTTCGCACAAGTTTCGAGAAATTCTAATAAAACTTTAAGCTTGTGTAATTCATTAGATGATTCAGTAAATGTCGTACTAATTAAAAGACTTAGGACTCACAATTAATTCTCCATTGTGTAATTCAAAAGACTAAATATTTGCATATATAGTAGTACTGCGTACTAAATACAGACTATACTATCTTGTAGAATACAAAATGTTCATAGAAGTTGAAAAATTAATTTACATGTACTAGAAACTGTTGGAACTTCGGAAGGACTGACGATGACACAACGAATGAGAACACAAAGCTTATAAAACAAAATCTTCATTAAGCGCAATGCAAAAACCTGAGATAAAGTTTCTGACAATCAGTACACTAATACTAAACGAATAAGTAGGTACCTACATCTACTTCTAATTAAGCTAATTAAATTACACAATTATTGCAATGAAATGCAAATATTATATCTGTATTTGTTTGAAAACTATTCAAATTCATTAAATCTCTATTGACTTTCCCTTTACCTGTAGTAAGTATTAGTATTAATAAATGTCCGCAATACCCTTAGGTTAACACGGTTGTAAATGTAAAATAATTACACTCTGCGCATATTACATAATGCATTCGAAAGGCTCCTGTAGTAGATAAACAAGTTTTTAAACGTGCTCTCTAATACGTAACATTGAAGCCAATGACATGTAAGATACAAAATCCATCGTTCATGTTGGCCACAGGTTAAGGTAGTTAATTGTAAAATTCACAATACAAACCAAAACAAGTTTTGCAAGAAAAAGCCAATCAGTAATTTTCCATTTCCAATAATTTTTCTATTATACAAAAAAATTAGATTAAATTGGCCATTTCTCGGTACAGCTAAAATATTCGTATATATACTATTAGTAGTACATCTTGTGTAACTATTAATTGTGCAACATTTCCTACAAATCATATCTATAGGCTATGTAATATTTATAACTTCGTATACGTAGAAATGTTAAAGTTTTGTACAGTTCACCTTCTTTTTCCGAGATAAAACTTATGACAAATGTATAAAGAGACGATATCAAAATAAATCGAGTTACTTAGTATTTATTGTCAGTCCGTATAAGCGGACCAGCTGTATTTCTTCATAAAAACAGAACGAACAGTTTGCTTGTCATTCCCGTGCTTAGCAATAAGCGTGGAATATGCAAATTCAGATTTTATCTTCTGCACTCAATTCCCCGCATAGATATAATATATTTTGTCTCGGAGGCATGATACAAGCCAAATTCTAAAATTGAACCCACACACACAGTCGACCAAGCTAACTCTTGTTCCTGTACTTCATATATAGACTTGATGCAAAGCAAGGATTCTCCAGGAGTAATGTATAATATTAAGCACAATATAATATTCTATTGCAAGCGTGGTGAAAGCAGATTGAACTTGTAGCTTCACTTTACTACCACTTTCGACTACATGTACTTAAAACAACGACTACTGCTATTACAAACCTGAAATAAACTATTCATGACTTGCATCTATATCCGCACTTTATCTACTGCTTTGTATTTTGTACTGTATGTCTGTTGTGTGCAATATTCGTTACATTGTGTTACAAAAGCCTGACCTAAAACTGCTCGCAATAACAAAATTGCATTTTGTGTGTGTAATCCTCATTTAACCATTTCATTTTCATTTCATACAACCTCCACCAAAAAGCGACTACTCCTCTTCCACTAAAAAGCATTCTGTACTGATTGTGAGTAGGAATAATGAAAGTGGGGACCCGGGCACATACTGAACTGAATATATGTATGACATGCAAAAGGACACACAGAGAACACAGAGAAATGCATTTAAAACTATTGAATAGTATGAAAAGCACATATAGACGACGCAGGAAAGGCAGTTGGTTGTTGGTGGCATAATAGAATTAATTCACAACAATGCTTGACTTGTGTCGTCGTGTGAAATGGAATGGGGGGAAGTGAATTCGTTTTGGAGAGGCGAGAAAGCTTCGTTCGTTGCTTTAATGAATTCAGCTAATAGTTTCGCTCCTGAGTCCTTCCTGAGACTGTGGGTGCTAATAAATTGTACATAAATTGGCCGCCTCTGGATGTTGGCCGTCTTGGCTTTAGATTTCGTTCTTTACTTATCTCATCTTGGCTTCGTCATACATTCACTCACATATACCACCACACTCTTTTATATAGCACATGTCTATGTATTATTCTGTTTTCCAAATGGTAGTCTTAGTGTTTCATTAGCTTCCTTACATAAGTCTTTTCTCTCTCTCTCTCTCTCAGTCGTACTACAAATTCCTGGCTAATTTCTCTCATGAAAGCACCGAATTTCCCAGAAAAGTGAGACTTGGCTTCAGCAAGGTATAAGTACCGAAGAGATACATCAGAAGAAGAAATACTGCGTAAAGAGAAAGAGAGAGAGAAGAAGTAGCGGCTTTTATGTATTTAGTGGTATCCTGAGAAGGGGCACTTCTATCTACCACCACTGCCACCACCACCATGTTTTACTTTTAGGCTACCTCTTCTAAAGTTGTCTGCCACGAGAACTAAATTCCTTTCATCAACTTTGCCTATTTAGATAATTCCGAGAGAACGGTAATAGTAGAAGAGAAAGTATTTCGAGCATAATTACTCCGTGTTTGCACTTAACATACATTACATTACATTTACATACGAGCGCCACTCCCACCCCCAACAACCTCAACTACCTGCACACTGTTTACCATCCGCTTGTTTGCGATCTTTCCACACACTGGATTCACTTGCAAATACAGGCATTATTTTATACATCATGAACTACCTATGTAAATTCACTCCCACTCAAATAATTCGCTTGTTTACTTAAGTCCATACACGTCAATGTACTAAACAGTTCTCAGAGCTTCCCTAATTCTCCCGCAAGCAAAGACTTGGGTTCTGCTGCATTTATAGCAAACTGTAATCATTTGCATATTTTATACAAATTGAACTACCTTTAATATCTTATCTTGTTATAAATAAGGTAACTAGATGAGATGTTCATAGTATTATTATTATTAGTATGGTGTTGCTTGATCTTATGATTCCCACATTTATATTTATAAACTTTATTTGCTTTTTGATGTACAATGAAACCACATAAAAATACCTTCATTATAGATACAATCTTATTACAATCAAAAGTAGATATGTCACTGTTTTCTGATTTCTGTATGTCTCCAAACAGAAGCCATGATGATACAATTTTACCTGGTTGTCTAAATATGGAGTAGGAGTTTACGATGATTTTTATGCATGTTGATTCGTCAAATAAAAGCAGCCAAATATTAGAATAAATAGCCAATTTCAAGATAAAAGGTTGGGATATTAAAATTGTTTTGATGATATTAAAATTAATTATTGTGATACTGAATGCCCTGAATGCAAAAAATTTAACTATATTATAAGAAATTGTAGAAAGAATTTTCTGATTATACTTATTTCTTTGTCTTATTTTTAGATACCTCAGCACTTCCAACCGCCGGTCCAATTTTATTTCGTTCACCATACGGGTCGGTGTTAGCAAGGAGGCTCCAGTAGTTGAATGAAAAAATTCTATTCTGTATATAATATGTATACTGCAATATGGATTTGGAGGGCAAACATTCATTGGGTCAGTGTGTAGATTTCATGCAAAATCTAAAGTGGAGGTCTAACGCCTACGCCATAAAGACGGGAAACTTATGGTGGTTCGGGTCGTTGAATTGCGAGGGAAGCAGAAGAAGGTGCACAAATAGTCACAAGCAACGAACCCGGAGAAAGAGAGAGAAAGCTACAAGATGGAAAACTTTTTTCCCATCTCCACCAAAACCACAACTATTTGAATAAATTCGCACTTGCTAAGAAACTATTTTCACACATTTCCGTTTCAGTTTTATGTTTACGTCTATGCAGCAGCGACATTTCATACCATTTGCTCAATTCTGGGTCCACGTCCAAAAAAAGTGTTGTGTCGTGTGAAAAGCAACCGCACCACATAGCGAAATGCTTAACATTTATATCTCTACGGCACTTTCCCTACTTTCGCAGAACTTATCCTTTCTTGAAGATGTGTCTTCTTGTAATTTCCGTCCGAGTAATTACGAATTGAGTTTGCAATTCTGTACTCTTCTGAAGGAGACCATGGAACTTTTCCATTTCCTATATCAGTAGTGTCTGTGTCTATATATTGGAAATTCCAAATGCTACATATAGCAGCAAAATTTAACTTTGTCAGATGCAGTAGTGGAAGAGATTATTTTTAACGGGCATGCCATCTTAGGTAGTTAGCTGAGCCAGGTAGGTACATAAAAAATACAAAAGAATTTCATTTACAACGACACAAGGTCATTTTGGCGCAGACCTCGACAAGTGTGAAAATGAGCAGTGCCAAACGAGAATTGCATTACTACTTACTGACTGATCCGTTATTACAGTTTTAGTTTGACGGGAAATCGTTAAAGCGTTGTTCATTAGCAATTCATGTGAGATTTGAAACATAAGGTCGCAATACACAGGTAGACTTAAAAGCTACCTTAGTACACTCGTGCTAATCTAAAAGGACGCAAAACAGCGATTACGATTAGAATGACAGAACTTTCGTCTTAACGATTTTGAAAACTTTCGTCGCCACCACTGCCACTTTCCTCCTCCAGCGACTAAAGTCATTATCTTTTTAGTGATAGACAAGAAGAGCTCTGCAGCTTCTCAAGTTTCCTCCAGCAGCCAAAAAGCAGATTGTGGGCGAGACTTATTTAGCATATAATTCCATTCGCAGAAAATTAATTGGTAATTTGTTTAAAAGACTTTTAATCGCTTTTCCTCCACCTCCTCTCTTAATAATATTGCTCGAGGAAAATAATCAATTTAATGTTTGCATGTGCACACAATTACTTAAAACACGCTTTACTCTCCTCCTCCTCCTCCTCCATATGCAATTACTTCATTACTTTCCAATCCAAATTATTATTACAGCGTATCAATTAACAACTCTGCACACGATTTTACGGCTACAGCAGAAGAAGTTCCATGATTACATTGTTGGTACTTAAGAGAGAATCAAAATTCCCTAGACAGCATATTAAAGAGCGTTTAGTGGAGGAAAGACATGATTAGTACGCACGAGAGTAACCTTGCTTTCTAGGACGCGCAGAACTACTGTTGCAGTGCATTACATCACTTTCAGCACACATAGCAGAAGAAGTATTGCAAAATTTGTCGTTGTGAAATGCAATAAGAAGTCACCAATAAAATCTTTCGCAGTGGAATGAACATGGATAAAAACTTTGGGATTTTAACGTGCTCAATATACAACTGTGACTTTAATACGGCAGCTTCTGCTTCCATACTACAAAACTACAACGCAATGGAGCGGTATAAATGACCCTGCACGTTCTTCACAAATAGCCCAGAGAATAGTTCTGCTCTCAATAATATGCCAAAACGTGTCCTCGTATGTGTTGTGCCTTTTTCAGTCGTTGTCGTAACAGAATCCAATTTTTCCTAACTCGTTCACTTCGCTCGAGAGAAAGATGAGAATTTTGGTTCATTCATCTGGAGCTCTCTGAGTGTAGTAATTTCTTCTAATGACACTCTCTGCCCTATCACCCTACTTTCCATAAAATCTCCCCAGTTGCCTTCTTCTCCTTAATGGCAACCGTTTTCTATATCTACATTGTTGTAAATACTCGAATCCCTGCGCTTATTGTGTGACAACCAATATGTTTCCTAAATAAAGACTCGCAGTTGCTTCCTAAAAGCTCGTGAATGCTCCAAGAGCGTTCTCATCAAAATAATTCCCAAATGTCCACTACAACAATAAATTGTAATCTCCGCAGAGCTGGAACCAGCTCTGCGGTGCGGTGCGCATCAGTTGTATAAGTAATCCTAATTTTTAGTAAAACACAACACACACACACAAATCTGCAATACGTTGTGTGGTTTATGGGGCTCATCATCATCTTGCGTAGTTTTTCATGCTTTATCGTAGTGGTTGTAGTATTTTGTGTGGCGGCAGCGGTGAAAACATAAGCAGAGGAGGTTGCGCCTGGTATAAAGATCAAAGCACCACCACAGGAATGCTGATAAGAAATAAGAGCCATCGTGTGCCATTGTTCCCATTGTAAAATCGCAACGTAAACAACAACCCAACAATCTTCGCCCTGTAGGCAATTTAGGTTTGGAAATTCCAGCCGGGGCTCACGTACAGAAAATAACGTAAATTCTACATGCAATATAATGTATGCATAAACGAATTCAATCTCTGTCCCAGAGTACTCCTCGTACTCTTATTATTGTGGTTATAAACTTTATGTCCTTCATTCAAACACAGTCAGTGGATTCACGCAATCTGTATACTGTTTGCAAATAAAGCCTATATCTACATCTGCGTGTGTGCACATGCACAATGGAACGTGCACAAAATTATGACGGACTATTGTGTTAGTATAAAAAGTTGTAAAACTCCGAAACATCATGCCCGAAGAAATAAAATGCAACCTGGACTTTTCTAAAGTAAAAAGTTTCAAATTACTGGCAAAAAGTATTTTAGCTGCTTTAGGGGTATTGTTGTAATGCACTGATGAGGATATGGCTACACCCGACATTGCATTAACAATGCATGCTACACGTGTAGCACCTACAACTTTCTCTGCGGCTATTGCCTCAAATATAAAATGAAATTCGTGGTTAGCTTGCATCTTTGTTATTTCTTTCACTTTGATGCAATGTCCCCGCTGTAGCTGTACATGTTTAATGCTCAAGGCGATTCGTGTCTGACGAATGTGAAATGATTTTTACCGAAACACAGATAAATTGAGTTACCGGCAGCCGTGAACCAGAGAAACGACAAATAAACTTTTTGTGTCAATTTTTTCTACACCGAATATAATTAGATCAGCAAATAATTGTCTTTTACAAGAGAAATCCAGAAATTGGTAGAAATTCTACTACTAGGAACCTTAACTAAATTCAAACACACATAAAGGAAAGGTAAGAAGAAGAAAAGGAAACGATCTGCTTACCCCAAATTGAGTCGCCTTGGTGTGGATGTAGCAAATGAATAATGGAAAGGAAAGAAACTACGGAATCCTCATACCGGTCGGTGCTTTGACCCTCTTCCTGTAGTTGTGGCATACAAAATTGTAAATTCATTCAGTACATACAATTTATAAAATAAAATAATTCAATTTTTCAATTTGAATTAAGTATCCAAAATAAAGTACTAAAAAAGCTGGAAAGTAAATAGGAAAGAATATAAACAAGTACTTACAATAATGTTAGAATTTTCGGAGAGTAAAAGCAGAAGAGAAGCACAAGACGTATAATATTTGTAGAATTAGAGCAGGATATTGTTTAGAGTGTTGGTAGCATTTGTGTTGCACGATTATATGCACACTGCTACTTCAGAAAGCAGATGAGAAGGAGATGATCTATTTGTGCAAGAGCACGGAGCGGAGTAGTGCAGTGTCAACAGAATGAAAGTCTTAAATGGAAAGAGACAAATGACTGGAGCGAGTGGTAGTGGAACGTGTATTTGTTTCTGTGTATGTATAGGAACAGTTTAATTGTATCTAAGCGAGTTGTGTCTGTGTCAGTTGCAGTTTCCTTGTTGTGTTGTTCATATGTAATATGTGTCTTGTCCTCGTAGTTGGAGTAGAATTGCTGTGAAAAGGAAAAAAGAAAAGCCAGGAGCGACACAGGAGCAGAGAAGACGTGTACGGGTAATGTGTTCGTTCAGCAGTGTTCAGAGTTCACCTACTAACTATTACAACAAGTCTATACTCCTTCCAGTCTGCACATAACAGTTTTAACAGTTGAGTCGGCGTGTTCTCGCTCTTTTTGCCCAGAGCTGTTTGTCCCTGCTACTTTTACTACTACTACTACTCTACTTGTCTACTTCTCCAACGATATACTCTTTCTGGTCATTCTATACTCTCCTGCACTCAAAACTACATCAAGTAGGTAAATACTCATGGTTATATCATTATAGTAGTAGTATATTCGTACTTTCTTTTTCTCAAAGAGTCTCGTCTCGTATTCCTTTCTTTTCTCCGTGTAAAATAATACAGACATGCACAGCATACGCATGTAGTCACCCTACTATTGTTTATGTACATTGTTCATCCATCCATCCATCCTGTTTTGTGTGTGCTTCCGTTATGCACTGTCATTGTCACTAAGTCGTCATTATTCTATAAAAAATGACACCAACAACTAATGACGAGACGACCTATAACAACGCAAAAGTAAATCCCACTAACGAAAGTTATTTATCTTGATAGTCCATGTAACATGCTACATTTTTCTTACACCACCACCACGATTACTACAATATTAACAGTGCCATTCACAAAAGAATAATATTTTCATGTCGCTTTTTGTCTTTCTCCACATTTTTATGCTTTCATGTTTCTCTCGTGTGTGCAATACCAACCCGGGTAAGTCTGTACCTAGCTAGTACAACCATTAATTTAGTTATTAGGGCAATTTATGTATCAAGGCCTATCTAAAACGGAACATTATTGAAAATAGGTTTAGTATTACATACTATACATACGTATGGTAGTATAATTATACTGAATAATAAAATGCTTATTACCTGTACAATGCTATTATTTACGCTTGCTATATATAAACTATCCGTTTCTGTAGTCAAAAAATAAGAATAACTCTCTGCTTGATACTTTTGCTTGTGTTTGCAGTAGGGTTATTGTATGCAGTGGGAAAGTTGGTAGTGCAGAAATAGGAGAGGAAAAATAAAGATGAGGGAAGCAAAAAGAGATGAAAATGACTGCGTGTGTTTCTCTCGGTGACTTATGAACTGCACACGAAAACACAGCAGGCTTCTGACTCTGCTTTTACCTACGAGCTACTTAACACTTCTCCATCTAATATTACGAGACGCTCTTCTCGTCTTTTACAGCTTTCTTTTGTTGTGCAAAAAGGAAGGGATCCATTTCTCTGCAAGTTGTGTACAGTGTTGTAGCGGATAGCTGTGTTATGTGCGGACTGTGGAGAGTCTCATCTCAACGAAAGGAACTTTCCTCGCCAGATCCACCGAAACGAAGAGGAACACAAAGAAAGTCTTGGAGAGAGAGTGCAACTCTTTCTCTTATCTTTCTCTTTGGTCACACTTTCCTCTTTGTGGTTTTCCTTCCTTCGCTATCTCTCCCGAAAATTCACAACCTGCGACGTTCATTTTCCCGAATCTTTTTGTTCGTCCATTGCCCTTACTTTTCATGTGACGCGTCTTCATTTCAAATTGAGTAAATGATTTCGTTACTTTTCAGACTCATTTTTCAAAAGAAGAAGGGCCTGCGGATTTTGCCAGAAAATATTATTGTATTGTGTTATGTTATTACAATGTTTCAAAAGAAATCTCGTAAACAGACAGGATGTCGTGTGCTTTCCTTTCTTTTCTGTCTCTTTTGTTATTACGTGTCCTTTTGTCGTAGTCGTAGGGTATGCTTCAGTTTTTGTAGTAAATTGTGTTGATTTTATTCTTGGAAGTGAGGTAGGTGAATACGTGCACTACATCTTTTGATTTTTCGATATTATTTGCAAAATAACTTTTATCTCGTGACAAATTTATGCAATTTTGTATTCTGTTTGTAGTGTAGAGCAAAGTCAGCACATGCAGACGATGCAGCATAAAAGGATAAAAAGGAAACAAGGCAAGCCCGTATTTTAAATTTGTTATTGTGCGATCGAATTTCCAAGTCGTTGCGAACTTTGATTTTGTCCCGGTAATATTCGCCGAGTAACTTTGCATATACTTTACACAGGTTTTTTTGAGAAACTGTGGAGAAGTTGGCAGATTGTATTACAGAATTGTATTATGCCTTACGAATTCGTCTGTGACTGTTCACAGCATGCACATACACATTCACAGCACATCAAGCACTTTTTTACATTCACTTCAAACATGGCATGACATGACACAGTCTTGACTATTACAGACTGCAGCGAGTTGTGCCTACCACTTGTTAAAGTTTGAGTAAGCGGGAGCTCCGGAGCCCCACCAGAACTTGTGTGGAGCCTTGAACGCGATGCTTTGGTGAATTCACATTCATTTCATACAGGATTCTATTAGTTTTCCTAAGAGACCATGCAATTTCCACATAAATGCATTCAGAGGTTCGTCGGAGGTTACGTTTTCTTTCAATTTCTTCGCATTACCAGTTATGTTGCCGCATCGATTACCAGTATAGCAGATACGAATGGAGAATAATTCAATTAAGAGTTGAAACGGAGAAAGGGAAATTAGAGAAGAGTTTTTGCTCGCAAAACTTCTACAGTTGAGAGTTCCCTTTCCTTTGTACATGTTATGAAAAACAGAGTTAAACATGTTCTGCCATACAGGAGCAGCAGCAGTACACAGTTCACTTGAACGCAGAAAGAAATTATTCCTGAGTTAAATTTGCCTCGATAGACTAATAAATATTTGGCATTGCTGCTCTGTTGTAGTTGATTGAGACAAGGCAATAGGAGCTAAGAGAGTCGCAGTCGTATCATATTCTATAAACCAACTTCAACCACCGTCATTTCTTCTTCCTCTGCTACGTACAGCATTAACAACCGTAATGTAGCTTTGTGTAAGTAAACATTAAGACGATACTAAGAAAGTGATCCGGAGTGACTCCTTATTCTTTTCCCTCATGAAGACTTACCCTCAGCAGCTACAGCTGCACAATGGACTTTCTGCAAGTACTGCTGCTGCCAGCATTACAAGTACTTGGAGGAATAGTACAATGGAGGCTATGCACATAAACTATCAAGAGCAGATCAATAAGGATAAAGAGTATCTTTTCCTCCACTTCATGTATATAATCCACTATAGAAAGCAATGGAGCAAAACCATCAAATTGAATACGCTGCATATATTGTGAACAAGATCTTCCAACATTCCCTAGACTACTACTAGACACTAGACACGAAAGCCGAGGAAATACTTGCAAAAAGTTCCGCATTTTACTACATAATAATGCTACGTATGAAAGAATACTTCGTATAAGCATAGCCTGTTGTCCGGAAGAAAGGAGACAAGAAAATATAAAAAAGACAGCTGCCTTAGGTTTTATCCTTGGACACAGGACTCCAGATTTTTAGTGCAACAAACCATACCTAACTATCTGTGCATACCCAAATTGTATCAGCTTCTATATGTAAAATATGTCGAATCTTTTACTGTATGAGCTATGACCTACTCCCTTTCATTCATGCAAGAGGTTAGGAAGTTAAATGTCAGGTCATGTGTATCATGTTCCTTTGTCCAAACAATCAAGTCTTTAAGCTTTCTTAATCTGTACAGAAAGCTTTTCACACTTACAATTAGTACATAAGTACCTATACGTTAAAAAGTATTTCAATGAAATTTCTGAAAAAAATTCATTTTTTGAGTAAAGCATCTCAAAAATAATTTCTATATGCACATGAAAATATTTTATTCCTTGACACAAAGTAGGTAGATTTGTTACAACGTTACTTACAAGGCAAGATATTTACATATATAGTCATATAATAGTCCAGTAAAATAAATGAGTGAACGAAACGCGTAGAAATTATTGATTTGCTGGATCAGAAACTTATATTATTATGTCGTTGTATGTGAGTTGGCAGAAGAAGTACAAATGTGCCTACAAGGTGTAGAGTGGTTTGGGGGTACTTGGTGGAGTAGGAAGTAAACTTTTTGTTGATAAAATTCCAATAGACGAAGGAAGGCACGTTACTTATGGCATTTATTGTATATTGTATGTGTATAGGTACGTAATATATTTAAAAGTAAGTTGGAGACCTGTGTCATGCCATGCCCTAAGCCTGTTTTATTTGAATTCGGTTCCTACACTCTGTCACAGCTCTGCTATTACTGTCTGAGTGGGTATATACATTTATGTGAGGGTGTTACGGCATAGAATTACGATATCCGTGGATAACAGTGCAGAACTGCGTTACAACTTCTTTGTTTCTTTTGTTCAATTCTTTTTGTTAGTGTGTGATGTGATGGCACAAAGATTGTAACCTACTCCCCACTGTGTCAAATCAGTCTTGAAATCGAATTCTATTTATCTCTGCGAGAATTGGAACGGAAAAAAGGATTCCTTGCTGCTTCCTTTCACATTTTCATATACATGCACTGCAAGGGATGCAAAAAATCTCACAATTTCATTTCGCTCTTGGCGAACAGAGTGTAATAATATTACGATAGATGAAGGAGCTTGTAATAAAACCTTGAAGACAGCGGATGATAAAATAACCAATTGCAAAAATTAAAAAAAAACGCATCTGCAACATTCTAAACATTTTTATCAGCGACTGAAATTATGTATTATAAAATGGTATATGAACTAATAAAATTATCAGTGTTATGTACAAATTAAGATCATTTGCTTTTGTAATTCGAGATGCAGGCTGAAAAAAATTCGAGTAATTGCAGCTCTGGGAATGATGAGTACTAATAGATGAGTATTCCAATTCTGAACCACATGACGAGAATATTTTATGCAACTATTATGTAATAGTATCTACATTTGAAGTTCACTTTTTTAATTTTTTCCATCCCTGCATAGCAGAAGTATTGCATCTACCAAACCTATAATATTTTGCACACAAACATACAAGGGCAACATTATTATTGTGTCGGACCTGCATGTGGAGAAATAAAAGAGAAATTCTTTTTCAATTGCACAGCTTGATATGGTAAAGGCATCAGAAGCAGAAGTCATTGTGCAACTGTCTCAACCTGGCTGGTAAACATTAAACATCAAATCGATACCAATAATAGAAAAGGAAGAGATTCCTGTAATTTATTAATTGCCAGACACACATTGTGTTTGCATAATGTAAAGTGTTATGTTTATGTGCATCGTGGATGAAAAGAAGCAAAAAACCTGAAGTTTCAAATATTTATTTTGTGGTATCATCAATCATGAATTCTTTTGCTTCAGTCAAGATAAGACGTAAAAAATTATTACAAAAGATAAAATAAATGTTTGAGTGTATTAGGAATTAGGTAGAAGGTACTTTGTATTCATCTTAAGCCTCCGCTGGAGCAGTTGTTTTATGGAGAAACCAACGTTGATTTGGGTTGAATTTTTGACACTCCTTTTCACCGATTGCCCGTCCACCCCTGGAAATGTGGAATATTTTATGTTTGCTTTACATGTGCCATTACTGTATAATATAGAAACTCAGCTAGGTGACTTTAAAAGTATTTTCTAGATTAATTTTACCCTGGAGCATTGACACAAAGATTTGTTGTGGAACTTTGGAACTGGTACTTTCCATGACCAACGTAAGTAATTTTCCACAAGCTGTCTCCCAAAACGGTATTTTCTCCACTTACCGGCTCCAGAGCCCAGAGTTGGTTAGCTGTGTAAATCAACATGAGAAACTTTATTTACGGTGAGAGCCATCAATTGAGAAATAACAGGAAAGGACTAGTTTGTTTGCAGCATTATGATTACGATGATAGAGTTATTGCATGTAATAAATATCATTTATTAAGCGCAGCTCCCAGCTGCATATTATACCATTATCCGCCAGTGTGAACTGCCACTTCTGGCTTCTGCTGGGAACCTCACTGTAGCTTCTCAACCTCGTTTTCCCGTAAATCGTATCCGGGGAAGCTGTGAGAAACTGAAAATAAAATAAGTAGTAGGTAATCGTACACATAAAAATATATCCTACCAGTAAAAAATGTAAAATTCATGTATAAATGTTCCAATTAAAATACAAAGGGAGAAAAAATTACATTTCCATCATTTTGGTTTTCCAAAGAGTAAATTCCTTGGTCAACAATTTTGGTGGGTTCCAGCGCACAGTTAATGATGACAAAACTTCCCACAAAGCACACCCAAAAGAAAAATAAACGTTCCATACTGGAAAAACACGACAGGAACTTTGTCTCACTGAAGAAGAATTGCTTTTATTGCTGGCACCAAAACTATCTGCTAGTGGAACGAAACTAACTGGACTGTATTTCTCTCTGCGTACTCCACGCTGTTACTGTCGCTCTCAATTACAGCAATGACTAGTTCGTAACTTCTTTTATAAACTTTCAGCACCACAACCAGCAACACAACAGTCAAAGTCAAACTTCTAAACTAATTTGAATTTCTTTTTTCTTCTCTCTCTCTCTCTCATCTCACAGATAATTACAGTTTTGCAGTAAAACGAAAAAAATGTACATTGGGAGTCGCAGCAGCAGCAAAGAAGTAAATCCAAGGTTATAGGTATTATTATATACTCCAACTGACATAGACAGACTCACTCTAAATGAAAACAGCCAGCAAATCACAATGGAAGATTCCATTAATTATTATTACACACACCATTTTTATGCAGAATAAACAAAACTGTGTTTCTAGTATCAGACATCTTCTTGTACACAAAATCTTTATACAAGTTAAAATATTGTAAAAAATTCCCTTATGCAATTTTTTTAAAGATTATCATCTTTAGAATGTCTTTACCCTATAATCATCATTTTTAAAGAATAGCAGCAGAGAGTTCCAAGCTACATCATCATCGGCAGATGAGTGATTGTTGTTGCTAATCTAAATCGAAGGCCATGTGCAGTCACTGATGCTCATTTCCATTTTCTCTCCATTTTTTTCGATTGCTTAAATGTTACGTGTAAACTTTGACTATTAGTTATTGTGCTTCTTATTTTAACGACAGCAGAAGGATAACACGTCTTGCCTCGCTGCTTATTTATACGCTCTCACAACGATTGTTAGAGCTAAAGCTGCATAAGTACATAAACAATATATACAAATGCAAGAGTGGCTATACTGCTTATTAACCATTTATCAGTAATATCATGTTTGCTTTGCAAACTACCTACCTCTACTGTGTAATTATTCCAATTTATGTGTTTATGCGTTATAGCTACATAATCTGATGCTCCTTTTGTGTCTCGTATAGAAATACTGATTGTAATTATGCAGAAAATCAATTAGCATAAAATATTCAGCCTTTGCTAATCTTCCGATATGCTTTATGATGTTGTTTCAGCTGACTCTGTCTTGTTTAGCTTGTACTTGGGTGAGTATCTTTGTCTGCATGTGAGAAGAGCTGGTTTTACGTGTTAATAATTTACACTTTGCATTGCATGTTGTTCCACTTTTCTGTGTGACACGACTGCCTGATGAAATGTGTATGAACTGGTGATGACTGTAGGTACAGAGTGAGAATAATTGTTTTACAGTGCTGTAAGTTTCTAACAGTAGCAATTTGCATTGGTAATATATAAAGGATTTGCAAATAGAGTTATGACATATGTAGGTACTTGCACTTACTATATATGCTTACACAGAAATATTGCATGGAACAGTCTAAAATTTATTTACTTTATGCAGTTACAAATTTTATTAGAATGTCAATGTACCACTTGCACTTGTGTCATTAAAGTCACATTCACTGTGTCACAAGGCTGAAGATATGGCGCACCATTATCCAGTGTAAAATATTATAAAGATTTTGACATGGTTTACATATATGCACAGATTTGCTGTATATAGTTACTGGACTGCTGACTGTTGTGCTTATAGACTTTTTTGTGTAAAGTGGAAATGTAAATGTTATGGGCAAAAACGGGGTAACATTTATTTTACGTCGGAACTTCTGTATATAGGTAAATCTTTATCTACATGTTAACTATAATAACTGTTATTAACATGTTTTTTAAAATGGTATGCATTTATATGTTTGTACTTTATTTATTTATATTATGCATAGTTTATATGTATTATCCCTGCTCTGCATAATGGTTCCAGTAAATTTCTAATGATTCAGTCATGCACTTACTTGAAGTGTTATGTACTCTATTCCAATTCATTATTTATTACAACTATTATTAAGAAACATATAATTTACTATGGTCGAATAGACCGAAGAGTATAATTCAAGTATTGATTGACGCACATACATGCACTCTCGTTTTCCCTTATTGTACACATAACATATGAAGATCTGAAGTAAATTAATACATACTGAAAAGACTGCACACTCATAAAGTATAGGACGTAGGTATTAAAAATACTCTTTGTGCAAAAAACTGAATTACCTACGCACATGTATTTATTTAAACGTATAATTATTAAAATTGAATTGACTTGTCTAGTATTGAGTCAAGTTGCTTTTGCAACTAATTCAGCCTCTCCTGACGTACAAGTACATTTGGAGAAGTAGCAAAAAAGAAATTAATTCATTATTAGATCTATTAATGCTCCACTCAATTCTACACATGTTGCCATTCCCAGTCAGCATTAGAGCTTACGTAGGTGCTTTAATTAATATTGCCTACATTATTACAAGTAATAGAATGAACCGACTAGTTTTTACAGCTGTAAAACTTCATTATTTTTAGTAGCTCTGCCGCAGTCTATACGATTAGTGCTACTTACTTGCAAAAGATCAATAATAATGTGATTAGGTGTAATACCTATAGTAGTGATGAGTAATCTCGATGTGCTCATCAAAATTCTACTAGTAGAGTAGATACTATACTGAACCTGCAATGCTTACGGCAAATTAACAGCATCGAATCGTAATGGAATTTACTACAACTCTATATAGGATTAAACATTTCAAGTTTGTGTTACAATCACCATTTATTATTTTATAAAGCATTAAAATTATATTTCATTAAGTGTTAGTAGATTATTTATTTATCAAACCAGGTGCCAAAGCAGTAAGATAAATACGTAGAAATGATGTATTTTGCGTAATTAATTTTATGCAGGAATTTACCATGTAAACGTATATTGTAATTAAAGTAATGATTAATTAGAGATGCTTTTATATTGTGCATGACCTTTCACTTTCAGGGAGCACAAATTTAATAAACATGGTCATCTACATATTATTTACAGATCTCTAAGTATATAAGCAATTATATAACAATCAGATTAAGTTACAGCAATTAAAAGTGATGCTTGCATCTATAAATCTTTCAGAAAAAGAATGACAACTTCTTTATGCATGACCTTAGTAATTACAAAAAGGCAAGCAGGATTTACGAATGCTTACAACAATCTACAGTTGTTAGTTACTTTCATTTCAACGGTTCAATCACTCATGGACACAGAAATAAGCATGCCCCAGCACAATTACATGACATACAAGCAAAGCAACAACGCAGCGTTATAAAACAAAATAAATGATTTATGGTGAATCGATTTCAATGTTTCTGTATGAGATCAGTGTACATTTATGAATGAGTAGCAGTAAAGTTTAATGAAGCATTATATATGGCATAGGTACATGTAAGGAGCGTACTAATGAAATTGCTTTTCCCATTCTCATTCAACTGTTGTTGTTGGTATTGTATGGATTCTGCATTGACGGAAATTGGCCTTAATAATAATATTGCTTGTACATGACATAAGTAATGTAAGTGTGCCGTAAATAGTACTCTGCCATTATTATCGTAGCTGATTGTCCTAAAGTCAGTTGCAATCAGTCAGTATATGAGTGAAGAAAAGGAAGCTTGTAACGAAAGCAAGAGATTGGCACACAGTGAGAGGAATGGCGAATGAATCTGCAATTACGCATAAAGATAATCTCGTCGTGGTAATACAGACATAGACACTACGGGTAAAAGTAAGGCGTGTAGTATTCATATGTAGAATGTAGAACGAAAGGAAGTCTTCGTTTTGTGATGTAATGGAAGTTTTACCTTTAGAGATTTAATTTCCGTTGCTTTCCAAGTTTCTACGGCACACATTGGGTTTCCTGTCATTCAACGACGATGGCGAGCAAATGGGATGAGATGAAGCTTTCCAGTAATGAAGCGTGCAATTACCACGACTTGTTTTCTACTTATACACAACTACACTGCAACTAAGGCCAATTCTACCACTACATTCTTCCATTAAACGCTGGGCCTTTGTTAAACTGTGGACGAATGCATGGACTAATACAATGCAATGCTTTAATTTCCACTCGATCTGTCTGTAATAATAATTTTACTTCGCTCTCCTTCCTTCTCTGTCTAAGCGAATCACTACAACAAATAGCAATAACAGTAATAAGCATTCTCTCTCATAGTCTCCGTGGCTGTGTGGTTTCATCTTCATATTATGTATAGTCTTCTGTACTACAAGTATCTACCTACATTTACATTATCGTCATCGTTCGTTCATTATCGTACACAAGAGTAGAATCGCTTGTATCCATCTGCAGTAGAATTATTAAATAGAATGTGACCTACTTTGAAGATTGTTACGGTGAGGTAATTATCTATTTAATAAAGTTCACATTAGTAAGGAATGTGAACAGATGAATATAACGATACGATACATATAACCAACAACATACTTAGAAGTATATAGTGGGTTTGCAGATGGCGAGAGACTTTTCTGTGTAAATGTTGTGTAGTGTAAATTTTGCAAAGTATTCAATAATAGAAACATTTTATGAACAAATTAATGCTGATGAGGCAACTTGAGAACAAGTTTGCGATTCATAATAGGCCACAGTAAAACCTTTCATGGTGACACTCTTACTTTGAAAAGAGTAAAACAAAAGAATGGCTGGGCTGAAAGAGAGCAAACTTTGTAACTTACTGCATGATTCGTTGTAATTTATTGCTAAAATATAATATTATAAATTCTCTTGATGAATATTATTCATCAAGAGAATTTTCCACTTTTATAATTCCCTGCTCATATTATTTTTTCGTTCTTCTTTTTAGAATTACAGACAATTCATTTTTTAAGCAGAACAAATTAATTTAGAACAATTAAAACATAAAATATTAACCACTATTTACATTTGTAGTTTTCAAAAGCATACTATTGGCAAATCAATGGTTAGAACTTGCGTTAAAACATTATACCTATTAAAATTAGATGGTTACAGTATATTCTATTATGATTACTTTCATTTTCACGGTATCAAAGTTCAATTATACCTGCATGCATTTATATAAGTACATCAAAGTTTAACTTCACACATCTTCTTTGGTAGCCTACTGATGTCAATGGGATTATCATGAAGAAGATTGTATTATACAAGAAGTATGACGATTATAGATACATCGTATAGCATATAGATTTGTTCTACTGCACATCATAATAATAGGCTTGAGTCCTTTAAACACTTGCTTCAACCAAAGAAAAACATTTTATAATGCACACAAAAATATAATATTATTAGTATAATTTGCATACGAATTAGCAAAAGAAAAGCTGTACTCACAAGTGTGCATGGTGTGCAAAAGAGAATACACAGGACTTTGGTTGAAAGAAGTTAATTAAAGTCTGAAGTCCATAACCCTGCAAGAGCTCCAACTCTTGACAAGTGAAGAAGTTATTTAGCAAAGCGGTTTAATTTATTGTGTAAGAGAAGAAGATGAAGTAATTGTTAGAGAAAAATGTTTTGAACTCACTTAGGCTTCACATTTCTCAAGCACTTTGTATTGTAAGCAGAAGGAGGGCACATTAAATAAATAAAGATAAGCAACTGTGTAATATAAACCCTACAACCCAAAATACAAACTGATTCCGCACAAGGGTGATAGTACTTAAGTTTAATAGCAGACCGTAGTGCAGATGAATAGGAGGAAAGCAACAGAGAGAAAGTTTTTTGTGAGATAAATGACCAGGATCATGAAATGGATAGAAGAGGGTAATCTTAAAACAAGGAAAGGAAATTCTCTGTGAAACAGAGACAAATGAGAGAAGCAGATACCGCGGATGCTCAACACACAGTTACAGTTAATATTCTCTGTACAGGGCAGTGGGGAAGGAAATACATTGCTCCTATACAACTACAAAGTGGCTAATCCCTTCTGTCTCACAAATTCTTACTCTTTACAACCTATTTGTTCCTCCACATTGCTCCTACTGTTTCTCTCATTTATAATTTAGCCTTATTGCTCTATCAGTATAATAATATAAAAAAAATTCGTCTCACAGTGGGAAAGCAGTACCTACCTCATTTAGCACTCTTAACTTCATTATATTCAACCATGACATAATATTTCTCTGATTCCTTTCACTTTCATCGTCACAATTAATTCTTTTTATCGGCTTTTATTGCATAACAATTTGGAAGTTCCAATTACCAACCAGGCAACCGTCTTGTTACAGAAAATCTATTACTGCTGGTAATATGATATCGATTAAAATTCTTCGAAAAAAATTGTTGGAATCAATATTTTTATTTCTTTTCATGTTGCCTTACTTGCATTGTATTATCTATCTGTACTTGGTGGAATGCTGTACCCGTTAGCCCGTTAGGAAGAGTTCAGTGCAAAACACAGAATTTAATTATTCCAGGAATACGGAAGGAATTTCTTTGTTTTCTTTCATCAGCCATGGGCTAGGTTACGACTCCCATGGCTTTAGCTCGTGTTAACCTTTTCAGGCATAGGTATAAAGGTAATACATTTGCGTACTTCAATATCTATTATACTGTAAGTACATACACAGCCCGTATATACTCACAATACTCAGGTACACATGCAAACTTTTTTATTCTGTCAAAGTGTGAACGACCATCCGAATTCCAAATCGTTTTCTATGTACATTATCAAGGCATATGGATTTCGTCTATATAATATAACCAAAATTTGGTCGATTAAATACAAGCAGCTCCATTACTAACTAAGGAGAGGTATAAGATATGCATGGAAGAATAAAAAATGCAGGAATAAAAGTAGACACCGCAAGAATACAAAAGCTAATAAAACTTGATTGTGTATGTAGACTCCGTTAGCTTAGTGAAGACTGAAAATTGGGGAATAATGGAAGTTGGGGTGCCCGAGAGGAGTATAGTCATCTGCACTAGTACAGATGTTAGATAAACACGTGAAAAGTACATTGAGGAGCACTGACGGTGAATTGAGTGTTTATACACTTGGCATGGAAGTTAAATGTCTTCAGATTTACCTTCTCTGGAGCAACTCGTTTTCTGCTGTGTATCCACAGACGTATAAAGAACTAAAATATGGGATCTGGTTTGACTACTTTATGTTGTGTGCCTTTGGTTTCCCTGCAAAGATATTCGGGACTCGACTCTTGTGTCTAGATGGAAAGACTGGACTTTTCGACTGTACATTTCGTGAGATACCTACTTAAGTGCTACGTGTGAGTGAAGTGTACATTTTCCCAGCAGCATCCACGGAGCCTTGTTCGGAGTAGCTTTTGGGAGCAGGAGAGACGGAGTATGGAACTCTTCTGGAGAAACACTCAAGTCAAGAGCAGTCATTTGCTCTTGTCTGCCTACTTGTCTATGTCTTTCCTTGAATCACTGAATCAATCCTTGCGAATCTCTGGCCTTTGGCATTTCATCTCTCAAACACAGTTTTTCTCTGTGTACCTCTCTCGTCTCTTCTTTACTTTTCATCCTCACCCGGCTCTCCGTCTCTCTCTCCGTGTCTAATGTCGACTATGCACTTTGTTTCATTTTTAAGTCTCTGCGAATCTCATCTTCGAATAAAGTAATTTTCTATTCTCGCATTTTTCATAAAGAAGCGAAGCTCCATGATCTGGAACTAATTGCATTTTTTGCTTCTCATCTTTCTCCTGTGTGCACACGGAATCTTTCATGGAAAACTTTTAATTTAATTCTTCCACTTGATTTTGAAAGTCGAGAAGATTACTTTCCTCCACTTCACTCCTTTCACCAAACACAATTTTATTTTGAATAATATACCACTAACCCACTTCACTTTGTTTG
Organism: Pogonognathellus flavescens; assembly: GCA_019776165.1. Taxonomy (NCBI): domain Eukaryota; kingdom Metazoa; phylum Arthropoda; class Collembola; order Entomobryomorpha; family Tomoceridae; genus Pogonognathellus; species Pogonognathellus flavescens. Next base: position 113,363 of record JABASD010000031.1, on the reverse strand, counting down.
TCCAGAATTGAAAATGTACTCGTTATTATTGTAGGTACTTAGCTTATAGCTACTTATACAATACTACGCTTCTTTTATTCTTGTAAAGTTATAAAATATATAATGGGTATTCTTGACTAGATTGTGTTTGTACTACTATAGATTCAGTTATATATACGGCAAACCTTGTACTTAAACTCTGAGATAAAACGAGATAAAACATAATACATGTCAACTTAATCAACACATTTACACACATTAATAGCTTATTAGTTTTAATTTCTGATTGTAATTTGTTACTATGTTGGTAACAGTCAGTTATTTTTTGTTTAGCTTGCTATAGTGCAGAAAAATTATACTTCTACTCAGTAAGTCAGTAATGTAAAGTTCCATTAACCGAACCTTTTGACGAATCGTCATGCGGTAATTTTTATGTACATACAAATAAAATCTAGGTTAAAGTAGAAGTTATGTTATTCTATTTAACTCGCAAGGACATGTCTTTCCGAAACCTACCCTTTATTTCACCAAATTATTTTTATTAACTTCAGTTGATTATCTGAAGGCATTGAAACATGAATTCAGTGAGCTCACAATTTCCCATTAATTTATTACAGATAAAATATTTTAAAAGCAACTTACTCTACCGACAGCGACAAATACGTATTCTGCGAAAGTATTCTGCGTAGGTATTTTAGGAATGCAAAAGAAGGCATCATAAATGTATTGCTCACAATCTTGGAACCTCTGTATTATATCTAGTTGTAATTTAAACCTTAAACATATTGTACAAACAGAAAACTGGAGGAAAAATTTATAATTTTAGTCAGAGTTTTAAAAAAGTTTGATAATTTTATATATACTATATAATTGCCAACTACTATAAACCTATTTCTACTGCACAGTTGTTTATTATCCAATTTAGAAACAGCTTGAGATATCATATCACTTTGTCATAAGCAATTGCAGAAAGCTATAGACAACGACAACAACTGTATTAGGTACGCATAACATAACACACCCATTAGTAAACTATAGGTACTTGTGGTTATGCTATTTGACGGCTGTATAATTATGCTCGTATTATATGAAGATAATTTCATGGGGAAAAACAGCTCGTGCATATAATTGTGTGTTTCGCTGTTTGTTTGTCTCTGTATTATTTATACCTCAGGCCTTAGACGTCACTTTCAGTCTGTATAGATTTAGAGACTCCAGTATAAAGTATATGCGTCCATGCTAAAAAGTTGACAAGAAAAGAGCTGATGTCTGATGATGAAATATTTGTCCCTGTCAGTTAATTGACAAAATTAGATGTCCCCTTAATAGTTAATACAGTATACAGCCACGTCGTCGTAAATGAATGTAGTTACTCCTATACGACCGACTCATTACTCATTTCATTTTAGTAGACGACAAGAGAGACTCTTCAGCAGACTGAACACGTCGAGTCGCTATTAAAGATATATCAGCTATACCTTTGCAGATGGGTGGGCTGTGGAATGCATAATATTTCCTCAAGTATTATGTGATTGATAGAGAAAAGCGGAGGATTGGAAGGAGTGGAATGTAATGAGCTTTTGATGTCTCATGTCACTAATGTAGTACAAATCATTTGGTCTTATCTCAATACACAACACGATCCTTTCGTCGGAGATGCTGATGACATTAACATTAGTATTAGAAAACAGATTCTTACACTTAGTTACGTCTGCCCGGTCTGCCAGTGAAAGAAACATTAAAAATATCCCTCTATTGTGGGTAAAACGGATAACTAATTCCCATCTGTCTTGTCGACATTTCATAAATACAAGGCATTGCATAAGTTCCTCCATCAGTTAACAAAGTGAAAACAAAACTTTTTTGTCTGAAAGAAAGTTTGGACATTGAAAATTATTGTAGGTTTCTTAATTATAATTTCAATTTCACAGTTACCAACAGGGGACGTTTATTGTTAAAAAGTAAAAATTCTCCTCCAAGAGGACCCAAAATGGTAAAATGGATTCAAAACCTGAAAAATACCACGTGCATAATACAGAAACACATAGAAAGAGCCTATTTACTTTTACTTGTGCAAAATAAGATTTTTCTCTTTAACGTTTCACTTTCTTTGGAGAAATGGATTAAGAACCCTTAAGAACCCACCTTTTAACAGCATGAATCAATTTGTTAAAGACTGTGTATAATATAAAAGAGGACCTTGAGAAAAATCAGAGAATGGGAGATTCATGCAAAAAATTGAAAAAGAATAGTCTCAGCAAAAAAGGTATATCTGGTATAAGTTCTAACAGTTCTAAGATGAAGTTGATGATGGAGGGGAGAAAGAAGTGGTCACATTTGTAAGTTCTCTTTCTCTCAGATTTTGCCTTGTCTGTCTCAGAGCACTGGAAGAACTAGACTTGCTCATCTTCTTATTCTTATCCTCGTTGCTGCTGCTGCGGTGTTTGGTTGGTTGAGATTTGAGATAGGTCTCGTCGTCAGCTGTCCCTTTTCTTTCTTCTTTTTTAACAGGCTGTTGTAGTCTTGTAGATGTGGTGGTGCTGTGCAGTTTCTTTCTGTTTTTATGTTTTGTGTGTGTAAGAGGGAGATTGCACGCGTAGATTTCCTGTCGTAATGGATTACATTGAATAGATGAGTGATGGATTATATCATCACATCAGTTCCTTCGCTCTTGAAACAGGCAAATCATTTTTCATGCTTTACTTCCTCCCGTCTGCTCTGCTGACTACCAAATCACATTGAAACGAAATTCTGCTGCACACAGTTGCAAACGCATTGCTTCTATTTGCTTATCTCAGCACAAGAAGTAATAAATCTGAGAAAAAACAACCCTGTCTTGACACTGTTGTTGTCTGCCAGCTCTACTGGGAATCAAAATGCGTTCTTGTATCAATGTACCATTGGAGCTTATTTAGGTACTAAGAAGTCTTTTCCCTATAGGTTACACTTTTTCATCACTTTACAATATCATGCAATAATACAACAAGGAAACAAAGAGCAAACTCATAAATTAACTCACACGAAAAATAAAGAATATATTTTTGTCGAAATCTTCATAACAATATTAGGTGAATGTCTAATTATTATTATGCAATTATTCAGGTTATTATTATTTGTTTTACAATTACAATGTTTTAATGACAATTATTAACCTTTTATGTGAATATTAAAACCACCAACCCCGGCAAAGTGCTTTGTTATCAAAGCGCAAAGAGGGATTAAATGTACTGATGGTTTTCCTGTAGTCGTACTTGCAGTCGTAGTCGAAGAAAGCTTTGCATTAGAGTCAGTAGTTGTAGACGTGGGTGTAGTAGTCGATGTTGTTGTCTGTTTAGGGACATAATGAAAATAGTCGCAGTAATTCTTTAAGACTGCAAGAAAATCAAATAAAGTAAAACTTTTAATAATGAAGTAATCCTAATAAAACATGATTCAATTCAGATGTAAAAGTGATTTAAAATATTAAAACATACATTTAGCTTTTTTCAGTGCTTCGTAGTGGTAATCCCTGCTTTCGGCAGTTTCCAGGTCTTTCTCAGAATCGAAATAGCTCTAAAAGATTAAATGAAAAAAACAGAAATCGTATTGCAGATTGAGATATGATTTTATAATGAAAGAATTTTCACCAAGGAATAAATTTTTCGTAGATTTTAACTACAATTACATTGAAAAGGTCTGATAGGTTTTCATCGACAGCTTCAGAACTAGGATGAGGATGACAAAGAACCAAACGATGAAATATGAGGACAATGGTAGTTAAAATAAGAAAATGTTTGCAATCCATATTGGTCTGTAAGGGCTCTTCTTCTAAATGATATCGGTACAGTAGTATGAAGTTCCAACAAGCAAAGAATCAAAAACTTGTATAGAATCTCTTTGTGAAATGTGTCATTTTATACAGTGCCAGAAATAGTTTCCTTCGACAAATACATGCAATATAAATTATACGTTCATTTTTATGTTTAAATTGTGCAGTAAAAATAAACGAATAATTTCGCCCAATGTTGCAGAATCGGTATAATGTAATGAGAGCTGTTCTCTTACCTCTGATGAAGAATATAACTCAAATTAGTAATTGTAATCACCACTTTTACGATATTAATTTGCATTTTACAGTTAGTAACATACTTACAATTAGAATCATTCAATTCGTGGTTCTCTAATGAAGCATGAAATATTTAGGATTTCATTATGCTAATTGTAGTTTACATTTGAAAAGTGAAATCGTGTAATCGTGTATATATATACCTACAATGAAAAATTGAAGTTTAACATAGGGCAAATAATTGTACCTACTCTTTTTTAGCGAGAAGACGAATACTAAAGTACCCTATCTAAAGTAATGCATTTTTTATAACAGTATAATGTTTCAGAGTTTCACAATCGTCCAGCATCCTTTCAAATCGTATTATCCGTGCCAAAGTGCTACATTTTATTACATGTTTACAGTAAGCAGTAAAAATAGTTATGATCCAATTTAAATAAGCAGCAGATTTTATGATATCAGATATACTAAAACAAACTAACTTGCCAAAATTGATTACTTTGTGGCAAACGTGTATAAATTGGGTTCAAACCAGAAATGATTTGAAAGTTTCTGAAGTCTGTTTTTAGTGCGTTCTGGTTACATTAAATCATTTAATGTAAAATTGCAATCTGCTTTTAAAATAATATTAGGCCATCGCTTTAAATACCTACATACAGTTTGAAAGTTGGGAATTTTTAATATGTCGGCGTGTCTGAGTCGATGAAATGACACACTATATACAATTTAACATAAAGAAGAATGTGGGTTAAATGCTTTCTAAATGACAATTTAATTGTATCTGACCTTTGTGGTATAAAATTGTTTTTCTAAAACGTTGAATTTACAATATACACTATAGGTATGATGACACGAAGTTGATTTTCGCCAAACCAGTGTAACCTACCGGAACCAACGGGAAAAGTGAACTAAGGAACCGAGATTTGTTTTCCGCTTTCACCGTCATTTCTCCCGTGTTAGTTCGTACTTTTAATACGCTATTCTCGTACTTTCTACCCGCTTTCTACTCTTCTGCATAGTCAAGCATTTTATTCCGTCTACAGCAAACTGCCATTGAAAATGTGGTATTTTTCCTGTTATTGCTAACAAAAATAATTCTCGCTAGTTTTTACTTGTTGAAATGATTAACCCAAATTAAACTTAAAAATGTCTGTCTGTATGCCCATAAATAACCCATATAAAAATGACAATGTCTTTTAGTTATGACTTTAAGGGTTACTACTTACCTACTTCATTTAATAGGCATCTATAGACAATATTAGTCAATTCTTTCATGATTTAAGTTTGCAGTACAGATATGTGTTTATGTGGCATTGTGATGTTAGCCTTTGAACGGAAGCAACTAACGGGTTTGGGGAAATAATATGATTGTACAGTTTATGAATAATTTTTGTTGGACAGTTAAATGAAAGTAAATGATTGTAATTTATTTAAGGACTCCGATTAATATTAATGAAGACATTTATGTGTCTTTAAGAGCTGAGCTATTAATAACAATAATACACGTTCGTGCGTACAATAAATTAAAAACTATTACAGTATAAATGCAGTCACAGACAGGAAATCAATATAATATAAACTTATATAAGGCACAGGCACCTTCCGCAGAAGTATTACATAATATATAAAGCTATAACATACAATATTACTGTAATGCAAAAGGAATTACTATTCTAGAAAGTGTTTTAAGAGTGAAGAAGCTGTGTGCATGCAAAATGAGGTCAGAGTTACAATTGGGTAAGAAGAAGACCTGCTCTTGCACCACATTACCTCTTCCACCTCTACAAGTATCTCTCTCTCTCCGCCGACATTTCTGTGTGACTTGAGCTGATTAGGCTAATGGGGAGGAAAAGTAAAGTCTAATAATACGCCAAGCGCCCTTACAATAAATTGTGGGAGACATGCACAAGGACTGAATAAGAGGATGATGATGATGATGATGATGGTTGGTGGGTTGGTGGAATTCATTTATTAGATGGAACATGACTGTCCTCACTTTGAAGTGCAAATGGTCCAAAGTTGCAGATCGTCTGTGGCACTGCATCGTGCCCGACCAACCGTTGCCCCTTCAGCTCTCGTATTGGCTTTCAAGCATTGTCCCGAAGAGCTTTGTTGGATTTGGTAAAGAGAAGCTCCAAGAGGACCATTGCGAACTCTCGTAAATCTGTAGGCTTGCTCCGAGCTCCTTGGTTTGCATGGCACGGCAGCCAGCTGTCCATTCAAAGGTGCTAGACAGTAATCAACTCCGAAACTTCTTACACTCGGTTTCAATGTGAGAGCTCCGTTACTATTCTGGAACAGGAACAGTTGGTCAGATTGAGGTAAAGACCTGAAACAACAAATCCACGGGAAAATTAGTATTTTGAATTTTTATTAATGCAAAATTAATTTGAAGAGAATAATTCGGGGAAAATGAGAAAGGGGGAATAAAAACTCACCGCCAAGTGCATGGAGCCAGTTGGATTTGTTTGTTGGTTGTTCCGGCGTTGTAGGGTCCAAAGTTTCCACCTTTCATAACGAGACATTTGTCGCCTGCGACATTCTGGATGAAATTCTGACCTCGTAAAGTAGGCGCATCCGTTGGAGCGTAAAAATTGCATGCAGTTGGCTGGTAATTTGGCAAAGGAATCATTCCAATTCCAAACACAGTTGGAAGAACAACAGTAGTCAGGCAAAGTATAATCGTTGACTTCATTTTATACGGAAATGGAAAATAAAATGGGAAAGTTATATGGAGATATAGTACCAAGTCACCCCGAAGTAGTTTTCAAATTGAGTTCAACAAAAGGGATAGTAAAATTAAATTAAAAAGACGAGTCAGTGTGATATGATGAGAGAGAATGAGAGAGAGATGGGAATTATGGAACTTAATGTACTGAGAGTAGAAATGTCTTTTGATTATATACCTTTTGACAAAAGGACAAATTGTTGAAAATCAAATGAAAAAACCACAATGGGTAGATAATATTGTTATGAGAGTCCCAGAGGAGGATTACAGGATTGCCCAAGTAGAATTTTGCAAAGTACATGAGATATTCATAATAATGCAAGAGCAGAAGAGTTCTGACGCAGGATACCAAAGAAACTACCACAAACCCCAATATGACTCATTTTACCTTGACTAATTACTATCTGCTCTCTGCATCCTTTGTGTACACATAGTTCTCCAACAACATTTTGTACATAGGAAATCTCCCAAGCTCTGCTCCCAGGAAAACGCTCAATCACAAAAGAGTAAAGTTAGAGTTTATTTACTTGTACAAACATTTAACAATGAAATGCAAATAAAGTTGTATTAGCACTTGGATGAGACACTGGAATTACGATTTTCTAATTAGCTGGAGAGAGAATGACGGCAACAGCCATGCAAATAAGCTACCCTTAGCGATTCTTCTGTAGTCTCAATGTTTCCGCTTAATAAGCATTCTAGTCAAGATGAATCCATTAAAACTTTGCGCGAATGATTACGGGTGAGATGATAACATAAATAGTAGACTTAAAACATACAGACCGTATATAGTGCAGCATATTATATCTCATATAGTGTTGTGTGCACATCTTTATAAGAGCACACCATCAGCAATACTACAACTTGTAGAATTTTTATATAGCAACAATTTACATATAGATGAAATGTACGAAAGTAATTGTCAAAGCTCGACCAACATTAATAAGCTGAATGCTGTACTTTGAGAATATTTTGTACCTAAATGAGATACAGATAGTACGTGGAATTGGAGGAATAAGATAGTGCAGTGGAATAAAAATGTTCCTTCGTATCGTTAATTTTGTTCCCCGAAATTAAGTTATTGCCAATTAAAAACGAATGAAAGGAAAATGACAAATCATTGTAGACTCAGACTCGGATCATCAATCATCATAGTAGTACAAGGAATTACAAGCACATTATAATATTGATTGCAAAACAAACACTTGACTGGAAAATTTTCTGGTAAATAGTACTCAAAATTTTCCAAGATATACCGACATTGATCTTTAGTTATATTATTTGCATAGCATTAAATGTGGATCTGCTATTGTACAGCCATAATGTTTTGCAAGATCTAGCCTACGCTAATTGTCCTTCAACTTCAATTCACATAAGTGGAGTTAGGAGAATCACTAAATAAAGTAAACAGAAAACCGACATCCGACCAACTTTACATGACTGTTCGGGGAATACCTTCATACTTTGTGTACTTAAAATTAACAAGCTCAAACACGCATATCTAATACCTACTGCCTACTAATAGGTAATAATAACAAGTCCAAATTTTAAACGCTTGTCCTGTACTTTTAATAGTTAATATTAATATTTCAAACTCTCTTATGGTCTTTAATATTATGAAGATGTGCATTAAATATCTCAAGCGTATATTTTTAATAATTTACTTCCATCATGTAGGTTATTTGTACTGGCAAAGCGTAAATCTTAGGACTTTAATGTAAATAAGGTTAACAGAAACAACATTAAGATATGATGATGATGTATGAAGTTGTTTATGCATACTAAAAGGAGCATAAAAGATAATGTCATACAATTTACATTGAAATGTGTGAATTGAATAAAAGAACGGAAGTAACACAACAACGCAACGGTTTTATAGTTTTGTTACTTTACAATGGTTCTCCTGCACTCTGCTGCAGTTTGAGTTCCACAACAAAATTATATGCGAATATTCGTACGTGTGGTGTATGTATGATGAAACATGTCGTGAATACCAAATGTGGCAAGGTCATTCTTAACATAAACTTTTCTCATAAAGAACCGACAACAAGCAGCCCAACCACACAAGCAATGTAATAAGGACGGTCAGCAGGTTCCATCAGACATGCACATACATTATCTTCTTTTATTCCATCTCCTGTGTATCTCACGCTTAAAAATAACTGCCATAAGTAGCATTATTATTATTATCACATCCTCACATACACATCCCCTATCTCATAAATTATCATAGAAGAGTAAAATTTCAACCTTTTTATTAACACATACTCATTTTTAATGTCCAATCCAAACGTTTGATATTAATAAGTGAACATATTTATATGTGGAGGTGTTACAGGAACAGGTATTCCAATTTTCTTTATACAATTAAGATTGATGTGCCTCTTTCGCCCTTATAGGACGATAGCCTATTCTGTGTTTCGTTTTGTATGAAATTACAATGATAACGATCTATCTGTTTTATTAGTGTTATTAAAATTATTCATTTTCATTGAAAATTTTTTAATGCTACTTAACTAATAAATTCGCCCTTTCCAAATCTCGGTTAAAAATGACTTACAGGATGACATAACATTTTCTAAAATAGGTAATACAGTGATATATGTTACACCATAAACGATTACATGGTTATTATTAAAACCTGACCTGACCACTTTGTTTCTGTATAAATACTGTAGATATTAAGGTTAATTCCTTGTGTGGTTTTCAGAATTTATTTCAATGTTTAACTTCTATCTGAATTTCCAGAATTTGAGTTAACCCACTTTATAAGCAGAAAAAGGTTATTCAAAAGGAATATCCTGTTTGATGCAGACTTATTTTAACTTAGAAAGAATCTTTATCAATTTACTATTAAATTGAAATGTTATGGGTAGCTTAAAATATCTTTTTCTGTCATCCATTTCGTGGAATTTTTTCTCAAACATAAAGAAGAACGAAGGTTATGTAGAAAGTCAAAGGAATTTCTATGTCATGTTTACAAACTAAAAATATGGTTATGTACATTTGTACAGGCTACGCTACAACGAATATGAGAGGAGAAACATAAAGCAAACACAAAACCTACATAACATTTTCGCAGCGTGTGGTATAACATTTCCGGCTTATTTTCCGCTCTGCTATCTCTATCTAGATTTAATTCTCAGATCGACAATACTAATACCGCTTCCATTAACTTTTGCATGTCTGTAAGTTGAAGTAAAACTCTAAGGCTTACACAGTGAATGTAAAAATGTAAATGGCAAAGACAAATGCAGAAATAATCCTTTAAAATGTTTTACCAGAGACAACAAGCTTACCTCCTTAGTAAAGTAAACAGCATGCTAATGTTGAAATACCAGCGCAGAATTCCCTGCAGTTGCTTACGAAAGGATGCATTATATAGAATCGACATGAAGTTAAAAAGTAAATTGAATGTTCTAAGCGGATAAGACAGTAAAAGTGTGGGAAAGCCATTATGCAAAGTAAAGTAGGTAGAGAGAGCGAGAAGAAAGGCATATTTCACTCTCTCTCTATCTCACAAAATTAGCATAAAATATTATTGAAAACAAATACGGAGTATGCCTTTGTATTTCTCTACCCCCACGAGAAGTATTTACTGCAGAAAGCATGTCTTAGCCTTCAGCTTTTAAATTTTGCTTCATCCTGTTCCTATGTTGTCTCTAGCTATTAGAGTTGCAAGGAAATTGTAAAGTGAGTGAGTATCGTATCTGGAGAGAAGAATAATAGGAGTGCAGTTCAAGAAACACTCTACATTCCAGACATGACTGCTTAGCGGAAAAATGCAATTCCGTTCGTTGCTTGGCTTTTAAACATTTTCTCATTTGTTTCCGCCTGAGCGGACCGCGTCCGTCCGTCTCTCTGTGTGTTCTCCAAGAACAAAAAGTGTCTGTTGCAATAAGATATTGAATAAAACACTCGGCAGAGCAGCACATTACTGACGACGACCAAAGTCGTCATGTTACCCTTTTCCACTAAAGTCAAAGGCAACTCCAGTCACTCACGTCGCCTCCAGCAGCAGTCACATAAAGAGCTCAGTCAAAAGAAAGCAATATATAAAACCGAAAACTGAAATTCTCCGTTACTTATATGACAACAATACAAAGCAGCTTTGCTTACTTGCACGTAACTAAAACTGTGAGACGAGTTTCGTAATGTAATTCATACTGCTCCTGTCATGCCACGCCATGCATGCTGCCACTGCCACTTTCTTCTCATTCTCCGCTACCACCACTCTCTTACACTTACACATCCACACAAAACACCCGCTCCCACCAGCCACACGCACCCACACCAAACCGACCCACCAACACATGCTCTGCGACATAAAACCCGAAGCGATTAGCTGCTGAAACTGTAACTAAAGCAAAGTCGCCAAACACACATTTATTGTCGTGTGTGCCTTTATCCTCAGATTCTCCCACTACTCTCCTATGTCTTCCGAATACAAATCCTAATTCTAAACCATTGCATAACACGTAGCGTCATTGTCGTGTGCCAGATTCTTCACTCACACACACACACAAAGGCAAAGCACTACAGTAACTCTTTCCTAAGTCTTTCTCTACTGTCAGTATGCCGCTGTGTAAGCTAAAGACACGATGTACTATGTATACATAATACATATACTCAGTGGAAACTGGAGCGTGGGCAACCCAAACTCAAAACACACCGAAAGAAAGACCATTATCAAGTCTCAAAGTAAAAGCATTAGCGTTTGTTTCTAACCTGAAGAATCAAGACGAATGAAAAGTCAATGTGCAGGGTTCTGTTAAAATTAAACACTCTCAAAAGTGTTTCCAGTGAGCAGAACTAATTGTAATTTTAGCTTAGCGTTTTCAAATAAAATATTATTATATTAGGGTACCCTGATAACCCGGTATAAATCTATGTGAGAGTTCCACTTTTATCACTTGATTACTAATTGTAAGTACTGGAATGATAAGATGGATAAATACTCTAGTAGCTCTCATCGTTTTAATTTCTCTTTACAATTATTTATGTAAATGCCTACGAAAAAATAAAATATCCAAAATTATTTTATGTATAACATTTATTAAAACAGATCTTGTCTACGTTTTCAGCACTTGTTAATTACTATTACTACTCATGAATATTGTATTCATCCGACATTACGTGCAATATAACAAGTATATAATTTGTAATAAAAATGTAATTAAATATTATGAGCATACAGATAACACTCTCAAAGAAATAGATTGCCTTCGGTAGTTTTAGCTTAGTTTTTGTGTATGTGTATACATATTATATGCATAAATGTGGAAGCACCACACTACTGCTTCAAATGCGATGTCTTCTTCTTGGCCTTGCATGATATACCCAAGAGAGAAAAAATAAATGATGTTATGGAATAAAATATAAGATAAGATAGAGTGTATGCACATTATGTGTACTGAGTGTGCATGGGCCATGAAAATAATTTATTTTTGCACACATTATGTGAGTGAATTGCATTAGCTCTTTTTTGGAACTTCCTTTGAGGTTGGGTAAGTAGAGAAAAGTCGGAGTGGTTTTTGCTGTGACCCTGTATACCTACGCGTGTATGTGCATAAATATTGGAATGTATAAAAGCTAACCACGGCGATAGTAAGTACATATAGCTGGGTCTACTATACATTTTGCATAGCTGTAGTAAATAGTTGAAGACGGAAGAGGAGATGAGAAAGGAAAGTCAAAAGGAAAGCGGAGGGAGCACAAAGGATATAGAGAGTGAGAGAAATGTGTGTTTAGATGTATAGCTGAAATCGAGAAAAGAGGAAGTCAAAGTCACATCTGCGGCTGAAGAATCGATCTGCGTAGCTGTAGCGCTGTTTTTGTTCACAACTCCTTCACTCGCCAAAGGGATGAGTTCAGCAAGGCGCACGTTCCAATCCTACTTCAAGTCTTCCTTAAAATCATCGCACCAGAGACGCTATCAGCCCATAGATGTAAAACCTATACATGCTTAAACATACTTTATTGCGAATTACGATTATAGGAAACCAGTTTACGTATAAGACCCGGGTGCTCGATGAATGGTAGTAGTCCCTCGTATAACTCCGGTGTAAATCTAACTTAGGGTTCCTTTTTATCACTACAGTATAAATACTCGAAGGAGAAAAGGGATAAATTGTTTTCATTTTATTTTCTAAAATTTATTGTTTATGGCCATGCCTAATGAAAAATGAAATAAGTCAGAAATTATAAATCATGTCTGTTTTAATTCAGATGTTTAAATACAGTACAATGAGTATGAGCATTCTAAGAAAAAAATTAAAATTAACCGTAAAAACTTGTTAAATTATGAATTAAATATGAATATGCCTGCCACACTCTTTGGCTATACCAAAGAGCTCTAAATTTAATGTCAAATGAAGAAAAAAATTATTTCATCCTAAGATTGAATGTACAGATATATTTTTTGTGTAAGTACAGTTAACATGGATCTCTTCTATAAGTACACTGAACTGATAAAGTTTATTTTAACGGAAAAAAGCTGAGCTTGTTCTTCCTTCCTCTCGTGTTCCATTTGTACCTACTTAAGTATACTAAACTGATGTACAGGGAGCAATAAGTACATAAGGAATAAATGTGTAGCTACCTCCGTGTGTAGTAAGTACACTTTCATTCAACCAACTTGCCTAGTAACAGAAAACTTTCCTTACTACGATACATCATCAGAAAGCATTTTAAGACTCGACTACTGAACTGGCAAAAACTGCATTCAAGTATAATACAGAGCATAATAATACATTAAGCAAAGAATTCCAGTCTAACGTTATAGGGTAGTAGTAGATGTATATCGACCTTCCACTTCCACTGCCTAGACCTCCAGTCTTATTTATGCCACGTAAATCTGCAGAATGAAGAAAAGCGAAGCGAAGTAGAAAGCTACAGGGAAATATCGGTATACACTTAAGTAAAGAACTGGAAAAACTACACGCAAGCTAACCCACCTTCGTTTAACATCGTACATCGTTAGACGTGTGTTCTCTTGTTGGCACATTTCTCTTTACATCCTTTCCAACACACACTCTTACCCTTCACTAAACACACCATGGCATTCCCCGAATCCTCCATGAAATATTTACTGAACGGTAGTAGTAGCACCACAGTACAAAGTTGCAGTCCAAAATATATTACGGGAGAATTGTTCTGTGTGTGTATTTACTACTACTACTGCCACGACTGCTGTGCCTGGAATAGTTGTGCTAGGACGGCTGTGTAATATTGGTAGAGACAGAGAGTGAGTGGAAGTAGGCGGAGAGGAGGGTAAGCGAAGATTCGTCGTCGTCTTCTCGTCGTCGACAAGTTGGAAGTGGAAGTTCTGCTTGCACACTACACAATTCCTCTGGCTGCATGTATTACCCGTGTATACGTGTGTGCATGTGTGTGTTCACTCCACTGCTAGGGCTATAACTATGAACGAAATGTTTTATACGACTATTTGAGCATAAAGTGACTCCGTATGACTTGGCTGCTTGGTTTTCGTTTGTGTTGGCTTTCTCCGTTTCATTCTTCTCGTTTCCTCATTGCCATTTCTCCTGTAAACTACCCGCGGACTGTGTATGGCACAATATCTATCAAGCTTCCCTCCTGTCTTTTAGCGTGGAAACTCTCAAGACATCACATTACTACTTGAACTACCTACAACTACGCTTCTACTACTGCCACTACTACTACCACCGCTACTACTGGAGAAGAATTGCAGAAAGCTGCACACACAGTGTTCTTGTTCCCTCCTATCCATCGTGTCCTTCCATTTCTCTGACTATTTACCCGTACACTTCTGCTTGCGTGCTTAATGCTCCAAGTCTACGACTACGTGTGTACTAGTATCATCCAGCAGTGAGAAAGTGCTGTTTATGTATAAAACTGCTTAGTCAAAGTTGAAATCAACCAAACCCTTCCTTCAAACACACTCACACACGTAGACTATTCCTTCAAATCAACCTTCCTCTCTTGTCCATAGCAAATAAAATTCCGATCCATTTAGACGAACTGTAGTGCAACTGACAGACAAAACTCGAATACGACAAACGCAGACACAAATACACACAGACTATACACACTTGTAAAATAGCAAACCAATTTACCTTTTGCAAACTTATATCTTTCACTCAATAATGTATTCAGTGTTTACTCTGACTACTGTTATACTGTTACTATAAAATAGAACGAGTTGCCTAAACACACAAACTCACACAAGAATCGAATCCTCGCTGTGCCAACACACTCAAGTACATAAATACATTCAGTTTTGTAGTAGATGGACATAGTCTTTATGCTCTGGGCTATAATATTGCACAGACAGATGTAATCACATTATTAGTTTCATTTCATGGCTCTTTAAGCGTTTAGCAAGGGCTGACACACTACACAGCACAAACCGCACATAATAATTCCCAGTCAAGTCCTTCTGCACATTTCAAGACGTAAACTTTGTGTTTTGTGTGGAGAGTATACGAGTTAACAGAAAATTCTGTGCTGTGTACGTCGTTTATGTGCAATATTTGCATTTGTTGTGGTTGAATAACAGAGGTGTGTATGCTGGATGCAAATGTGAAAACCGAAACTGTATACTAGGTACAGTTGCTACAACGAAAGAGAAAGCGTATAAGATAAGTGTATAAGATACACTTAGTTAGTCTAAGACAATACCTTTGTATCTATAGAAAGACACGTATACAGTTACCGAAAGTCGCAATGTCACAAGACTCTGTGAATTCATTAGCTCAGATCAATCAAAACAATTGTAGCAATCACGCAACCGTAAACAAAGAAAAGAAAGGTGTCTCGACGTCATCAGTTACGAGAAAATGTTTTACGTCCACTAACTGCAGTGTTGATACATCATCAACACTGTCGTTCGGTTACACAACGATTTTCTTCGCTCTTTTACTCGTTTTTCTTAATTTGTTGAGTTATTCGGCTTCTTCTTCCGTTCCATCGGCTGGCCAAGTTTCGCTAAATACTCCCAGCACGAGCGAAATAAACATTAATCATAATTTACCAATCGGGGGAGATATTACAAGCAGTGACAATCCAACGAGTGACTCTGTTGTTTTGAGCAACAGCAACAACAACAACAATGATAACAGTGGGAATGGCGATTCGGTTCCTGTTGACATTGGTGGTGGTCTATCTTCTTTTAACAGCAATGAGAAAAAGCCTGGAGTTCTTCGTGACATATATCCTGTAGAAAGTTTTCCTCCAAAAGCACCCATCATTCCGGATATCTTCACGGTGGCAGTGGAAACAATTTACATGAAGGTAAGAAAAATAATTGCTCAGCTAAGAAATAATTACTTTCTTAATTTCATTTCTATGCAAGAGAAAACTTCAGTGAAAAGTAATTGGAGAAAATTGTTCAAGTAGTGAAAGTATTTTTTATTACGAGTCTGATTGGTTTGTATGGTTTACTTTTTTTACAGGAACAAAAGAGGCAAGTGTGGAATTTGCACGTGGATCGAGCTGAAAAAATTGTTGTGCATAAATTAGATTTGCCCAACAATGGAAAACGCTACGAATGGTTTTATTCTAAAATCGTTCGTGACTTCCGCTCAGGTGTGTACTTTGATTAAAAAATGATAAAGAGAATAAGTTATAAAAAATTTGAATATTTATAAGCGAAGAATTGCCAGTGGGATTTTAAAAATTAATTTGCGCCCTGACTTGAATTTCAGGTTTGGAATTCCGCATCTCGAACGCTAAAGATACAGCGGATTGCATTGTGGAGCCCATTAGTAACGAGTTCGAGTTGACATCTCACAACCTAAAGAGATTTATGCTGGAACATGCCAAGCTTCTGCTGAACTTTGATCCGTCGTTTGTGAATTACTGGGGCAAGGTATGTACTCTCTCTCAAATTTGTAGACACATAATTTACATTACTCTGCGTAAATACGTACATAGATTTTTAAGTTACGTGAAAGGTACTTTCACTTTGAACAAGGACCAGCATGAAAATAACTATAGTGTCTATAAAATATGATGTTGGTTATAAAAGTGATAGTTGCTTGACATGATTCATATCCGATTTTGGAATTGAATGGCACATCACGAGTACACATTCACATTAGCAGTCGGAGCACGACAGCAAAGCACAACAGATAAGAAAGAAATGGGGAAATAATAGATAGGTAGTAGATATTCTGCCACTCTATGCATAAAGCTCACCCAGCCATTAAAGTTAAATTGGAAAAACTTTCTATGCTCTCTTCGTTTCTTTCAACATCCCGGACTAACTATATGAAAGTGTGCCGTCGTTGTCGCGTCCTCATTGGGCTCAGGCGTGTTCAAAGCAACGACGTGAAGTTTAATTAAAACAGAAAACTGCCAAACTGCTAAATGTTTCTTACACTTTTGTTATTGCGTTTTCATTTATTTTATTCCCTGCTATCTGCAAGCAAAAGCCTAACTGTAATGTAGAATGTAGAACAATATCCACTCTCTGATATATTGCTTTCTCCTAGTAGTCCTCGTAGTCTGAATCCCGGAATATAATACAAGGAATAACAAATGAACTGCTAACACTTGCAGCAAGAGTGTATGCAGAAGTAGTATGTGAGTGAGTGCAAGTCTGGCTTGGTACCTAGATATAATGCATACATAAATATAGATTGTATGAATTTAAATGTATAAGTGTATATCAGAAGATTTGACTTGGTGTCTGTGTTGTCTGTGCACAGAGATCGATAAGAAACTTACAGTGTGACATCTGGCTCCACGAAAGTCTCGGGGAATTCGTTTCAGAATTTGGCTTTGCAAATGACTCCAGTCTACCCATTTCCGTTGCAACTTTCTCGCGAGAGTCAAAACCGGATATAATTGCCATTTCCAATATCTATGAGGACAACACTCACACTTTCAATCCATTTGCAAAAACACAAGGTCATCCCGACGTGAGCGAATGCTTGGATGCTACTCCACTTCTTCTCAGAATCATTCTTGATGGTAAATGTCTCATTAGACTGACTACTCTACTTACTATAAAAATAAATGTCTCATTTACCCAAATGTGAAAGCATAAAAGAGTCCGTAAAATACATCAAATACCACCATTCTATTTCGGAGGTGCCTACGTCGCCTATCCGTGTAGTGTTTTTACAATAGATAGGCACTGTCTTTACTGACAGAGGCGTATAAAATATAATGTTATTGTAATAATATAAATCATGATGATATCAAATTTTTTAATGTTCTTTCTTCTTTGTGTTCTTTGCGAAGCACCTTACCAAAAATTGAAGTCTGGAAGGGAATTTACAGTGTTGGAGTCGATACGGAGGGCTGTGGCGGGTCTTGCTGGAATTTCGCTGCTCCGCGTCACTGATCTTGCGGTAAGAGATATCCGAGATATGTGCACCATACTGTCTGGCAATAAAAACTACCCCGAGCAGACATAATATTCCGGCGGACTGTAATAAATTTAAAAATTCAAGTGTGTCATCAATTTTTCAGTTGACAGAATGGCCAGGTGGTACTTCCGCATTTTGGTTTTCCCTGCGACAAATCGTGAACTTCCAAGAGCTTTCGCGGAATAATAACACGTCACATTCTACAATTGTTTTCCCACTGGCTGACGCCTACCGTATTTTACGCGATGTCATTTCCCGTCATGATGTAACACTCAGAGTTGATCTTTCACCGAACGAACACATGGTAAATTAATTAGTGTTATTGTTGAATTAACCTCACCCTCTTCCTACTGCCCGAAACCGAATTGCGGTTTTCAGTTTTCTGTAGAATTCATTCACTCGTGGTAATAATAATAATCATCATTTGTTGACTCCTGCTGATTTAGCTTGTTGGAATACAACGAGGATCTCTGGTTACAATCCCAAGAGGTCTACATCCGATTTTCATGCGGAATCCAAACCTCCATGCCAAATCTCTGTCTATAATCAAAGCAACGTACACTTCGGGTGAGTCTGGAGACAAAATCTACGACGACAACAGAATAATATTAGTTTTGCATAATGAAAATCAAATATTGCTGGGCTGGATTTCATTTGCATGATGATATTATATTTCAGGGGCGGTAGCAGGATTAGGTCTGGCTATGGCTGTTTTGGGATTAGCAATTGGTTTGCTGCTTGGCTTTGTTCTGTGGAATGGTTCAACACGGATGCGATACTGGCGTTCACCATGGTCCAACAGTCCAATTCCCTACGGCTTGGAAACTTAATTGCTGAATGTGTGCATTGTGACAATTTCGGTTTTGATGTATTGAAATTATGTATTACTAACTACTACTACGACAACTGCTATGAGTATGAGCTACGAAGTGTTAACCAGACGGGAAGAACTTAATTAATTACTCGCTAGCGGCAACTAAAGCACTCGTTCATAGAAAAGGTCAAAGTATCGTGCATCCACTTGGGTAATAATTCTTGTAGTAAACAATCGATTCAACAATCAAACTTCCGCTTATATCTGTATTCCTACTTAGAATACTCAGACTATGCACCCGAAATAAATTTACAGTAATGTTCATCATCTCCGTAGGATATGTGTTTTAGGCTCAAACAAATTAACTGTTAATTAATACTCCGTCAATACTACAATAAAACTAAAATATCTGTGAAGGAGTTCTTTACATATGATAAACAAGATTCTACTATAGAGAGTTTCACGAATAATAATTTCTGAAATTCATTTTATATAGAAATTAACGCAATTAAGTTGTTAATGTTACAATTAATTGTGTCATTGTGTAAGACCAAGTCATTAAGTAAATTACAATAAAAATTACGGTCAGGCTTGTGCAGTTATTAGCTATTTTTACCTATATAAATTCCTTTTACACATAATTTTGTATAATTTGTTTCAGAGAATAAGCTTTGAAGCAATGGAAAGAATCTTTAGATGTAAAACTACAGTACTATGTGTAGCCATAAGATATTGTACTTAATTTACTGTTGGAGGGTCATGCATCTTTAAATATTATTTAAAGACGATTTTATGGTCGTGTTCGTAAACGAGTTTGCAATTAATCATGATAAGAGACTACTGTCAATTATTGTGTACATAAATTACTAACGAAGACGACAATTAATGGTTAATAATGATATAGACTACTCTAGTCCACAAAAATTACATATTGTAAATAAATAGTGACAAATAGTCTTCAGTACATGTACAGGTGAGTGTATGACTATAAAAAGGAATTGACATTCTGAATTTACATGTTTATTATATACATACCTACTACAGGTATGCATTTCATGAAGAATGCCAGACTTCTAGAATGTATATTCCCCGAACGAAATAAATTAAAACTTTTCATAACTAGAACTTTCTCAAATGCCTTCCCTTCATTCGCATACTTTTCCTACAAATCTGCATCTAACAAAAAGGCCTACTTGTAATGTAGCATTTCCAAAATTTAACGCATTCTCGAGTTTCAAATAATTGTGAAGTCATGTACCGTACCTATACTTACAATACAAAACTCTTTTTTCTAAAGAATATTACACAATATTTCGCACTACTTATTTCAACATGTTTGCACTCAATTTATACTTTTTAGACGATTCTAGGTACAAACTTTAGAATTTATATAGAAAATTTCTTTATAATCCTGCATTATGCAATGTTATCAATTATTCTATTACTTTCAATACGAAAACTTTCTCCGGAGTACTTTCACGTGCTCAGAATACGTTGGATACAATAACTTTCCCACAAAGTCTATTTCAATCACATAGCCTAAATAATAAATGTTGTGCAATTAGGGTTGTATTATTAGAAGTCTAGGTATGTAAGAAAACCTGTATATACCGAATACGGGTATACATAGCGTAACATATAGCGTTAGCGTTAAGTAGCAGAAGCAACATGACTTCAGGAGACTCATAATAACACTTATCCGACGCATTTGACTGAAAACTGTGAGTCTGACTACACACGTCGTTTGTGAGTGTGGTTGAGTAGATGGAGAGTGTGAAACGATATATAGGCAAAGAAATAAGAAGGAGAGTCAGATAGAAAAATCGGTCGGATGAACATTCGTAATATTAGTGCTTCCTTTGATGTTACTGCTGATATACTTATATGGCAGAGATCATTGCGGAAATCGTTTCCTCTCTCGCTCTCCGTCTCCCAATTGAAAAGATTCGTTTGAAAAGAGCAAAGTTGGGCTTAGTTTGTTATCGGGAGAGACGGTCGTGCTCGTGGTGTGGATAGATAGGAGTTCTACTGTAGATAATGTACAAAAGTCGTGATCCTAATAAAACATTAATGAACCTGAAGCGTATATAGCTTTTCTGAAAATAAAAAATCCATTCCATTAGCTTCGTACTACAAAGATCACTGAGCAGTAAAGAATCAAGCACGTTGTAACCTTTACGTGTAACAAATATATTATACATTCCATTCAATATTACATCGAAGGAACAAAAACAATATCTTATTAAGCATTAGTTCGCGTTTGGACTACTTCTCCAAAAGTGGACTCATTAAATTCACCATAAGAATACTAAATATTTATTTAGCTGTGCTAAGGCAAGACAGGCACTTTGATCAGAAATCCTATAAGAAAGCAACTTAATAATGTAAATATAATCTAGTCTTAGTGAACACTATATTAATATGTATGTACTATCAATCCATATAAATGACGATTCGGCAATATTAAGAATATGAATAGCTCTTTGTCATTTTACGCTGTAATAGTTAACCTAAATTTGTTAGTAGCAACACGTTACAAAAGTTTGTATGCTTCAAAGATTTTGCGTTTAAATTGCTAAAATTGCTTGAAAATTTAATGATTTAACCAAAGGAGAGCCCTCGAATAATTTGCAAAGTGAAATTGCATAATTAAAGTACCCAAAAACTATTGAGGTATATAAATCTGAACAGGACAAAATGTTTGTAGGTTTTATTTGCGACAGAGTAGAATTCGTATATTTTAAAATCCTCTATGGATAAGCCAGTCTACAGATGTGGTTATTTGAAGGCCACACTTTTTCATAAAGGCAATTGTTGGGTCGTTTCTGTTTTCTACTGTGAGACAAGGCATACGTCCTTGTTTGGCAAGTTCTCGCATTGCAAATGTCATAGCGGTTTGAGCATATCCCTTTTGTCTGTGTTCTTCCAGTGTATACAACATCGTCATGAGACCAGATCCCAAATTTGCAACTCCACATACAAGTTTTCCATCAACGTACACTCCTCCGGATGGATTTCTATCAATTATTTTCTTTACAGCTATTTCTGAGTTTTCTTTTGCGAATTTCCACGTGTTGAGAATAAATTGCACACCCTGATCATCATCCAAAGGCTTTACTTCCATGTTCTTTGCAGCATAGTCAGATCTGTCATATAAAAGCAATATTAAAGTCTTTTTATGTTACTGCAGTGTTGTGCCATTTCGTTCACACCATTGCACTGCAAGTAAAACACACGACATACAAGAAAGTATGTAGTATGAAATAGAAGAGTAGATTTTTTGATGCGTACATGTACGTCTCCAAGTTGAGACTTTCATTTATTCCTCGGTAGAAGAGAAAGCAGGGATGAACGTCTGTTGAATTGCCTTTGATGTTGCAACTGATATCAAAGATCATAGCAGAAACATTTTTCTCCAGAAAGAAAGAATAAGGCTCATCCCAGTTGAAGAGATTTGACGTGGCAAAGATTTGCTTTATCTCTTCTGTGATAAGGGCATCAGGTGGAGCGGATATCGTTACATCCAAGCCGTAATCCTAAAACATAATCACGTTCTACTTTTATTATTTATTTAAGCTCTTTGACTAGCAGTAATTTTGTACTGCTATATAAGTTTTAAAATACACATTTTTAGGTACCTATACTATTTTTAAACGTAAAAGTATTAGTACTTCTCTATAAAATGTTGCCACTATCCAAGTATTTTCTTTAACTTCGGAAAAGAGAGTGTAAAATGTCATTTCTGTGGGAAATTTACTCCAGGAATTAGCCATGTTCCATATCTAGTCATGCACAGAAGTGAGAAAAATTTAATTGCTCTTGCCCATGATACATGCGTAACTAATTCATAAATACCATTGCATAAAAATTTTATTAGAAAAATTAGAAAAGAGCTAACATATCAATCCATTGCAAACCACACTCGCTATATTACTTGTAACTTATAACTTGTAAGTAACTATAACATACCCATATGCAAGGGCGTATCTACGTGCGGGATCATGGAGCCCAAGCCCCCTACCAAAGATTCATAAAAAAGGGGTTATAAAATTTTCGCCAAAGAATTTGTCTATTTTTTTAATTCCCATTCCTATATCCCTCGGACCCCCCCCCCCTCCCATTTATGAATTTTAGATACGCCTTTGTAAAGATGAAATTAATAAACTAAAAATTATCAAAGATGATTACAATTTTCTACCTGAGCTGCATTTGGTAATCGCTTTTCCACAATTGCCATTAAATCGTTTGAGTCTTGGACAGGCACAAATGGGCTAATATCTTTTTTGTCCATTCTTATTGTGTTGTTATTCATGGTTGTACTCTGCAATGTTAATGTTAGTTATTAATATTATTACTATAATGCTTGTTCGTTTAAATTGCCCAAGTACTTTAAGCAAACTGCTTCAATGAACTAAGAATAACTGTAGTTATGTAGTGCTCCTATTTAATTATCTTATCAATGTATCATGATATTAAAATTATGGGCTATCCAAGGTCATTTATAAATTAATGCTTGATATTATTATGTAATAAATTGAGAGATGCATTTACTGAGAAGAAAATCGTGCTATAAAATATAACCATATATTTATTATAGGTAATACGGATTCAGTAATTTATATCATAAATGTCTGTCATCTCATGTCATTTATAATACTAAACAAAACAAGCCAAGTAATGAATATCAAAGTCTTCTTTATGCAGAGCCGCACTTAAAGTTACAAGCACCGGCTATTGAAAATAAGCCTATCGCTTAGCTATTCTTATTCTATACACGTATAACGTATATTGCTGCTATATTGTATGCATTGACCAATGCTATTATATAGTTGGATGGACAGACAGTAAGAGAATTTGTAAAAATAATTAGTGAATTCCACAATTTTCATATATTATGTAACTCTGGAGCAGGAACTTATATTTTATTTTAATTATTACAACTATTACAATAAAATATTAATAATTAGATTGATTAAGACTCTAGCTGTGGTGTGCGTAGCGAGTGGGGTACTTACTATAACTGCCGTATGTATTTTGCATGCTCTCTTGTGCAAGATAAAGTAGTATTTATTTATTATTAATTTGTTTTGATGGCATATCTAGCTTATTAATGTGAAAAATGAACTCATATTAATTTGATATTTATAATATGTACAAATACAATTTTTCATATCTATTTATTGACGACTCCTCATTAAAATCCTGAAGCAGTGTGCATAATAAAATCTACATCTCCTCCTTCGATAAGACCCAATTTTTTCTGAAAGGCCATTGAAGTGTGGTTGGAATTTTCTACACAAAGACAAGGAACAAGGCCTTGTTTGGCAAGTTCCCTCATAATTGAGTTAACACAAATCTTTGCAAAGCCTTTTTGTCTATGCTCTTTTAAAGTGTACAACATAGCCAAGACACCACTGCCTTGTAATGTAAGACCACAGACAAGTTTTCCATCTAAGTAAACTCCCAAAGTTGGATTATTTTCAATTAGATTCTTAATAGCAATTTCAGAACCTTCTTTGGCGAATTTCCAATTTTTGACCATGAATGGAACGCCCTGGTCCCGATCCAGAGGCTTGATTTCCATGTTCTCCCTATTGGAATCGGATCTGTCGTATGAAACGATAATATTTTATTTATCTGGCACAAAACATTGATTTTAAATAATGCGTTTTAAAAAATATAAATAGCTTGATATGAGGCTGAACTTTTGATAGCCACAGAAAAAATAAGTCTCGTTCTTACCCGAAGTCAGCTTTAAGTTTCAAGCTTTCTTCAATTCCCAAATGGAAGAGAACACAAGGGCGAATGTCTGTAGCAATTCGTTTGGTTTTGCAACTGATATCATAGATCATATCTGAAATCCTTGTCTCTACTGCGAAAAAGCAGTAAGGTTTTTTCCAATCGATAAGATTTGATGTAGCAAATGCTTCCTTTATTTCTTCCGTTATTGGACCATCCGGAGGAGCTGAGACATTAACATCTAAACCGTAATCCTACATGACAGACATTTAACATGAGCTTAGTACGCAAATTCTACTTATCGTTAGAAAAAGAGAAATTAACTTTTTAGTTTTTATAGCGAACCTCTCTATAAAATGTAGCCACTATCCATGTATTGTCGTTAATATCAGGATAGAGTGTGTAAAAATGAATTTCCAGAGATTTACTCTTTGATTGTAGCATGTTCCATATCTGTACAAAGTTTTTCAATTACATCAATCACAATACTTTAGATTTGTCCAATTAAGGTTATGCGACAAATGCGTAAAATTATTTTTATGACATGTTTCTTGACTTATTATTATTAAATCCAATAAGTACAAATCGTTTTGGATTATGCATAATCTAAGACGATTAGTTAGATTAGTACATAATTTTATCATCTATTCTCTACAATGAAATATATAACACATTTTTTTTAAATCCATGAAATATAATTAAATTTAAATATAAATATAAAAATTGCAATACAAATATACTTAAAATGTATTTGTAAACACGAATTCTTAATTCTTACATTGGCTGAGAACGGGAACCTTTTTTTCAAAACTGGAGTTAATACAGTTGGATCTTGTAGCAAAACAAAGGGATGAATATTTTCAATATCACTTGTCACTTGGATTTGTTGTGTCGGAATTCATGGCTTTAAAATCTTTTGCGAAAATCGTTGTCAAAAACCGTGTAGATGGATAAGCGGATACTGCAATTGTGACTCTACTAGTTCAGTTTGACGTATAGGTAATGGATAAGTATGCAATAGTGTCAATTGTTAACAGCGAGAAATTATCTTCGGTCCAGATACAGTCCACGTAGGTTAACAGAGTTGACATGTGATTGCATTTGTAGATTGACAGCCTTTTTTATGTGTATGATCAGTAGATCAGTGCATGACAGAAGTTAGCTAAACTCTACAAGCTAAAGTTTGTTGAACGCAGAAATAATGAAACTATATTTAAATGGCTTTGGTACATAATAAAATGATTATTAGAGTCATTATTCTCTCGCACTCCACTAAACAGAGCATTATTATGCTAACACAAGTAGTGAGTCTTCCCTGTATGTACTCACTACTAGTGAAGTGAGTGCATACATACAGGGAAAAATATTACATTCCATTGTGACTGTGTATAAAATTAATATGATGCATGTGCACAGAGAAAAGTACATATAAATTTTCATAGCATGTATGTTGCATCAAGCGAGTCTTTACAGTGTATAGCATGTTCCATACTTCCATAGCTGCACATGTTGCTGCGATGATGTACAAAGGTACAATACTTATAGAGATTATTTTTTGGGTTCAATTATCTGACTGTTTAATATAGTATATCTGAATTTATAATAATAACTGTGGTATAGTAGTATTTGGTATTAGTATTGCTAGCTTGTAAGTAGAACAGTAGGGTTACTTGGGCTTAAAACGCAGTTTTGAATGTCTGATCTATTTCGCCTTTAGTTAAATGCGACCATTGAATTATTTGTACATGGAAAAACTTACATGTACAAATAGCTCCATGTACGTTAGTAGTGCTCCATGTACGTTAGTAGCTACTTCTTGCATTTTTTGTGCTGCAATTTAAGCCAATGTTACATGAACCAGAATTTGCTGTTATGCTCAATGTAAACAAAAACATTTTGCTTAAAACTTTGACAATTTATTGACACAATTGCAGACACATAATTTCACACATACATGGACGATGAACTCTTATTCATTACTTTCAACGCATCTGAACGCTACCCAGTATACAAAATTCATTTACAATGCGCCCACAAAAATTGTTAGAAATCAAACAATTTAAGTATCTAATTATATTTCAAATACAAACTGTAAATCTTCTACACGTACAATACTGGTGCAATTTAATATTTCATAATGTGCAATATTTCAACTAAAATAATATATAATGTAACCAATGAAATCTGACATAATCTGTATTACAAAATGAGTCTAATTCTTTCACTTTTATAGGTTTTAACAGTAAAAGAGTAAGAAATTACTAACAATAAATCGGCATTTATTATGTTAAAAATGGTAAAACAAGTGGTAAAGGAACGTTTAAAGCAAAGGAACACTCAAAATTAATTTTATCTAAGAAAATTTTAGTCTAAAGATTTAATAAAATATTAATAGTCATTCTAAAATCGATATGACTCGATATTATGTCTGAAACTATTTTCATGTTTAGTGAATTTTCTAGTTTTCTATAGTAAGTCCTTTTAGGTAAAAAAATTTGTAGTTCGGACTACTTCTGAGGTTACATGTATTCATCATGGTGCTTTGAATAATATATATTAATACTTTAGTACTATTAATTACTTACTATCTACTTACAGAAATCGTAGAAAAAACGACAGCAATTATACATTTCATTTATGTAGCTGGTCACTTTATCAGTATAATATACAATCCATAACATGTTAAATGCATTTAATTATATACATTAAACATACACAACTCTTCACAGTCAGAAATGGGTAATAATAATAATTCTAACGACTATTTAATTGTACCTACTATGTACAATACAACTGAGCTATAAAACCAAATAAGATTTATAATTATACCCAATTACATTACTTCATTAGCTAAATAACATTTTTGTGTATTCTTCTGAGTAAATCTGAGTTAAGATACATAAAACTAAAAATTATATTAATAAATAAGTAACGCGGAGGAAATATTTTATATCTAATCAAGAGTTCACAGCATCGAAGACCCAAATAATAATAATAATTAACAACTTATTGCTTCGACTCTATTTTTCTGCTAATAAAAATGACAGGGATTAGTTTAAAACAAATTAAATTATGGTGTTGGTTCACCACCCGCCCATAATTCTTCTTCCGCTTCATCTGCCCAAGATGTGTCACCCTTTGGCGACTCTAATTTGACTTTGGTCGTTGCAGTTTTAAGTGGAAGTGCAATACTCTCCATCATCATAGCTTGATGTGTTTCCTCCTCATTTTTTAGCGTTTCATTCATTTCGTCTTCGTCTTCGATTTTGACTTTGAGTATGTTTGTAATGTCAGGTTTTATGTCCGCATCGTCGTCATAATCGGGGAATGAAACGGAACCACTGCGAGAGATTGACTTTAAATCTTCCTGAGATGAATTTATGCCCAAGCCAGCAGTGAAAGCCGCAGCAACCGAAGAAGAAGTTGATGCCGAAACATTTGTATCCTCGGAACAAAATGAATCGTTGTGTTCCCTTTTCACTTGGTTGAGTGACTCAAGGTCCTCCAATGGAAGGTCACTCCAGCAATGCAGGTTCAAGCGCCACTGTCGAATTAATCCATCCCATGCTCGGCGACTGTACTTGCGATATTTATTCGGTGTTTTAGGATGAAACTGTTCACGCTTATCTCTGTTAGAAAAATATCAGCATTACCACACATGAAAAAATTATTGCACTAATTTAACTATTGACAAAATATGTTTAACAAACATTTTGAAGAGATGATTCTTTCAAGTTAAACAAACTAATAATGAGAATGATGAAAAATGAAGCTTAAGTTCTTAGAAATACTTAATAATATCAAATAGTACAATCAGCATTACTATATTCCCTGCTTTGTATTCCCAAATAAATAATTTGTTCACTATACAAAGATAATTGCAATAGTGATTGCAAGATACAACCAACAATCTAAGTCTTCTCGAAGTTAAAAAGTTAAAACGCATTAAAATCGACAAAATCGTATAGAAAAATGCGGACAAAAGCACTCGTTCATTCACATTTCACAATAAACAAGCGCATGATGAGCATCTCACAGAGCTAAAATATTTTCCTTTAAATCAATAATTCTAAAATAAAGTCGAAAACATATATACTATCAAAATACTTACTTTGGCACGGCTGCCAAATAGTTGGCATATTCTGGAGTGTTCTTTCCATACTCAATCTGTTTTTCGCGTCGAGACAATACGACAGGATCTGTCTCTTTTTCATAATTGCAAGCCTTGACATGCTTATTGGGCTCCATAAGAAATGCACTCCTGGGTTTCATGGATATTCCCACGTCTAAATGCTTCATACGTGTTGAATCAGCAATTTCATTCTTTACAGCATATTTTCTTTCTTCAGGGTAGTCATTCTCAGTTTCCGATTTATTTGGAGACTCAGACTCACGTTTGACCTCAATAAAATCTTCATTCAAACGAATTTTTTTCGCACTTCCACTTTCGCTGCTTGTCGAAGCAGACGCTTTTAACGGATTTGATATAGGCGACATTTTACAAAATACTTTCTTCTTGTGTTCCTCCACTGAATAAACTAGTTTATTACTTGTAAACTTATTATTAAGTAACGGAGGATTTTTGGACTTTGATTGAAGTAATTCTCAGACTAGAAAAATCACTTGATTTAGAATTCCGGTGGATACTGGATAGTGAAGACTGCAAAATTAACACAAATAAAATTACATCAGTTGCTGTAGATAATCAAAGTTTCTAAATAACATGATGCAATTATAAATATAAACAGTGTGTGCATACAATATGTCACTATAAAACAAGTTTAGGATTTTAATTCTGAAACATGATTTGATTCGCTCTATATTTCATTCTCTTGCATATACATTACATCCTACATCATAGTTTTATATTACGTATTTGTACTACAACTACAATGTAAAATGTAATATCTATGCTATACGAGTAAGGTACGGGCAAAAAGAAAAATGTAGGATTTGATCAAGTAATGCGTCATCTCTTCTTGAACATCTACGAATGTTAAAAACTTCTTTCAATTACGTATTCGTTCTTTGCATTATCAGCAAACAGAACGGAAGCTGCATATAATTATATGAAAAATATTATGCCAGCACATGAATAAATGAGAATATAATGCATAAATGCATTTATTCTGTAAAAATATAGCATTCTAAATAAATGTACTGTAACTGTAACTATACTATAAATGTTCAAATATAAATAGCTTGATAGCAAGTTTATGTCACCAAAACTTTTAAAGATTTGAATCACTTTACGACTTTACGATTATAACGATTCATTACCAGAATCATCCTCACTTCTCACGAAGTTAACAAAATACCGGGACAATAATTATTTGTGATAAAAGCACAACTTTGACATTGGGAGAGCAATAATATAATATATTTGGAAGTCTACTTTACTTACACATTATGATACGTTATAATGATAACCTCAGGCTTTCTAAAGGGGGGGGGATTCCCTGAAAAATCAGGACTTTACAAGGGATTGGCCCTTCCTGGCAAGAAGGGTGTTTAGTGTTTACTTGACTGTGTTGGCTCGTTTTAGCTGATACTGCATAAAATTAAGCTACAGAATTTTATTATTGTATGAAAATCATTAAATAACTTTCTTATTTCTTACCAATCTCTTATTTGTCGTTAGGTATTTTGTCATACAATGTACAGGATATTTAAATGTTCGACTTCAACCATCAACCCTGTTTTATGATATCCTTGTGCCTTGTCGTTCCTTATCCGAACAGCTGCAAGGCAAAATAACTTGGCCTGAAAAGCAAAAAAATTAAATGTGAAACCATTATTAATTTATCAACAACATTGGGACTTGCATAATTATTACCATTAATAAAGACAATATATAAGAAGCAATGATTTATTTGTCTTGTACAGTACCCCTCCCACCCTAATCCATAATTGATAATCCATAACCCTAATGACTTATCTGCTTACAAAACAGAAAGTGTGCTTTCACTGTTCAGATTCAGATACTATCTGAAAATCTGAATTAAGTTTCATTGCTGCACAAGCTTGAAAATATATTACTAACTATTGAAAGTTTTTTTTATTAAATGAAATACCTACGCAGTTGTCAATGTATATAGTTGATATTTTAGTTGATATTAGTGCTTGAAAACGCGATTGCAATATGTAATATAAAAATCCAGACCAAGATTTATTGTTGATAGAAAATACGACATGAAGATGATTAAAAACCAAGAATTTTGATAATAAGTGAATTATAAATTGACCTTTTAATACCTTATGTGTTCCTTCGTTTTCGTTGTTATTTCTTTGGCTGTGGCTTGTGTATCGTGCAAGTTCTATCCAGGGAGGCTTCTATGCGAAATGCGAACCTTCTTTCATCTTTCCATTCTCTGACCGCTTTGGTGTTGCATAAAAGTCAACTCCCGCTCGCGCCTGTTTACTTTTCACTCACTCGCATCATCCTTTTTTATACAACCACACAGGTTCAACCTAAACAAGTTTGGAAACTTTCGTCCTAACAGATGCTATGTATTGTAACTAAGTATATAGTATTCGTATGTATTGTGTAATTGTATAGTATACTACTACTACTATACTTAAATAACCAATTAAGTGTTTCTCCTGTATTCATAGTTGTAATTACAACTTACATTTACTAATTTAAGTCAGCAATAAGTGTGTATAGGCATTAGGCATGCATTTAGTTTTTCTTTGTCTTTGGGTTCAAAGATCTGTATTCAGAGTTCGATTTTGGTAATATTCATGAAAAGAGTTTTAAGAGTAGCTAATAACTTAAATTATACATGCATGGAAAGCCTATCAACGTATTAACTTAATGCAACAAAAGTAAATTAATTGCGAAAAAAGTAATTTACATGAGCCAACTGTATGGCTAACACAGTACATTATGAGAATGAGACTATGAGACTAATAACGAGACATCATTTTGATCGAAATCTAACCATTCTTAAGATATGCATAGTATACAGTACTTGCAAGTGCAAATACATTTGGTGCCTTCTGCCTTGCTTGTTACTTGTTACATTACGTGTAAGCTTGTCTATGTCATTCATGCTGCACTTCATAAACTGAAAAACGGGTTCGCTTCCTTATTCTTACGGTGGCATTGAATGATGTAATAAGTAATTAAATAAAATTGTAAAAATGAGCAATACTGTAATACTCTCTCTCTCTCTGTCTGTACTCCTAAAAAGTAATATGTTGAAAAAGTTGTTATAATAAAGTATATGAGGATATACCTACTATGATAAAAATCTAGTACGAGAAGCCTGGGTGATGTTGGATGGTATAAATATTTACTTCTATTCCAACCTGAACAGAAGATGCTTTGATTGTGCATACCATTGTACTACATATATTTGATATATTTGAAAGATAAAAGTGATGAAAGATGAGATTAAACAAATGTTTACTACATTTTAATGTAATGCTCTATCTAGCTCTGATGTTTATTTGTTTTCTGGCAGATTATAAAAATACAGTTTGAACTTTATGAACTTGTGAATGGCAACTTTTACAAATGTGATCTCTCAATGATCTTTATTCATTTTTATTTGATCCATTTGTTATTTTTCAGTCCACTTCGCTATATGCCACACACATAAAGTGTGTTTATGGCTATAGTAGAGGGCTAGAGATGCAGAAGAACTTGATTGCAATGTAAATGATATAAAGTGTAATAAACATTGCAATTACAGTGCAGTGCAAATAATATGTGCATAAATATAGTCTAGGCATATTATTGACGAAGAATCCAAGATTTCGTGTAGTTGGTAGTTTGCTTGGTAGTGTAGTAAAGTTATACTAAATATAAACTGTGTCACATGCAACAAAAGTTAACGTAACATTACAGACATATAATATATTGTCACAAGAGAATGAAGAGAAGTACATTAAAATCTAGTGAATGTATTTTGCATACAAAGGGTAGGTATCTATATTAGTTCACACACTTTAAATGATATTGTAGTACATACACGTGTAAAAAGATGTATACCTAACGCAGTAAGAGTCACACACGTTTGCATGGACTGTGTCCTTTTACAGTGCACATGTAATATCGTTTCGAACTACATTTTAATACATACTCACATAATCGGAACATAAATCACCTACAGTTCCGCTGTATTATTTATGCATACTCCAAGACATCTTAGATTATTACAGATCGACTCCCACTCACTATCGTCACAATCGTCCGGTATATTAACACAATACATCAGAACATTTTACTCACTTCTTACGAAAGGCTGAGACTGACCGAAAGCAGGAAACCACAGACGCTTTTTGCATTTATTAACTTACGAAGTTTTCTCAACTTACCTCATTTACGCCCTAAAAACAAGAATATAAGTGTATTTTTACACTCTCGCATCTCTATAGTTGTTTCAATTCCCTTTATTCTTTCAAAATGAAATTCGTTATCATTTTTTGCATATTAATGCAACTTTCTCCCCAGTATGATTGCGGGTCTGTATTAGACAATTTGCATTTCTCAAAAGAAAGTGACAACGCAAATGAGATAATTCCCGAAGACAGCAGCGTACAGACTAGCAGTGCAGAATTGAACTTTTTGAAAGAGAATCTGATAAACTGGGACTCAGAATCAAGGGAGGAAGCAGATGGCCATAACATAAGAAAGCAATCCAAAGCCAAGCCACCATTGTACATGAAACTTGTTTACGACAAAATCTCTGAAGCTTCAAATTATCAAGAACAACTTTTCTCAGTGCCGTACAATGGTCTGCTACTTAGAGCCTGGCTCCCACTGGGAATAACACGTAAGTGTACACGCTACACCTTTCTTTTCTCCTCTTTTCTTATTCTTCTTACAGGTGCATCCAAAATTAAACTCAGCATGATTAGTCTCACTAGCATAAAATTGATCGAATAAAGGGGCTTATTATTAGCTTTGCAATCATCAGCAATACATTAGTACTCCGACGTTTTCTATGTATCTTCGGATTTGACACCACGCTCTCATGAATTATGGCATATTTACGTTGTATACATTTTATACAATTAGGTATTCCTAGTTCCTAGCATTTACATTGCATATGTGCATAAGTACAGATAGTCACACGGGTTGAAATAAACTTCGTGTGCCGTGCCTCAAGGGAATATAATATACCAGACTTTCACCCCCCATTTTACCGCTAGATTTTTTAATGAAATAACCGGCCGACCAAATTAAAATTTTCAATTGTCCCACCCAGTCAATCGTTTTTTGTCATTAATGACAGGACAGTAAGTACAATAGTAATGAATCTAATTGAATAGCTCCAGATTCTAACCCTGTGATATAGTCATTATATAGAATGCCCTTAAGTTGAGTACCATTTTAGAATCGCTTGAGACAATAAAGCATCCACACAAGAGTCCTACAGCGATACACACAAAGACATAATACAGACGCAATGCAGACACAATGAAAATCATACAGAGTCATGTTTTATAGGAAGTACAAATGCATTTCTCAAATGTAAGGCTTTTTCTAACGAAATGTTGCAATAATTGAATTGTTTAGGTTTCGTAAGTATCGTAAGCAGGAAGCAGTTAAAATTTTACAATTCTTAGAAATCATTGGCAAAGCTTCATATGTTCTTACTACCTGTATATTGCTATATGCTTATATCTACACAATATATACATGCTACATACATACATGCTACATACATAATACATACCTATAAAATATTATAGGTACACATTTTTAGACCCCAAGAGACCATACATCGAGAGATGTACGATTGTTATTACTATTACATATAAATATGTTGCTACAGTACAGTCAATTTACAATTAATTACGTATCAATGGGTTTATCGTTATTAGGTAGGTACTAGTAGGTAGTAGGTTAGGTAGGTATAAAGGAAAGGAAGAGTAAATAAAATATGCGCTAATACTAAACCATGAATATGACTTTTAGTTAGCATTGATCTTAACAGAATATCCCAAACTATCTACATATTTCTGTTGAAAGTACACTTTTTTCAATGAAATAGATTACTACTCTGCCTTGTGCTATTTTAGTAGATCAAAAATGCACACAGGCAAAAAAAAGGGACATAATAGTAATATTCTGTGCATAGCTACAGATAATGTTAGGCTATAGTATAGCTAGCAAAAATTGAGAGCTCCTTTTATCGAGTAAAGTTATATATCATGCAATACCCTTCTGACAATGGCGTAACTAGGATTCTGAAATGAGGGAGACTCAAACAATTTACATATTTTTGTCACATAACCGCTTTTCTGAAATCTGGGAGGCGGCTCAAGCTATGCGAGTCCATACTTAAGAACGTCTTTGCCCACTGAATGAATAATATTTTTAGGTACTTTAAGTTACCGATTGGTGGTAGATAACACTCAACGCAGTAGGTACTAACATGCCTTCACATAACTTTCAAACTTGGGATGTCATCTAAGTTTACTCACTCACTGAGACTCAGTCAGTGGCCAGTAGAGTCCCATTACATGTAACATGAAATAATAAGCTACTTAATTTTTATTACTTAACAATTATTGTTTTTCCAAATGCCTATATAGAAAAGGTACTAACTACTGACGTAAGTAATAGATGCCTATTCGTAATAGAAACTGACATTGCGTTTGACCTTTCACTGCAATGGCAGAACTATTTCTAGTCAAGATAATATGTCAATGAAGTGAATGCTATTAGATCGGACGAATACTTTTATATAGACAAAAGTACAAATAACTATACGCTTAGGTATTGCATGAAAAAATTGTTGCTGTATAACTTTTGTTAATTGAATTGACCTTCCAAAATTACATGTCAGTATGTTTACAATAATTTGTATAAAAATCCTAAAGATGAAAACAAGTAATTCGCGAATAATATTCTTCCAAGCTTGTAGTGAGTATTATTTTTATTATGGTACATTAATGTGACCGCACTACAATATATTATGTACATATAGGTGACTATTTATATAATTTAGATGTCTGTCTATAAGGGATCTTCTGGTAACTGTTGAAGTATCATATTTATATATTAGCATGACAAAAATGTTAATTAACTTCTCAACTACGTACAATGCAATGCAAGCGTTGTATTGAACAAGTGTCGCTATTTAAACCGCAAGAGTTAGGTCTGCAGATAGGTACTGAAAACAAAAGTCGTGCCGTGGTGTCAAAGTTTTATGAAAATGATGAATGAGCGTGTATAATATATTAGCAATTAATTATATAGGCAGTTAAATTCATGTAGAGTTCATGCACTCGAAAGGCTAATAATACCATTAGCCCCCATGATTGCCTATTATTCATTATTATTACTACTAGACTGAAACCAACGGTCAGTTGAAACAACAATTGTCTCTGTCTATTCAATTATTTTGACTTAATGATGAACCATCTGTCTTCTGTCTCTTCAGCAATCCTTTAGTATTTGCTTACTTATATATAATATTATTGTTTTGAGCACTCGAATACTTTTAAGTTTTAAGGCTCCGAGTATATCGTCAAAGATTTAACTATGTGATGTCAACTTTGCCTTATACCCTATGAATAGTAGAGTGGTGAAAGAGATGAGATATTTATATTTATAGATGATATACGTACCTTACATAATGTAAAGATTAAAAAATGATTACATGCGTAATAAATAATAGATTACATGTTTACGAGGCATTTTTAGAACATGAGATATATACAGGACCTGCTGTAATTGAAATCTGTAACAAAACACGACCCAAGCGTTGAGACGAAGGTCCGAAGGGCTAAGCAATTATACACGAAAGTAAATCAGATCTTCTGCATTTGTATCTTTTCTGTGTAGTAGAATAGGCGTCAGGTCTCATTTCTTTTTTGTTTTCGTTCCGATCTCTAATGCCTACAAAGGAGTAAATTGTTTTTCATCTAAGCAGACAGTGTCAGGATCCAATTGGTAATCATATCTGAGTGGTAGTATTAACCATAATATTACCAATAACAGGATAATTAAGAAGATGAAGGGTAAAAAACAAGATGAGATTAGAGATTTTTATCACTGAAGCGGAGAACTGTGACGCAAACAAGTTTTGCACAGAAGATCTCTCATCTTACATGAACCATAAAAATTGGACACTCCGAAGTGTCCGAAAGTACCTAATTTCAGAGAATTTAATAGATATGTATAGGTATGTACTTAGTACTTATGTATGTGAGTGTAAAGTACTTAACTGCTTAACTCTATTTTTAGTTGCATGTGCATAACCTGGAAAAATTCATAATGTCGTAATCTTTATATAATACACGAATAGAACAGATAAATTATTTATTTATATAACTAATATATTATACTAAACGAATGTAATTATAGGTGTTTCCATTATATTATAATTTTAGTGCGCAGTTAAAAATATCAATTTAATTTAATTACGGTACTTGACAGATTTACGTGCTTGTTGATTCATTCTTGAAAGGACAATTACCCCCTTGAGTCTTGCCCTTTCCCAATTCAGTGCTAGGGTCACATCCAGAATTCCAGACAGTTAATTAAAATAAAAGCCATGCCTTTTGTAAGTAGTCAGATTTCAAAAGGGAATACTATAATACAAATAGTACCAAAATTTAATTGTCTCAATTTTTGCCCTTGAACTCTTCTGAACTTGTAAAAGCTCTAATATTATTGGCGAATCTTATGTATGTGTATACATTTAAAAGGCAGCTAACGTAAATCAATTTTCAAAGCTACTCTAAAAGATGCTGGTTTTCATGAACGTTTTCTCCTATGATTTACAGATGCAATGATATATTAATTATATCAGTATATTTTTTTTTGATTATTATAAATCATGCTAATATGATTACAATTTGAAGTACTTATAATCTTATGTGCATATAACTTTGCATTCCAGGTGAAAGCAGTTCCAATTTTACTGTCATCAATTTCCAACAGACCTCCGATCGTAGAAAATTAGGAAATTTTTTGCAAGCTCAAATTATTCTGACTCTTAAGGATAACATTGAAGTGTCGATGAGAGAGTCCATAAAACTTAGTTTACACTTGGACAACAAGGTTAGTTTTGTCTGCACAAATGAACATAAACTTTTGGAAGGTGGAATTTATAAGTAACACAATATCGAACCGTTAAAATATTGGTCTTTTTCTCGTCTCAGAATGTGTCAACAGAATTACTGGATTCCAGAACTCATTCGTTTTACTCATTCAACATTACGGACTACTTGAATGAGAAATTAGCCGCAACAGTAACAAATCCAATTCCAGTTAGCTTTAAAGTCACCGTTTCACCAAATCAGGATGGAAATGTCTTAGAGGAATTGTTTGATGTTCAAGTAGAGCAGCCATTCATAATGTTCCAGTATGAGGATATCCCAGAATCATTCTTCCCCCACTTGAAAAAATCTCAGCGGACCCACAGGTATTTTTCATAAAACTTGATACTACTCTAAGAAAAAATGAACAAAATAATTCCTTAAAAATGCACTGGAGGAATATTTTCATAAGAGGTATCATTGATGCTAAATAGGCGTCGTCAAAGATCACTTGGTGCAACGGTGACAGCTACACAGCAGACAAAAGCCACAACCGGACAACGTTTGAACATAACTGTCTTAGATCTTTCGCCAGTAAATGATGCAACAAACAATCAAACTTTTCCCAATATCATTCCTCCTAATGCTCCAGCTTCAACTGCAACAAAAGTGGAGAATGCTGAAGCAATTTCGAGCGAGAACCCTCAGCCAATTAATAGCGAGCAACTTTCATCAAAGATCAACATTACAATTACACAAGAGCAATTAAGCCGATTGATCGCAGCTAATGAACGAACGATTGTGCCTACATCGGCAACAAACATTCGTCATCCTCCACCTTTAGTTGTTGGAAACAAAACGATTCCTACAATAGCTTCCATTTTGCCCACAACAAAGGACTGTTGCAGAAGATATCAACATTTTATCAGGCCAGATCAGGTTGACTGGTTCGATGTGATTGAACCAAAACAGATTGACATTGGTTATTGCAGTGGACAATGCGCCTACCCCATTGAAAACGGAGCCCTGGACTTCCACCTTCACACAATGCTCTTAGATCGATTCAGGTACATTTCAGTAATTTAAAAAATTAAACTGTTAAAAACTGCCGGAAAGGACTTAACAAAAATATTTTTGTTTCTCAGATTGAGACAGGAAGTTCCATCAAACTATCCTCGTTCCTCCAGTTGTGTTCCGGTGACATATTTGCCAAAGTCCACTGTTGAGGTGGAGGATGATGGGGGTATGGTGATAAAAGTGCGTCAGGATGTCCTGGTTCACACTTGTGGATGTAGATAAACGAATTTGTATGCGAATTTACTACGAAATATCAAAATATAATATTTAAATGGTACTTAAAAATTGTTGAGATATGAATGCTGCAATGCAATGAAGTGAACGGGTAGATGCATAGGTTGTAATTGTTTTTACATTATTGTATTTATAACATCAAATGTATTAGTGAAATAATATTTTATTTAAACAATTTACAGATAAATTAATTGATTTAATTAGTATTACTTATCTAGTTTTATAACAATAAAACAATTTTATGTTGCTTCTTGCACACTTTAATATTATAACTTTTTGCGAGTCAAATGACGAATGCACAATACTGGTGTCACAAGGTTCGTGTATATGTACGTGTATAATGGTAAGAAGTAAACTGTAAGCCTCGCTCTCTAATGCAAGAATTAATTAAATTTTGATTTGTATATTGCAACATGTAACGTAATTTTAGAGAAAAATTGATACTTAAGGATTTCGAAGGCCAACAACAGGCATACAATTACAATAATATAATTACACTGTCTGTTCAGTTGTATTCATATAAAAAATTTATTTTCATCTCTGTGCAAACTTTTTTCATGTTTGCTTAAATATTTTACTATGTGTGACACTTCAATACTATTAATGATGAATAAACATATAATATACACCTTTAAATTCTATAATACTTAAATTGTAATCTAAGTATTTACGCATTATAATGCAATTTTAGTAAAGTCATAATAAGTACTACAGCAAACAAGAACAATAAGTTCTAACATTAGAGTTGTGCTGTGCACGTTTCAAAAAATGGGTGTAACGATGTCTGTCAAGTCTGTTTGAGTCTGTATCCGAAACATAAACACCAAAATAATATTCCCAAACTGTTCCACCAAACTAATATTATTTTACTTCAGCGTTCGATTTTTGGACTAAAGTCAGTTCTTATGCATACTGAACAACTTTTTACTAAATTTTTGTTTGCTATTGCTACCAACACTGTGAAGCCCCAATTTGCTAAAAAATATATAATTTTAAAAAATAGAAAAAACTGAACATAATAATATCATCTAATATCATGCATGCAATAATGCTAAATATAATTGATGTCCAAAGTCACATTGTTTTAAATCCCATTTTGGATTGAGTGAGTAGAACATTTAAACTTTTCCGTATAAATAAGAAATAGTTGGAAGAAACAATTTTGTCATTACATTTGGTATGCGTGGTACGTGAATAGTAATCTATAAATCTACACCTACCTATTTTCTTATTCAAAGGTACCGGAAATGAGTTTCAGCCATTAATAAGACCGGTCTATTATATTTTACATAATGGGACCAATTGGATTGTGTGGAGTAGGGAAAGACTGTCCAGGATTCATCATTGGTCGGACCATTGGACCAGGACCCTGTAAAATAGTTAATATTTCCCAAAACCAATAATTGTAAAAGTTACAATAACTATTAATAATGAATTTAGAGTTAGTGAATGTCATTTCTTACTGGAGGCCGCACTGGCGCCATAGGTGGCGGTTGCACCTCCGGTGGTAACATAAGCCTGGCCAGAAGATCTTGAACCGAAAGATAAATGGAACACTCTTGCATACCCTGACCATGAAATTCGGTAAACCTCTTCAATTGTTGACTAACCGCAGAATACTCGGCAGATGCTGTTATTTTAAATACAAATTGCAATTACTTTTATTATAATACATGACAATCCAATTTAATTTGCTTATTAATGAGTAAGATAACTTACGAGGTCCCATGGCTCGCCTTTCAGCAAGTTGGGTAGTATTTGTAGTAATCTCGTGAATCAATGGAATCACAACAAACGGGACCTTTTCAGGTTCATTGTGTATATTAGGATCCGAATCTGCGGCTGTTGAAGTATCCATTGAATCCG
This sequence comes from Pogonognathellus flavescens, assembly GCA_019776165.1. Taxonomy (NCBI): domain Eukaryota; kingdom Metazoa; phylum Arthropoda; class Collembola; order Entomobryomorpha; family Tomoceridae; genus Pogonognathellus; species Pogonognathellus flavescens. The sequence continues at coordinate 72,519 of JABASD010000031.1, read as the reverse complement.
TTTGTACTCTTGTAAGATGAAGCTGTTGCAACCACAATTTATTAGTCCACAAGCAGAAAATCATTTAAAACATTACTTAAAGGTATGTGTTTTCTTACATAAATTAAGATCTTGCTTTGTGAAGTAACGATGGCAGGCATTCCTTGAGGAATTATAGGCATTGCAGCAGGTGGAACAGTAAGGCACAATTGAACATACCATTTCCATCCTTGTTGCTCAACCAAGTGTGGATATAATTGCAAATTAATGATTTTTATGCAATCTCTAATAATTCTTGGTGGTAATGAGACCATTCTTGCAAAGGCTGCCAAACCATTTGGTCTAAAAGGTGGACTAACTACTCTGGTTACGAAAAAGTTTTCTAATAGCTGTAAATAATCATCGTAATTAAAATATTTATTAAATGAACTAACACAAGATTATTGAGATTACCAACAGAGATGAGGATGATTAAATACCTGAATTTCTTCTGCATTCCATATACTTGGTGATTCAGGCGCAGGTGTAATTTTTAGCTGCAACGACTGGAAATGATTAATATCCAGACTAACACGGAATTGCATAGTTTCTGACCTAAACAGTAATACTCCAGGCTCTGCATTGGCTAATGGTGTCAACTGAAATTGTAAAACAAAATTGATGATCCAACAATGTAATAGAATTTTGGAATACGCTAAAATACGTCAAGTTTAGGCCAATTAACGTCAACATACTAGCACAAACGATCAAATTTTTATACATTTACCTGCTCTTCTGTTTGAACAATTCTTTGCAGCTGTCTGCGAAGATAAGAACATCCTAGAAATCTTTCGAAAGGACTGCAAGGATGTCCCGAGGCAACAGGTGTATTTGTATTTTCCCCATGATTATCCACCGAAGTGACAGGAGTGCAAAGAATATCCAGTGCATCGTGTGTCAAAATGGTAGGAATAGCCCCAGCCCACGATCGTTGAGGTAGTACACGACTTGTTGTTGAATTCATTCTGCCATCCATCTATGGTGCAAATGACAAATACAAAATCCAGTTTAAACACTTACATAATATATTATTTATACTAAAATTATTTTAAAAAATATACAAACCTGTCCTGGTGAATGACCGACGCGGGCTGGAGATGGTCTTGGCATTCCTGGAGAACCTGCAGCAGCCCAAGGACTTTGTACCGCAGCTGGAGAACTGTCCGCATGAAAAAAGGGAGAGGGGTGTCCAGCTTGGCCAAGTGAAGCCAATGTTGTAGATACACTGCCCGGACCACCAATAGACTGGCTGCCGGTATTAGTGTGATTTGGATTCGGAGATGGTGTAGGGACTGAGAGTGGACCTCCTGAAGGCGATGGTGCGGGTAGCAAAGTTGAAGGTGACGGACTCGGATGTGGGAGCATGGAAGAACTTGGATTTGGTGATTGTTGACTTAGATGACTTAGTGACGGTGGAGAAGCCAAATTAGCAAAGGAAGTTGCGGGACTGTATCCCGTTGGATTCTGTAAAATTTAAAAAAACGTGAACAACTTGAATAATTGGAAACAAACTGAAATATGAAATATGACGAAGAATATACCGAGTTAATATGAGGATGTGGACTAGCGGGAGTGTGTGGATTTGACCTTCCTGGAGCTGGACTTTGAGGCTTAGCTGATAAGAAGGGTGAAGCTGAACTTGGTCCACCACCTGAAGAACCTAAACTTGGATCTATATCCATAGTTGTAATTGGAGAGGGCGGATTATCATCCTCAGATTGACTTCTACGTCTAAACATTGCATTTTCATCAACGTGTTTTGATAAAAACGCCTACGCCACAACAAAAAAACATTAAATCAAAAAACTCCAAACAGCAGATTATTGTTGGTAGAAGATGTAGATGATGGACATACCTTAAGTCCTTGAGTTGGAATAAATTCTCCTAGAACGTGACTTTTATCAAATAGTGAATAAGCTCCATCACGTATGGAAACTAGCCCTTCCGGTTGACAATGCACATCAAGACAGTAAATATTTAAATACACTATACGAACGTGAGTAGGAGACTGTGGCACAATTACAAAAGTTTGTACAGGAATCTGCGGTCGTGAATGTAATGCTCCCAATTGCGGCATTGTTGGTAACTTTGTCAATGAATACAGTGGTTCATAAGTTTCATTGAGCAATTTCATCAAACCGTCAAGACTTCCAGCGTCAGAATTAATAAAATGTTGAAGTTCTAATCGTAACAGTGTATGCGGGTTATGTGATAAATTCCCACCTACAATTTAAAAAAATTATCTTTTGTAGTTTACAAAATTTTGACTGCTAATTATTACTATAACATCATACAAAATAGGATAAATTACCCAAAAATTGAAAACTGACATTGCAAAGCTTACCAAAGATAAGTTTGTAGCATTTTTCTTGTACGCTGTAAGTTACAGTCACAATAGCAGTTCGATTCGGACCGTAGGCCAGAATAAGTTTATTCCATGTGTATGATTTGACGGAAACTAAACCAGACATTTCTATACGCCTGCACCATTTGGAGTTGTGCACCAAACAAAACAACTTAACAATGCACAACCAGTCATCCAGAAACATGTCCACGACTTTAGGAATATGTTCATCTAAAGATGTTCCCATTTCATACGAATAGAAAACTGGCTTTGCGGCACTTGGAACGTTACCCCTTCATTCGAATACAACACAATAATGCAAATTATAGAATCGGAAAGACTTCAGTTTAAATGTAAAACTTGAAATAGCTCACCGGCCACCCCATCCAGAAAATTTAAGTTCCATATTCCAAGTACGAAATCCTCTTAACTGGGTTTGAGTTCTAATGAAACTAGCTTTCTGACGCTGATTCAATTTCTCCAATATTACTTTTGGAATGTTTGGTAAATTAAGGGGAAATTGCAAAATAGGAACAGACAAACATGAACCATTGGCTTCGACATAACAACCCGTATGAACAATTCCTCGATTGGTGAACTATATAAGAAATAGGACAGTAAACATTAATATCAATCCCATCATTTTATATCAACCCATATCCATATCATGTAACATGTAACACAAAGATTAAACTTACCTCTGTAATGAGAAGAGCAAACGGAAGCCTCTCATCACACATTGCAACAATATGTGCTAGTTCTGGTACATAATACTCAGGATATCTACTTTTCTTCAATACAGATTCAGTGATTTTGCCATCATCTAATGGAGGACTATCAGATTTCCTTTTTCCCAAAATTCGTTCACTTGCATCAACTATTATACACAACGCAATACAATACTACTTAATACATTGTTGTCAAAAATACAAACATTCATGTATAGAAGTATATAGCCAGAGCAAAGGTTGGTATATAGCAACAGTAATGAAGCAGATGGTGCATCACACAATTACCGTCAACTTCTGTGAACGGTCCATGCGTCGCTGCAAATGTGTCTAAAGGAATAACTGTTAAAGGCTTGAGATAAAATTTTGGAACTGCTCCAACAGCTGTGGCTCCGATTGGCAGATCCTCATTTTCTTCAGCGGAAGCTTTTTTCACTTTTATTATGTAAAAAAAGTAATCCATTTCGCACGGGTAATCTTCTTTTTCTTTGAATTCTGCAATCTGCATGATAAAATTAATAAAAAAATCAGCCCGTTTCCATACGGTACTAAAGAGAGTTAATAAAAATGAAGACTCACCAATATTGCATAAGGATATCGTTGAAATTTTATTGTGAGACGATGTGGTCCAATGGATTTTAAAATTGGATTTTCTTCCCATTTAAGTAAAGTAATTTTCTCAGAGGCACTGGCAGGAAGATGTTGTAATGTCTTTTCACAACGTTTCTCCGTTATCCAATACCTGTTAAAGTTAATCGTTAGAGCAAAAACACATTTTTTGAAGGAAAAAGGCAGATTTAAATGTAAAACGTTTCAACAAAAGATGTGCACCTTAATTGAGAAATCAAAGAGCTCAATTTTTTAATATCTGGAACTGCAGTATTTAGCACTTGCTGTATGTCATTTACCACCGGTGGAGATGGATCAAACTGTGGGACATGAACTAAATACGACCCAGTATGAATATTCACCGCAACTAGTAGTTGCTCTGACCTGTAAAATGAAATTGGTTACATTTAAAATTTACATACCTAACATTGTGAAAAATATATTAAGCTTGAATATTTATTTTTCTTGCCTTAAACACGGAGACAATATGGGTATACTCAAAACTGGAGGAGATCCTTGAAGATAACAGTCAATGGATAGGAGCATTTCAATTTCCTTTCGAAGCTCAGCGAGCCGAATTTTGCTTCTCAGATAGACAGTATGTACCAAAATCTTTTCTAGCTGATTGCTCCTTAATCCTTCTCCTGTTTGAGACGTTTCCTCTGGTAGTAAAGGAGGTTGGTGTGTAACACCCAGAGGTTGAGAAGGATCTGATGAATCTACGGAAATTATTATTCTGTATCCTAGCTCCGCTTTTGGATCCAGAATACTTAGTTCTCTATAAAAGCCAAATTGACAAACATATTTAGAAATGGGTGAAAAGTTATTGTTATTATTATTATTTTATATAAGAAAACTGGCTACTGCATTACAAGAAGTACGAGCATTACAACACCCATATCTATGCTTAGTAAATATTACTTATATGAAAACAGAATGAAATATATAAGAACACGTACTTCCAGTATCCCAAAGTTAACGATCTGCCCACAGTGTATTCTTCAATTGTCAAATAATCTCCCAAACGCTCTCTGCAGAGCTTTAACACTTGGGAATATAGCACTTCAAGCTGCAACGATTGTGCGAATGCATGCAATATATTATATAATTCTTTTAGCGGTGCATGTGACACATCTAATCTCGCTTGAGCTAACTGATGAACAAAGTGGATTTGTAAAGGATGAACTAATGACATCCCGTCTCCTATTTCTTTATCTTCAACTAAAATAGAAATTTCAATAATCCGCCAAGGAATATTCAGTGAATCTCCTAGCACAGTTAAAGACACTTCGAATTCGTTGTCAACACTGAAAACCACCCGTCCATTTTCAACCTAACAAAATAAAAAGTTATTACGATTAATGTGAAGTTATAAATAGATTCAGTGTGATGTGAGAATGATTAGAATATATGAATTATTACCCTTAAATTCCTCATTTGTGCAGGAAGTTCTGTAATTACTAGTCGATTTTGAATAACTTGATTAAGTTTCGTCAATGTTGACTTCTTTTCAACAGCCGTAATTGGATCTGGTGGCACTATTCTTTCCTACATTACAAAAACGTTGGTCAGAAAATTAAAACGCAAATTAAGTAGATACGCTTGTAACTGCAACTTGCAAACACTGCTATGGAAAAATTTCTTACTCTAATACAAGTAGGAAGTCTACTATAAGTTCCCGTTGTTAAAACTTCGACAGCTGCTGGAATGTGAAAATTTGGCAATCTTGCATGTACCAAAGTTTCTCTTGCAATCTTTGATAAATTATCTGCCGTTTCAACAAAAAGCAAGGACTGCTTCTCCAAGAAGTTCATTATGTGCTATGTAAAAAGAGTAAAAGTTACGTGTAAATTGATGTGCTTTACGAAATGCACACATTTAGGTACAAGGTACAATTGTACCTACCTTGCACTTACTACTATGTATATGTGTCGTTAACGATACAAATTATATATTATACTATTTAAGAGTTAAATTCTGTACTTACCACAGATTTGTCAACTTTAGCTGCTGATGACGCCCATTTTACCAATCCCAACAATCTGACAGCCAATAATCTTGTTCTTGCTGAAAAATTGAATATTTCTTGCTTTCTCTCCATGTCGGTCTTTCTTGGAAGCCTTAAAAACGATTGATTAGAATTGAATTAGAATATACTTAGAATTAGAATTAGAATACAAAATTAATAATTATGTAATCCACATAACTGGAAAACACTTACAATTCTGCTAAGACAGTTAATTCGTGATACGTTCTTTGAACAATGAAGTCGATTAATAAGGCTAAAGATATTGTTCCTCCTGGAGGTTGTAGTGGCATCAATTGTCCAGAATTTTGCTGTTGAGATTGCGAATGAGACATGGACATAGGAGTTAGTGGAGGCCTGTCAATCATCATTGGACCACCTCCACTGTGAGCCGGTGATACACTCCCAATACCAAAGCCTCCTTGCTTCACCATCGTATTCATCATCATTCTGTCGTCTTCTCAACAGCCGAGGGTACTAAAAATGTCAAGCAGTAGATTTTTAACTGCACACAAAATGCAATTATATAGGGAAAAGAATATTATATTCCCTAATTAAATAGAAAATATCCCTAAAAATCTACTCCCTCCATCGCCTTATATCTGATCGACCACTAAATATAAACAACTTATACATTAAATATTGTAAATCCTAATAGTACTACTTTACAGACATGGTGTTGATTAGTTTAATTTTATTATATACAGCTGGAGGGATATTTGGAAAAAATAATAGCACACTGTGACACACTAAAAAATAAAACAGCTGATTGGTGGTAATAAATAGTAGTAAAAATTATTAAGAAAATTATGAACCATGAATTATTTTTGAAATTCTAACAATTACCTGTTTGTTGGCTGTAAATTCAGATTCGATTTTAGTCTGTACAAAATACTAATTTGTTGAATACTAGTGGCTCAACAAAAATTGACTGACACCCGTCCCCCGCCTCCCCAGTCAGTCTCAGCCACCAGCAATTTATATCTGCAATTCAGTCATCAGTGTTAATTATTTTCAATTTTATATCAAAACATGAATGTAGCGGTTGTGGTAGGTATAATAGATGCAATGTGTTTCATCAATGCAATCTTTTTTTACATGATTGATTATAAATTACAGTTTAGATTTAAGGTTTTACAAACCTGCGATTAAATTAGAAACAAGCATTCATTTTAGTGTTGATTTAATCTACTGAATTATGATTTTAATATCTTCTAAATAACAAGTTGATATTAAAATTCTAACATTTAATAGACCTTAATTTATACTGCACTGCACAGTACTATTATTACTTAATTTTAAAATAACTTAATCTTCACAAAACACAAACAAATTGTCAAATCTGCGGCTAATTGTATGTGAATGTGAAGATGTGATGTCTTTTAACCGAGTGAGTCTAATTTTTTGATTCATATAATATTTAATATGGCTATCGTAAACCCCGCCTTCAATCTGTTGCATTGACGAATGAGCTACCTTACAGAATAACCACGTACAGGTGCTCAATAATGCGCCAATTTACAAATCCACTGTTGTGATTGCTTTTTCAACTTTTGCAAGTTTTGGAAGATTTATTTGTTTTGATTGCGATTTGTTCATGAAGAATCAAATCCCGGAGAAAGACGTAAATACAGATGCGGTGAACTCTGCAGATTAATAGTGTGTAAAAACACTTGTTTATTGTTTATTTAGTGCTGTGTTGTGTATAAATCTAAGCAAATTAATCATTAAACGTCGAGATGATCAGCAATCGGTGAGATGTTGGGTGTTATTTTATTTGAAATTGGACTTTGTACTACTGTTTCTGTTTGTTTAAGTACATTGTAAAAGTGTTCTACTGTATATTGTGTTAAGCGTCATTCTTTGCAAAAAGATTATCCTCCTAAATATGAAATAAATGTGACATTCAGACGTCCGATTTCCAACGTCAGTGTCAGGCGTTTCAGGAGTCAAGAGTGTCAGGCATCAGAAATGTAGAGAAGCCGAAAGGGCCGTCTATCAAGGGTCAAAATAGTTCTTCAGAATATATTTTTCATATTTGTCAATATCGGTGTCTGTGAGTTTTCAACCTGTCTTAAGTTGTTAGTGACTACAGAGAAAGCGTACGGACCACCGAATAAGTAACAACTTCAACTGCTCAAGCTGGAATGGATACACTGCCGTTGGAGTGACTCGGACTGAATTTTTGTAGCATGCACTAATTGCTAAACGAAAAATATACCTCACTGCCATTATTTTACTGTAAAACGATGTCGGGGTTTACCGAAAGTGCATTTGAAAGAAAGCTAGCAGAGTTGAATCCATCTCAACAATCCATTCAAACGCTGTCTATGTGGTTAATACATCACCGAAAACACTACAATTCTATTGTCAAATTGTGGTATAAAGAATTCTTGAAAGGTTTGTTACCAAAAAAAGTTAATACTTTATTATTATTATTATTATTGATTTTATTTTGTTTACAATGGTTGTGCTCACATTTTTTTCATTTGAATTCTTAGCTCAAGAACACCGCAAGTTAACTTTTATCTACCTGGCCAATGATGTCATTCAAAATAGCCGGAAGAAAGGTGGAGAATTTGGGAAAGCGTATGCTCCTATTTTTAAGAAAGCATTAGAATACATGGCAAGAATTCCGCATGAAAAGACAAAGAAAAGCATTCTGAGAATACTAGCAATATGGGAAGAAAGACATATATACGAGACGCCTTTAATTAAAGATTTTCAGAAGTCATATAAGAAAGTTTGGTCCGATTTGCATGATGGTGAATTCGACATTGTTGAGATGGTCGGGGACAGTATTACAACTCCTCCTTATCGTAGTCCAAGTAAAGATATGTCAAATAAAGAATCAGAATATAAAATAGAAGACAGTATTGATTCCGGGTCCGGGTCAAGTCGCAGTGTAAAAACGACCGAACAAAGTTCTTCAGGAAATCATGAACATAAATCAAAGAGAAAAGGAGAGCACAGTGAAAAATCCGGTAGTAAAGACAAACATAGCCAAAAAAGACATTCGCATTCTGGTGGGACAGGAGAAGGTGGAAGTGCTAAACGAATTCGTACCAAGAAGGAAGAGATCGATTCAGCATTAAGAAAGCGCAGTATGGAAGCTACTAACACAATTGATGAGTGGGAAGTTGATGGAGTTACTCAAATAGAAGTCAAACTGTCACCATCGCCTTTTAAAGATCCTCCTACGGAAGAAGAACTTATTCAAATGACAAAGGTCTATACAATGTTTGAAAATACTGCATTACTTGTAGTTGTACAATAACGAAGAAAATTAATCATTTACATTTTAAAGGAGCTCATAAAAATATTTGAATTGAACTTTTCGTGTAGGATTTAGACAAAATGCCCAGTACTGATGCAGTAACCCGAGGAAAAATAGCAAATGTACCACCTGAAGTTTCCGATGCTGTGGGTGTGGATGAGATTTGCATAGATTCTGATGTTTCGAGGGTTCTCCAAAAGAAAATCCAACAAGCGGCAGATTTGTTACAAGATTACAACAAAAAATTGGATATAGAATTGGACGATCGAAAAAATGCATCAATGAAACTCCAGGATTTTATTCATCATCAAAAAGATCTCCTTACGCAAGCAGAACATCGCTTGGAAGTATGAATTTTTAACATGTTTGTTTAACTTTTCTTAGATATAATGAAATAATTATTAATGGTTTCTTCGTGTTGTGGTTTTAGGAGCATCAGAATCACAGTAAAATTCTCACTAGAAAACTAGAGGAACTGAAAGCTCACGTACAGAGTATGCCGGATTTCACCAAACTACCTTCTGTGACTGACGGCCTTGCTCCTCTTCCTTCTGCTGGAGACTTGTTTAATTTATGGTAAGTGTATATAAGATTAGACCCTGAACGCTATTAATGTTGTTATGTTAAAATTGTTTATTCTAATTCGGTGTTATATGTATTATTATGTGTACACAGATAATTTCATGTGACAAAGGATGTATTTGTGTTACTGTCATACTATCTTGCCTGTAAAAATGTAAAAATTATGGTAGGTGAAAGAAGGCTTTTCACTACTACTGTAATATGATTTAGCAATATTATAAAATAGACTGCTGTAGTAGACGGATAAGTATAATGGTTATCAACCTTGAACTTGAAAGCTGCAGAACTTTTTATGATTCGGTAGTCAGCATATGAAGTTTAATTGGTTTGAGTATTGCTGTTTAAGTATTGATATTTTATGGTAGAGAAGAATATTATGGTTACAGTAATTATTAGCGGTTATCGTTTTTTAAATGATATAAAAGTCAAAATATTGTAAGAATTTTGCCGTAGCCTGCAGCTATAAAAATGTAATTGATTCTATGTAGTTACAACCATAATGTAAAACAGTTTGATTTTATTATACCATCTACATGTAAGTTACATAAATTATGAATGAAGTACGTGTACTGTAACTTGTAACGTGCCTGCACGAATGCATGAGTGTATTATGTCCTTGCTTTTCGTCAGTTATTAAACAAATGAAAGCAAGTCAGTATTTTTTGAATCGTCTCCAAGTTTGTTTTTACGGTTATTAATAACAAGTCGTTCGCGAATACATTGAACGAAAACTAAAATAATTTTAATTTTGTTTATAAAGTTAAAATTGTGTTTATGGTTTATATATACTATATACTATTAAGTAAGAATTAGTTAATGAACAGAACCAATAAACACAGGCTTAATAATAAAATAGTTGTTATTTAATATATGTAATCAATGTAATATTATATGAATGTCTTGTCTTATGTGTAATCAGTTTTGTAAACTGTATTAGGTTCGTTTAACGTAAATTAGGTGCGTTCAACGTTCGTGATATATAATCAACAACCTATATTATATGCAATGCAAAGGGATATGTTTGCTTGTGTGTACTTTGAAAAATTGTTAATGAATTATAATTGTGACAGCCAACAATAATGGAATTTACAGAAGGTGTCATAAATAATAATTGAAAATGGTATTCCTATTACTACATTTCATACTTATATGAATGAAACACGCATTGTTTTAGCTCTTAGACTGTTAAGCCTGGTTTTAATCATGGTATTCGTTTACAGATTACGTATTTTGATAAATCTAACTTCAGTATATAACAGTAACTACTACAAATGCTAATAGTTCTTCAGTGTACATAATATAATATTCAATTACAAGAACATGTATCCCCTGCTCAAATTCTATGTGTTGTAATTGAAAGGAGTCTATTATGGTCTATCAAATTATTTTAACGGATTACTACAGTATTATGAAATGCAATTTATAAGCTAAAAATACGTATGCTACCTCATTTGTGCGGTCACCAAATACTAATAGTCAGTGTTTTTTTCAAAAAATCTAAAAAAATAAAGCTGCATGTCCTATAATGGAAATACGAAATAATAAGTTTACAATTGACAATTAGTATGTATATCTAAAAGTTTGAAAGTATTTTTAGGTTTCAACTGCTACTTTATGTATATGGGTATTTTCGGTATTAAGTTCCCAGATAATTCCTTGTAACGGATGACGGGGACCTTGATTTACATTTTTAGTGTTGAAGTTTACGTGCGTATCTTTGCATGGGCTTTTATGTTACAAACACAATGCTAAGGACTAGTTAAGGACGCTTTACAATCGTCGGTGTAAGTTACATGTTCATTTAAACGTGTTTTTAGCTTAAAGGAGGGTTAAGTGAGTTTTCAATCCTTGCATGCACATGCTAACAATTTATGTAATATTCTTTTTGATACATATAACTATAACATGCCTAGATATAGTAGCAAACTATATAACATTGCTATAACTAATGAACTTGGAAATCAACTTGCTAGACAATTTTGCACTATGCATGTGGCTGATATGCTTAAAAAGTATTTCATATTCCGGGCATTACCCTGTTTCCCATTATCAGGGCCAGGAAGAGTGTTTGATTGTTTGGTGTTTCACGGAGTGAAAGTTTCATGACCATCCAACACTGTCCATTACGGTCTCTTGAGCCACTCTGCTTGATCAGCTTCTTCTAGTCGATTTGCTAAAAATGATATCTGCTTTGTCAACAGCTGCAGTTCTCTTTCAGTTTTCATGTCAATAGTCGGTTTATCAGCCACTGATTCCAAACTAGCAATTCTGCTCTCGAGTCTACTGACTTTCTCACGAATTAGCCCATCAGATGTAAAATCTTCTGTGGTTCGTGGTTTAACTGTAAAAGGGAAAATATGATGAGAATATTATGTTACATAGTTTATACAAGCTATTAATTAAAAAAGATATATTATAGAAGTTTAGATAATTTTTGTTATAAAAACTGCTTTGTTCGTGATAGCTAAACGCTAATAAAGCAAGTAAGTACAGAATAGGTCAGTCAGTGGAATTAAAAGCTAAATAATTTAGTTTAAATATACTGAAATTCTGCAGTATAGTAAATATTAACAACAGCCAAGTGTAATTGTTGTAAGTAAATATTGGTGTTGAAGACAGTAGACATAATGGTTAACCAACCAGAAAATTAAAAATAATGTTTGTTGTACATAAAATTATTAGCGTGGGTTAGTATTGTAGTTGTTTAAGTTTAAATTGACTGTAGGCACTGTATATATTGTTATTTTCTTTTTCATTAGCTTTATCAAGATCATTATGACTTTATAAACCTTAATTATGGCACTACATAAAATACATACCATTCTGGTGTGGGCGAAAGACTTGCATCTCAAATTTAGAGCAAATTCTCACCATTGACCAAGGGATCAGCTTTCCGTCGTAAATTAGCTTTATAACTGAATCATGAGGAAGATCATATTTGGCTATAACTGACTCGCGATCATTTGGAAGACCATCTTCAGTATCAATTTCTTGTGCTGAAGGTGTATCTGAATTCAGATCATATCTAACCATGTGTATAACATGCTTACAAGCCATTTCCCTCTCTAATGTAGAAATGACGACCTGTAAATTATACAACATTATATTTACATGTTAGCATTTCATCTGATTTGGTGCATAAAAACTGAACTGAACTTATTACATCTGATTTAGCACTATTTTTTGTACATTTCTTGATAAGTTTGTGAGGAACTGAGAGATAAAGCTTACCAAATATTGTTATTCACAAAAAGTTTATTATACCAGGACGGTGATGTGGTGGATGTGATCTGATCAGATTAGAAATACACAATCAATGTATAAACTGAAACTGAACACGTAAATACAATAAACAATTCGCTTAAGACATTAAGAAAACATGTGGAACTCCTGGAACTTAAGTTGAATAAAATCAAAGCTTACCTGTAATGTAAATGTAAATAGCTGTATGTAGCTATAGCTTAGTTAGATTCACTTTATGTGATGTGTTTCAATTCAGTACCTATATAAAGCAGCAGAGTTAAACAGAACTTTAGATAGAGACACATAAAGCCAGCGAGAGCGAGTTGCGTACATACTACATACTGCATAGATGTTCAATTCCGTCTAATTCGTGTGGTAGAGGTGTCAAAAGTAATTGAGCGGTTTTAGGTATTCTACCATTTATTTGTGTATAACTGTTCCCCTCGATTTCACAAGATGTATACTTGAAAAGGTGACCATTATGTCAACTTTTATGCTATTTTTATGTTTCACATGACCTTTACGAGTTTACGACTTAGGCGACTATAATATAATTTAAGACAGTCGAAAGAAACAACTGTGTCACACAGGAGTCAAGGGATAAGTTACATCTCTACTTTGTTGTGATAGTGTTTTGAACACTTGCAGTTTTCTATAAAAATTAAATATCAGCCAGCACGCAGCTGAGGATCACAAATACAATCCTTGTGAATCTTCTGTACTCGTACTCTCAATGTCTGTGTCGTACTCTGTTCTTCCTGTGTATATTCGATACTGTACTGTTGCTGTTGTGATGTGAGGTTTTTCTTAAATCTAAATAGTCGCAATTTTTGCAATACATTTAATTACATTTAATGTCTTGTAAACTGGAATGTACTTATTAGCTTTCAGCTTTGTTCTTTATACTGCTGGTAATTTTTCAAAAATAAAATGTAAGAAAACTGTTTATTGTGAGTGCATATCAGTTTCGGATCAAATGTGTTTTATGTGAGTGTGATGTGAACAGTGTGAAGTGAAACATTTGTGTTCGCTGTCAGCCATCAAATTGTCAAATAGGTAACACTTTACTTTACTAATTATTGTCAGTTTTGTCAGCTTACAGCTTCCTTCTTTTGTCTTTCATCTGTGATCGTTCTTTCCAGATTTGTAATTTTAATAATTTTATTTAGGATTGGGAATATTTGTTAACTTTTAGGGTAAAAGATTAAGTGGTAAAGAAATTACTGTAAATTAATTGCATTTTTATTTTTATCAGTTAATGTTATGTTTCAGCAGGACGGTTTAATTTCAAGTGAGAGATCGGATCGGATATAAATACCAAAAGACCAAATACAACAGACAACATACCTAATAATATTATGTATTGCATTTTTGCATTCATATTTTTTCACATTACATACATAATGTCCATCATTCATAGAATTGATACATATAAGTATGTACTTTGATTGTCTGATTGATATGACTCGGTCGGTATTTTTTATGTCGCTCTAGATGATTACAAATTAAATTGTAATGCAAAGATAATGAAAATGAATAATAATAATGACACAATGATACAGTACAAGCCATAGCCAAAGTAATGTAGTGAATGATTTACTTTATTGTTCATTAATAAATGAATTTATTGCTTTTTAAATTTTAATTTCCCAACAATATAATTATTTATATTGTGATAATAATAGGTTTGCAGTTATATATGTAATTAATACTTAGTTGACACTGAATGCTGAACAATTAAAATAATGTAATATTAAGTAAATTTCTAAAACACAGCCTTACAACTACAACTAAAACTGTTTTTTGGAATTGCTATTGGTGTGTAGTGGATATCCTTACAATTAGTAGCATTACAAGCCATAATATTGTCTCATGGTCATGGATAAATGATGATTAATCAGTGCAATTTGAAATAAGTTACTATGCTATAATGATTTACCTAGTAATACTATTTTCTGTCATTTCATGTTCCAATCCAATGATTTAATTTTGTTTCTGTTTGGTTTTCAACAGGCATCGACGTGGAAAATTTTCTGCACCACTAATATACGGACGTTAATAAGGCTAGCTGTGCAGTGCTTTTTCTTCTGCGCCATCCAACAAGTCTTTGCATTTCTGATTTAATGTGCCAAAGTGTTGTTACAGTGTCTCCAAGTACTACTGTTTTAAAGTGACTAGTCATCCATCTTAAAATTGTAAGATTCCAATTCAACATTTATATTATTATATATATTGTTTTCCTCACTAGGTAGTAGTTGTTCAATACAGAGTACTTATTTCCTATTATGCATGCGACACCAATCATTGTCCAGATAATCATGCTAATTTTTGTTGAAAAGGCACCGTAGAGCACAATGGGGGGAGCAGTAAGTTCTGGGGAAAGTAATGATGACTTGATTGATAATTTGCTTGCGTCGGACTACATTAAGGTATACAATACATTTTGATTTCAATTAATATGTAACTGATTGTTCAAAAGATTTTGCACATTTTTGTCACAAATTAATTGTTATTAAAACTGATTTTTGCAGTCGTCGTTGATTGAGCGCGTCTTCAGGGGGGTTGACAGAGCTTTTTATTACACAAACCCATTCAAGCAAAATGCTTATAAGGATTTAGCGTGGAAAGACGGTAATCTCCATCTTTCGGCACCATGTATTTATTCGGAAGTGCTCGAGAATATTAACATTGAACAAGGAATGAGCTTTCTTAATGTTGGTTCTGGAACCGGTTATCTGTCTACAATTGTTGGGTTAATTCTTGGAAGAAGAGGAATTAACCATGGAATCGAATTGTATGACGATGTTGTGGAGTATGCTAGGTAATTAGCAATTACTAGTTTTCATACACTCATACATATTGAGTATTTGTAATTTTAATTATATTTTGTGAATACTTTCAATTAGAATGAAATTGGACGAATTTTTACGATCATCTGCAGCGATTGACATGTTCGATTTCTGTGTGCCTGAGTTTGTTGTGGGAAATGGTCTTGAAATTACATCATGTCCACGCCGTTACGATAGAATTTATTGTGGAGCGGCTTGTCCTGAACCATCCGTTCAGGTTATCGTCGACATGCTTAAAGTGAGCATTATAATTGTGTACATGAAAATACATCTCACAAGCTATATACTAAATCACGATGCAATTTTCTAACTTTTTGATTTCTCTGTAGATTGGAGGCGTGTGTGTTGTGCCTATAAATGATTCCCTTGTCCATATCACAAGAATTTCAGACTCTCGTATCGAAATGAAAACGTTGCTTCCTGTTTCCTTTGCTAGTCTAGTTGTACCAGTTAACGTGTCTAGTAAACCGGTGTGTCTGCGTAAGTTTAATAGTCTATTTATAGTAGGTTACTAAGTTTACAGTAGTACGTATTTATAGTCTGTTTGTACCGTACAATTAATGTTAATTTTTATTCTTCGCAATGTAAAGTAACAAATTATAAATTGGTGGTACATCTTATAATTTTCGTTGTTTTAGCGGAATTGAATCCTATGTCATTAGGAGAACTATGTCGTGCTGAGATACGAAGTATTCTGAGAAAAACAATCGTTCCACCACCTCTAAAAACTCATAATGAAGCAGGACGAAGAAGACGTAGGCGAAAGAAACAAGAGCGCAGGCGGGCTAGTAGACTACTTGTTGTTCAGCGTCGTCGTTCGGGGTGTGTTTTACTTATAAATTATCTGATTGTTAAGTAATTGCATGTTATTGTCTTTGTATTTTTTTGAAACCTTCGCTCGTTGTATATTTTTAGAGGAGAACCGGATGGTGATCAAAATGGATTTGTAGCTATTGCGTATTCTATGGGTCGAAATTCACGCAATCGCAACCGTCGTAATTCAAATAACGAAGAGGAAGCAGAAAGAGATCGTAGTGTAGTTCCTGTAGCCCGCAGAAACAGTGATCACGAAATGAATAACAGTTCTGATGATGATTTTTTCGACATGTCACCACTGCAAGATGCGGAGGAGCGGAGCGACAAATCAAAAACTGCCGAGTCAGTTGAAAAACAATCAACCTCAAAAGTTGACTCGTCTGTACCTTGTGAGGCTGACAGTAGCTCTTCAAAACCAACTGTTCCTAATGGTCACAACAATAAAAGTCTGTCTGAAAAAGTTGATGAAAATCAAGAGTCAAATTCAAATCTAGCTGATGTAGCCTCTGGAAGCCGCAGTGGGCAAGTTAGTTCTACGACAGGGGAAATTCCTCCTGACTCGTTACCAAAAATTAGAGCAGCACCAACGCAAGGTGGATCAAAAAATGGTAGTGGAGGTTTATTGAATGGGCACAGAGCTCAACGTAAAGCTCTGTGGGAACAATATTGTTTATCGTCACCAGAAATCAATCAGATGGTGAATCGGCGTGTGGGAGGTGCAACGTCTGATTCTCGTATGGAACCAGCACCTGAGAACCCTGTTGTTACACCACCTGCAAATAATGGAATGGAAGAGGAGAATCCGGGTCCAGAGAATATGATCCTTTCCGATTCTACTTCTTCAGATGATGACTATGATCTCGACCGTACTGATTTTAATTATGATGTTGGACAGCGTTTCTTACAGCAGCAATTCGATCGCTCACAAGCGCGTGATGAAATGTCAGATTCCGATGAGGATCAAGACAACTCTGATGTTGAAGCTGATGATAATACGAAAGCTCCTAATCCGTACTCCGTTCAAATGACTGAGAAAATTCAGTCGTTACCGTTACCTCCTGCTCTTAAAATGTACTTGAATTACAATAGAAAATATTAATTTTTTGGTGATTCAAGAAAAGTTTATAGAATCATATAGGTGTAAACTAAGTAAACTTCTTGTTGCGCTATTGTTAATGTAATTAATATTGGATAGTTAACATTAACACTGATAATTTAATTGTTATTTACTAAAAACTATATCTGCAAATTCATTTAGTACTGTTATATCTCATACTTATATTCAATTCAGTCATTTACCAAATAAATTGTTATTAATTAAACTACGTTTAGGCCTTTCGGGTCAGTGAATTATATAATAGTAAGGTAAGGTCTAAGAATGCAATCATCATAAAAGGAACTAATTGGCACTATTATTATTAAATGTGTCTTTGATGAGATGTTGAAACTTGGATATCTTTTTTGTGTGTTCTCCTTGTTTATGGAAGTTACTTTACTCCAACTTGAAGTAAAGATTGTTTTTTCATTCATTATGTAAATTCAAATTGAGTTAAGTAGGAAACTCGTATTATTTATCGTTAATATATATTAATATGTAATATAATATATAGAAAAAAGTCATTTTCGCAAGTAACGCAAATCCGCAATACCGCAATTAAATGAAAAGATATTTAGGTAAATGAATTGAGCTTAGTATGTAGAAAGTCGCATTAAAATATGTTAATAGATTATAGATGTATGTAAATAATTAGCAAAGAAGTGCGCAGTTGTAACGTTTAAAATTAATAATAGATTTGTCAATTTATCTGTGTAACTGTCATGTGTACCTATAAGACCTACGTTATATGGCTAGTAGGATCGTTGGATTAGTAGAAATATTCTGCTTGTGAATATACATCTTCCAATAAATAGAAACACATTAAATGATAAGTTACCTTTTGTATTAGCGAAAAGATGCGTATAAAACATGCAATGTACGCCCCTTCAAAAGATTTCATTCCATATTATTTAAGGTTACATTCATTATATGTAAAACACGTTTCATCATTGAAATTACATGTATCTGATTGTTTGAGAATTCGGTTTATTTTTCTCAAAGATTTTTACAATTGGCATATCCCTTTAAGTGTAAAGAAACAATAGTTGTTGACTCACGGTATATAAAAAATCTGAATAGTTTATTAGTATTATTAAGAGTCAAATAAAAAATATCTTAAACTTAGATTACTAATGTTGTTTAGCAGTTTCTTGAAGTTCGTTTGCATTTAGTGTCGTTGATAGTTTGTGTGAAACTCAACTTGTGTAAAGCTAAAGTTGTAATTCCTTAAGCGATTTAAATTGTTGTCGTGGTCTGTTGCATATTATATGTTATAATGGAAATAATAATCTATGATTGATATAATCCGACTTTTTCTTTAGCAAAGTATACAACATTTTTGTTATGTGTGTACAAATGTTGCACCGTACTCGTGACGTACAGGAGAAAGTATAGGGCGAAAACCAGAAGCGTAGAAATGGAATATGCACATAATGCACAATGTCCTGAAAATATTATATTTATAGCTACTGTACCTACCTAATACCTAAGCAATTATTTTCTCAGTTAGCAACGTTCCATTAGCTATATAATATTTCGGTTATTACAGAGTTTAAATTCTGAGTTTAAAATTCACTTGTAAAAAAGTAACGCTGCCTTACTAGAGTAATTTCTGACTATTCGGATTGACATACCCTAAAACGTACTTCATGGAGCAACTTTAAAGAATCTAAAACCCAGCTCCCAAGTTGTACAAAGTGCAAATCAATAATTCATTATCATCCGGTTTAGATACTCATAATTTGGATTGCACATACGAGCTTGTTATATTCCTTGGTCTTGTATAGTGAAGGAAAATATGATGACGATAATGTTTCCGTGTGCAGAATGGCATTGACATTCTCCAGAAATAAATGTAGGTCATGCTCCGTTGTTCCGCAGCAGGCTCTCATACGACTATTAATATGCTGTCTCATCCGTAGTATCTATTGCCTATCTCTTTTGTGAACAAATCCTGTAGTTGTCTTTGTATGTATAAACTATAGGATAGGTCATTGATAACATTAATAAGTGTTGTTAGCATATTACTTTTAAACTCGTCAGTTCAAAAAAAATAACTTATTTAAATAATTCCAATAATTTCCACACTTTATAATTTTGCAATAATAAGTCTAATAGTCTCCTAGACCGTCCTGGAAGACAACCACACTGCATTACTATCAAATCAACTACCGTAAGTGACCTAATATACCGCAGTTCCCAAATTAACTAAATTCTGAAAAGCTGTTGGGCCCAGGAAGGAGAAAGTTTACTTTCACATTTATATTACGAGGAGAAAGTATGCTTTCACCCATTTTAGGAAAATTTGTGAAAGAGGTTTCTAATAAGAGGGGAGTTGAGCTCAATTTTGACTAAATGGTCCCGGCGTAGGAGGATATTTTATACATTGATAAGGCAATTGCTGGCTGTTTCCCCAGATTGAGGTTGTGGTAGCGATTGGGAAGGTGAAGGCTTTAGGCACCTTTAGGGAACGGTGGTGGAGGAATTGGCGCGCGTTTAGAAGTTCAAATTGCTGGATTTGTCAGAGGTATTTTGAATTGAAATTGGTGTTCCCGTCCTAGCAACAGCACAGCTGCAGACTGAAACCAACACAAAATCCACCGACCGGATGGGCTCCTCTGAGTCTGTTGTCTCTGTGGCCGATTGATATCTTGCAGTCTACGTAACTACAAACCGTGGCCAGTGGTCGACTAGTCAGTCTGTCGTTTATTTTCAGTGACCTTTATCGTCCTCCTGTTTTGTTCACCTTCATCCGAAAACTAAAACTAGAGTTACTTTTGTAGTCCTACACTTTTAGTATGTACTCTATCTCGTATACTGTAAAAGTGTAAATGGTAAAGTTCTGGTGGTTTTAAAGAGATTGAGAGATTGCCATTTCCGGTTCATTATCTTTTCTTTTCTTGGCTACTAGTCGACCGAAACAAAAGAACACTTAAGTAAGTTTTAAGTACGGGGTAAAACACGGGAACGAAGTGGAGTAGAGTAGAGTACATCATAAATTATATTTTCACGTTTTTAATGTTTTATATGTAGCAAAGACCTCCTTACTTAATTTTGCTCATCTATTCTCTTAACTTGTTTCACAGCAGACTCAGTATTTATTTTGTTCCCTGCCTGAATTTATACCTTTATCATTTCAACATCTACCAATATCGTTGTAAACATGGCTAATGAACCGGTGAGTTCTTTATATATCGTAAATCGTAATTAATTTTTCAATTAAATATGCTTACACACTATCGACTATTTAAGAAACGAAATCTCATTATAACTTTATTTTAGGTGGTGACATTAATTCATTTCAACGATGTATACGATGTGGAAAGTCAGAAAAAAGAACCCATCGGAGGAGCCACCCGATTTTGCACAGCAGTAAAAAAATACTCTGATTTAAATCCAATTGTTTTGTTCAGTGGAGATTGTTTTGCTCCAAGTCTTTGTAAGAAAGCAATAATTTAACGCTTATTCGTTATTATTCGATAAGAAAGTTACCCTTATCGTTTATTGTTATTGTTATTTATAACTGTTTTCTTTTAGTGTCCACTTTTACGAAAGGAGAGCAAATGGTTCCTGTTTTAAATTCGGTCAACACCGCATGTGCTGTATACGGAAATCATGATTTCGGTAGTTACTTTTTTGTTCAATACAGTTCCTTATTGTTCTCAACTATCGTACAGTTTATTTCTGCTATGGCAAGAGTTTTTAATTTGATTTGGTTTTACAGATTTTGGGGTGGATGTCTTATCCGATTTGGTAGAAAAAACAACTTTTCCTTGGCTGATGTCAAATGTGATAGATAACGAAACTAATTTGCCGCTGGGTGATGGAAAAGTTACCGTCACTCTAGAAAATAACGGGAAAAAAATTGGACTTGTGAGTGTAATCTCATTTAATTTTTGCATGCTTAAATGATTTAGGTTTCAGGATTAATTTCTGAAATGGTAATAAATGTCATAGATGGGTCTCGTTGAATGGGAGTGGTTGGAAACGCTGAGTACTATTGATCCAGAGGCTGTAACATTTAAAGATTATGTCCAAACTGGAAATGAACTGGCACAACAATTACGAAGTGAAGTATGTACAAGAAAACAGCTATAACAAAATGTTTTCATGCATTAATTACATTTTTACTATATTAACCATTTGTTTTGTGATGAGAATTAAATAATTTACGTTTGTAGGGCTGCGATTTGGTGATTGCTTTAACGCACATGAGGATGCCTAATGATATTCGATTGGCAGAGAATGCAAAAGGAATTGATCTCGTCCTTGGTGGTCACGATCATATTTATGAAGTCCAGCATGTAATTCCTTATTGACTGATTAGTATTCAAGTACCTTTACAACAATGTTTTAATTTCGGTAATGCTCATGTCATAAATGTTAATTCTTTGCAGATCAATGGCATTCCAGTCTTAAAAAGCGGCACGGATTTTCGAGATTTCAGTACAATTACCGTAAGGTTTCCATCTGCTAAACCTGTCTTTGAAATAGAACGAGTCTCTGTCACATCTGACTATGAGGAAGATATCGGCCTAAAATCAGAAATGGAGCAATATATGCGTAAATACTACGTACAACTTTTATTTTTCATAGTGTTTCGTTGTACCAACAGAAATCTTATCCTTTGGTAACGTTTATTTCTTTTCAGAAATGATGAGCACAAAGTTGGACGATGTGTTAGGCTCATTTCAAGTGGATTTGAATGGAACTTTTACATCTGTTCGAACGAGTGAAACGAATTTAGGAAATTTCATTTGTGATATTATGTTGGCAAGTTGCAATGGCGATTGCGCCATTCTCAACAGTGGAACTTTACGATCAGATAGAATTCACCCATCTGGACCTTTCACTACTAGGGATTTGATGACAATCCTCCCAATGCTAGACACTCTCATCGTTCTGAATGTTTCCGGTAAATTAAATATTGTCTAGATTTATGCGTTTTGAAATGATATTTTGCAATAAAAACATTTAAATACTAAAACGCAAGTTTTTTAAATTGAACTATATTGGAAACTTAAGGAGCACAGTTGGTGGACGCTCTTGAGAATGGAGTCTCTAAATATCCGAATCTGGAAGGAAGGTTTCCTCAAGTGGCAGGCTTACGATTTGCTTTTGACCCGTCCAAGCCATCTGGAAATCGTATTGACCCCAAGTTTGTTAAGGTTGGAGATGAATATATTCAACCTCATCAGTTCTACCGGTTGGTCACTAAAGAATACATTGGAACTGGGCATGACGGGTATACGGTCTTAGCAAATGCAGAAGTGCTCGTAAGTACCTAATAATATTACAAGTTTACTACATTCTACTAGTCAATTTCAGTTATAATATTTCAAAGTACAACATTAAAAGTTTTAATTTGTATTCAGGCGGATTCTGACAACTGCGTAGACCTGAATATTGCCATAAGAAATCATTTTCATGCAATTCAAATGGTCCAAGGGCAAACTCGTAGGAATTCTCGTCATCATCAATCTCTGATCACTTTGTCCCGTCGTCACAGTTTGTTACGGTCTATGAGCACTAGTCACGAATTGACACCTCAACAGCCAATTCTGGAGCGAGGAACGTCTCTCTCCCCAAGACCTTCTTTATCCAAGCAAGGAAATGTTGTCGAAGATATGGAAAGAGTCACGTGCAATTTGTCACCTGTAGAAGAAGGAAGAATTGTTCTCATCAAAAATAAAGAGGTGCATTATCTTTATCTTATCACTTATATTGCACGTTAGAACTTAGAATTATCAACTTACATAAATTTTTACAAGTCTACAAAAATATATGAATTTGTAATTTGGATTAGATACTGCAAGAATTGATTAATGAGCGGAAGGAGTGGGAAGGGAATCGTGCTATTCAAGAAGAAGATGAGAACAGTCCAACGACACCAACGGGTAAGTCACTTTCGACGGAACAATGAAAATCATCGGCCTAGTAGAAAACCTTATATCTACGACTTACGACGAATGCAAGGAACACGAAGTAACATAACACATGAATTGTTATTTTCTGCTAGGTTTAGTAATCCTTACCGCAACAAATACAGAAATAACTAATATTATTAATAAATTATAATTAGCTAGTATAACGACTAATTATTACTAAAATTACTGCAAATGTAAGTAGTCGACTGTAGAAGAGAATTGTTGACGATGAGAGTTGACGAAATGCTTACGATATTTCCTTCCATATTTAATTAACAGCAATACGCACCAAATAAGTAATAAGAATTTCGTAGCTTAAAAACTTACTCTACTCACCATAAGCAATAGAACAAATCAACGAATAGTTGAATTATGCTACATTAACCTTATTAATTATGAGTTATAATATTCTCAATCTCATCCATCCCCGGTGTCTGCTACTTAAGTTGAATATAATAATACAGACAGACTACTTAAAAACTGCTGAACAATCAGAAACATAAATGCACATTTTGACTGAAAATATAATGTCTACTAACTACATTCAATACAATTAAATATAACTATGAATACCGTCAATGCATTTGAATATCTCCCCTCACCCTCTAACGAATAGAGTTACATTTTTATTATTATTAATATTATTAACTCGATATTTCCTTTTGTTGTAGTTAAACATTAAAAAATAATTCAGAAAATTAAAATGTACGTATAGTATTATTATTAGTATTGAGAATGTTAGCCAACAAGGTGTTAGCAGTATTCCATAGAAATTCCAGGATTCAGTATTATGTAGTTGCATGAGATGCTTTAGAATTGAGTGAACGTTAACACTGTCGTCGTTCCTTTTTAGAAGTACAGTAATATTTCATTGTTATGTAGTATTAATTAATTATGTGATGAACTATGTTAATGCATTTTTAGTTTAGTCAATTAATTATTGTGACAAGAGGTTTTGTGAGAACGATGCGAGATGAATATGAATTGATAATTTGTGAATTGTGATGTCACGGGGTGCTTATAGTTTTTTGTGTTACTAATTCTTTATAATGTAAATAGATTTTTATTATAAACTACAGTACTTAACTTACCTAAGTAGTCGTTATTAGTTTAGTAGTTTTATAGATGTTTATAAACATACAAGGACAAGGGTACCATTCAACCTACAATAAGAAATGTTTATTGGTTGTAGTTTTGGTGTAGTGTAATAGTATAAGTAATTGGTAGAAATTAAATTAAATGCCTGCAATAACAATTTTACTAAAAATAACTGCACCATAATATGCCTAAAATTTTAACTTTAAACGTCCTTTTCCGTATTGTGGTATGTTTTGTATTGTTGGAGAGTCGAGTCGTTCTACTACTACTATCACTAAATAGTAGTTTATTAATGATTCAATAATTAATTCGCGAAATACTCATAATATGGTAATGATACATACTTCAGATATAATAAATGTACTATGCACAACACACATCAAGTTTTCTTTATTTCTCATTTTTTACATATTACAGATAAAATTCAATGTTACTCTGATTTGCAATTGACGATGAGTGCAATTATTTATTTTTAGACATAATGTGCAGATTACAGCAAATATACCTTGAAGCTGTGTCGCTTTGCAATAATAATCCAGACTCGGACTACTCAAACTCAAACTCTCGTAACTCTTCGCCGTTTCAATAAAATATTTTTTGTCTATAAACATTAAAATGAATTAAAGTCTGTTATAGCTTTAAACTATGATTAGTATAGCGAAATACAATTTGCGAGATTTAAGCAAAGATGAAATAAAAGTTCACACTTTGTTCCCAAGGATAGTTTTCTGACTTATTTTGTAACTGACCTTATTCCATTTGGCATTGGACAAATTCATATGCATCGATTTACGATCATTTTGAGTTGATTATATTCAATTTATTGCCTCATTAGGACAATGGAGGTACAAAGACCAAATGAAGGAGCAATTATACAAATTGTTCATGGAGGTTATTCGCGAAATATACCTGCCACATTGTATGGGGATAACCAGTTAAACTGGGACGTAAGGGTATTTCTTTATAAGGAGTTCTATTTCAAAAGTTAATGCATATTGTATCACAACCATTCATGCTTTTACAATTTTCATTTATATCCCCATTAGATCATCTCGAAAATTTTCCAATATTTACCATTTGAGAGTCTTATGAGCTGCCGGAGGATCAGTAGGATTTGGAATGTAGCTTTCAGTTTTCCTGAAAATCGTGGTAGGGTCAAGTTCATAATTGAAGGTGAGACTGTGGAAAAATATGCAAAGTCCAGGGATACTCTGCAAGCTTCAACAATTAAATGGCGTCATTTTGAGTTTCTAAACCTTGATATGGAAAAGCAAGCCTTAGGAGATAGAACTTTTTTCGAATTCTTTGTTAAGCATTTCCGCTTTAGCATTTTGACAATAAGCTTTGGAGTCTGCCGTATTTCTCTTGGGAGATTTATTGAAACAATCGCCTATTGCAGAAATATAAAAGGGATCTCCGTTACAAACACTCCTCACTTGTATATGTCTACTTTTTACGTTCTAAATTGGAAAGACTACTTGCCATACTTCTTCGAAAATATTGCAAATGTGACATCACTCCAGATCATTGAAGATTTCTTGGATATTCGCTCCACAATTTGTACTTGGGTTGGCCACATGCAAAAGTTATCATCTCTCGCAATTTCTTCAACATCATCGCGTCTTCAAGGACCCGATATAGTTAGAGTAATTTACAAAAACTGGTTAAGCCTAACGGAACTCCATTTGAGTGGAAAATATGACAACATTATTCTGAAACCAGAAGATTGGCAAAATATTGCGAATATGAATTTGAAACTTAAGAAATTATCTCTGGCAAATCTCAGCCTTACTTTACCTCTTAATGTTCCTCAGTCCTCACCTGCTTTTAAAAATCTAGAGACTCTCATCATTAATGACTGTAAAGACGAAGGAAGTACTTATAATATTTTCAACGATAATGAAAAAATATCTGTTATACAATTAAAGAGTGTTAATTACAAAGCAAGTGTGAGCCTTTTCAAGCAATCTAGATTCAATTTGGAAGTGTTGGCTCTTAACATTAAGAACGCAAAAGAAGCCTACTATCAATTTGTCCTCAAGAGTTGTATCAATTTGAAAGTTTTGGATTTGTCTGACTCAAATTCAGATGATAAAGTACTTGCATTTATTGTAACCCGACTGGAGAAACTTGTATCTTGTAATTTGAGGAATACTCTCACTACTATGGTTGGTCTCGATTGTCTGTTAAAAGGCCTTGGACACCAACTACAGTTTCTGGATGTCAGTCAATGTCGCTTTCTTGACCTTTCTTTTGAAGAATATAATATCACGTGTAACTCTAAGCTGCAAATTGTTTGGGGAAATCCGGGATCTGAAACATTAAATCACGAAAACGAAAAATCGGGACCTGAAGAGATCAAAAATGAGGAACAGAAACCCGATCTTGAGTTTTATCAATAAATATTGTGTATCTTTGTCATTTCGCGTGCACATATTTTCTGACTAACCTATGTCCAGTCATGACTTGTTAATTGCCTAACCCAACATAAACATAACGTTAATTTAGTTGTTGTGTCATTAAGATTGATTGATGTTCAAATATCAACAATAATATTTCAAAATTCATAACGTAGTATTTATTGTAACATATTATATGTAGGTACCTGTTAGGAATTTAGTTCACATACGTATTGTAGAAAAGACTAGTCATTTATTCACTAAAGTAATTATTATTCAGTATAGTTGCGGAAAAATACTATTGTTATTATTTAAGACAGGAACATGGCTGCGTAGGAAGATGTTCCTTGTCATGATATGTGGGAAATGTCCGTATGTAACTTTTCATAGCCCATATGCATCAACTTTTAATTTAGGAAATGGATTTCTTCTCTGTGAGAGGAAATTTTGCTGTAGATGTGAGACAAATCTTTGGATGCACAGAATCCTACTTACCAACCCACCAGCCATACACGACGTGTCACAAAATGTCTCTTTCATGTACCATACATCTCTACACAAAGCTTCTGCTTTTCTTTTAGGTAGTTTTTGTTCATCCGCAGATAATTGGCATCAAAAAATTATTTTTTTAGGCTAAAGCAAAGGGAGACTCAGCAAGTCTCAAAGTCTCATGATCTCCCTCTTTAGATTACCAAAGTGTAATAATAAATACACAGTAAGTTCGTTTCGTTCGATCAGATATACCGGAAAAAAGCAGTGACGCTTACTCGTGATTGATTCCTATTACACATTTCCACTTTCTTTGCTCCGGGCGTCTCTTTTCTTTTCAACAAAGTAACTTTATTTGCATGGATGTGTCATGTGCCTTATAAAATAGAACACGGGCATCTCATTACGAGTAAACGATCATGGTGGTAAAATATCAATAATTTTAATGTCATATTATTGTAATGGAGATGAAAGTGCGAATTGTGTATAAATGCAGTCTACACACATCGAAATGATACATACAACACAGGGACGATGCAAATGTCTCTGAATATTTTATTATTACAGCTCAAGGGAATTTGTGAGTGTTGAGAAAGAGACTTGAGACTAGCTGGGATTTGTATAATAGTAATAAAATAAGAGAATCAAGGCGAGAAAGAGACCAACTGAGGTTGCGTTGATCCTCTTGAGAAGGAAAGTGAAATTGAGACTTAAAGTTTATTTGTTATTGTGGCCTTTGGCGATTTCATGTCATTAGCATAATCTTGTTTTGGATGTTTGTCGTCGACTTTACATAAATAAAATGGCGATGATCATTGCATTTGCATATAAAAGACTTCCTAGGCCTATTCTACGTATACTGCTCTCAATTTCACTGCACATGCTGCTGGAACTGGCAATACATGGAGAGATCATACTTTTATACATTGTAGATTTTGTGGTGTACATGGGTGGTCATATGACGACATGACTTGAAAGTTTTGAAGTGATGCGATGCAAATGCAATTATTGCCTATCTGATGTCAATTACCGACTCTTGATGAAGATATAGCGACACAGGAATAGTAAGAGGAAAGCTACGGAGAAGAATTGTGTTGTTGGCGTGGAGAATGTTTTACTTTCCCTCTGAGTCTCAATTTCCTTTTCAGTTATGGCATCATCACATCTTCACAGTCAATTCAATTAACTCCCTCAGCCACTCTGTGTGAGTTTCTCTTCACATCACATCCTTTATTGCTTTGTCACACACACAAAGACTGTCCCCTGCTTCCTTTCCACTACTGTCATCAATAGCCCCAATGTCATTCATCCAATGCACCACTGTCTATGTTGTGTTCTGAGTACCACCGCCACCACCGATAACTTAGCGACAGAAAAACATAGTGAACGAGTCGAGTATGGAGTAGTGGCTTGGGATTCACTATAAATAAACGTTACATTCCATTCTGTGTATTTTGTGTGTGTTTGTTCATAAAGAGGAACGAATGTGTGATTTAGTTAGTTTGACTGGGCTGATGATGAAGGATAATGAGAAAGTTGCTAAGCAGAATAAGCATACGCAACAATGGATTACGGAGGAACGGACGCGTAGATAATTCTTGTTGCATCCGAAAAGTCGGAATGACTATATAGAGATGAATTGCATTGTTGGGAACTGGGACGGTGCTGGGTAGCATTGGACATATGGTCAAGAGCACAATACAATAAGTGCACAGCAAGGGGGAAACGGTCTAAACCTCATCTCAGTCAAAATCACTCCATCTCCACTCCACGTCCCTCCCGTTCAGTCACTTTCTTTTAATCTTCTATCTACTATAAACATATTATAGCATATTCGCATGTTGTGTGTCTCAAACTTCAAACATATCACCAATGCACTTGCTCCATTTAAATCAGCATTGTATATTGTATTCCTAAACATTAATGTATTTATTTGTAGTATATTCATAATACCGAATAATACACACAAACCTGTTTCGGACATTAATATGAGGGTTCATTTCTACTTACATAAAATATGTATAAAAAATTAGAATTGTTTTTACATGCTATCTGTATGTACTATACTTATCTTACAAAGAACTTGATATCAATTTTTTATATTATATTAAATATTAAATATTAAATAGAATTACCGAATATATTTCCCGGAGAGGAGAGGATGAGACAGGTGGGATGTGGTGACAAGAAAAAAGGTGTGGTGTGTATTTCACTAAAAATGAAATTGTGAAGTTAAAATTTTGAGGAGTGGATACAAGTAAGATTACTTAAAGTGGGATGTGCATCTTCTGACTTTGTCCCTATTCTGCACTCTTCCCGACTGTTATGTTGGTGGTGGAGGAGAAATCGGTGAGTTGAATGTGTAGCAAGACTTGTTATAGTAAAGCTGGAGTAAAGCTCTGGGTTGGATGTACATGTGTGGTGATAGAATTCATTCTGCTCCGGTTCAGTTTGTTAGTTCTTGTGTTGATCCCGAAATTCGGCTAAAAGTTTGTGCATGAGAGTCACAGCGACCAGTTGGTCTTCATCTCCCGACGACCCAGAACATACAACAGTCTCCACCATCCTCTCACCTCGGTACATCTCCACTCCTATAAAAGTTATATGAAAAGGAAAAAGGACTTCACATTGTGGTCCTTGCGAACATCTGCTCCCTTCAGCCTATGGCCCTTTCCTATCTAGAATACAATCCAGGCATAATACTTCTGTGGCCCAGGGAATATTATAACGAAGGTGAATCAAACAAATCAAACGCAATCCTCAACAACAACTCCCCTAACTCATTCACAATTCATACACTACACACCACAGCACAATAACAGACAGTCGGGTATTTTATGAAATCTCTGCAATATTTCAGAATTATTTTCCCACGAGCAGGAAAATGAGTGATTAAGAACTTTTGGTGAAAGTGGAAGTGTGTTTTAAGTCTCTTTACGGGAAAACCAATTGCTAATTAATTATCAATCGAAAGAAAAAGTAAAAGTTTTGACTTTAGAAATTATGTTACTAGTTGACAAAATGACGTCAGTGAATTCTCTGCATTCGTCTGCTCCGTCTGAGCAAGTGGTGAGAAAGAAAAGGACATTTGACATTGCGTTTCTCACGGGACAAGACAGCAGTGAGAAAGACAAAGACAGAATTACTTGCGTGGATGTCTCCAGTTCATTTGGTGGTGGTGGAATTTCTTCAACAACCGGAGGAGGATTAGTTCACGGTCGACTTGAGTTGGACGAAGAAAATAATTCGAATGGTTCTTCAATTGATGTCACAAATGGATCTGTGAGCGATCAGTCGGCTGAAGAGTGCAGTGTGTCTCAATTCCAAAGTAGACACAGTCCTCCTCCACCTCCAGCAATTCGACCTGCAGCCATTCTTCATCCTCAGAGAAAATCCACTACGATGACGACTACTAAAATTCGCAGTTGCAATCGAAAAGATGAAATACGGTTCGAATCGAAAAGAACAATTGACATAAATCAAACTTGTGATTCACTGAAAATCAAAGAAAATCTTCAGTTTTCCACTCTCTTTCCATCTTCAATTAGCGCAAGTGGCAATGTCATCTGTGGGGGTGCTCAGAGTGCTTCTGGTGGTGGTCCTCGCCCGGGTGGCGCAGGGGATCTTCATTTACCCCACATTTCTACATTTTCTCTGCTTCCTCATATGGCAAAGTTCCCTGTCAATTTTCCAATCTGTTCATCCTCAGTTGCTGCTGCGGCTGCAGCCGCTGCTAATAATTTTTCTGCAAAAATGGAGAAATCCGAAAGCATTAACATTTCTTACAATAACCAAATGAGTAAAATCCGATCAGGTTTTGCAGACCCGTATGTTGCACTAGCAAATAATTATTACAACAACAGTGTCAATTCAAACCTGATGATGCCACAAGATCTCAATTCAAGAGTCAGTTTTCAATCATCCTCTTCTTCTGTGGGAGAAAATCATCCTCACCACCACGCTCATCAATCTAACAATCATCAAAGCATGGGAAATTCATGCTCGTCGTCTTCAACAACCGGACCTTCTGTTTCTGCTGCGACGCTTCTTCCTCCTTCATTAACAGCCCTCACACTTCCTGCTCAGAATGTTTGTGCGAAATGCAACATCGGTTTTCGCATGACATCTGATTTGGTCTACCACATGAGATCTCATCACAAACGCGATGGTGATCCGATGAAAAAGAAACGGGAGGAGAAATTAAAATGTCCCGTGTGTCACGAATCGTTCAGGGAAAGGCATCACCTCACTCGGCACATGACAGCACACCAAGACAGAGCTGAGGAACGTGACGAAGCTACCGTGGCTGCTGCTGCCGCCGCATTACTCAATAACTTCGCCACTTAATTCTAATCAATTAATTTTACACTCTATAATTAGAAATAATTAAGACAAACTGATTTATTACTTATGAATTGATTTTGTTGGTATTTTTGAGTCTCATACATACGTAGTGTTAAATCTTATTTATTGTCTATGTCTATGTGTGTAAAAATCCCTGTGATAATTTCCGTTGTTAATGAATTGACCTGAGGAAGAGAGTGAGCATCCAACAGAAACAAAGGATGTACTAAGCAAACAGTATTAAGAATAAAATGAAGTTATAACTAATTTCAAGCGTCTTGAACAAAAATTAATAATTATTGCTCTTTTAAGTTAACTTTAAGCTACAATTAAGATAAGGAAGCTCCTGGCCTTCATTTGATGTCACATTCACCTAACGCAACATTGAATAAATAGATAGGTACTTATACCAAATAATATCATACCTAGTACCTACCTCTAGGCCTAAAAGAGTCCATTTACATTGCTGGAGATAATTGTAACGTTCTCTGTAACAACTTGTTTGTTTTGCTAACTCAGTATGCAAAATGCTACTTGAGAGTAAATTGTAATGACTAAAAGGCAAAGTTGAAACAGTTTAGTTGGCAGAGCATCTTTCTCATCTTTTTGGTTAGTTTTGTGTTTTGTGTTTAAGTTCAATTCTGTGGCGGAGTACAAGCAAATGATTATTACGGAGAAGAAGAAACTAGTAGCCATAATAGAGCACAGAGTCGTGGTGTAAGGAAATAAGTAATAAAACAGTTTTAAGTGAAAAGGGAGTGGGAAGAGTGTTGGTTCTAAAGACTGTGAGTGAGAAAGTTGTAGAGATGAGATGCATTTGATCCTGGTTGATTCGTATTTATGGAGGACAGGGAGAAGCATAATGCGGTTGGCATAATTGGCCCCTGGAGTTGGCTGGAAAGAGTCTCGTTGTGTTTTGTATTGGAGCGGAGTGGCCGTTGAGGTCAGGAAATCTCTTGTCACAGATTCTTGCCGAGAGAGAGAAAGAGTCGCTTAAGTTGGCTTCTGCTCCTCCTTTTGCTCTTCCTGTTTTGCATATCTAAACCGTTTCCTTTATCTCCGCCACTCCGTCACTTGTTCCTTCTCTACTATGCCGGGTTGTGTGTGGCTGCTCCTCCGATTCTTCTTGCTCTTGCCCTAATAATAAACCAAACCCTTCCTTGCCTTTCCTCAATTCATTTTACGAGCCACAATTTATTGGCCTTGCTTCTCAAACTACTACCCAACTAACTCGATCTTAAATTCTCTCTCAACTCTTCTTCTATTTATTATGTCACACAAATAGAACAAGTCCCGGCTATACGCACTTAACTTTACTTATCGTTATAAATGATAAAGAATTAGTCGCACACAGAAATACAGAGGCAGAGCTAAGGATAATAAACCACGGCAAATGCACTGCATTCAATCTTGCTCTCTTTTATTGTTTTATTATTATTATTATCAAAACTCTAAAACTCAAACTAAGACCAACAACTAACTTTCTGAAGACGGGTAATAATATGCGAGGTCTGTTTGTACATGACTGTGTGGAAGAATTTATACAAAGAAGAAACTGAGGAAAGCATAAAAAGGTAGAAAGTGTTTTGGAGAAAGAAGATGACAGAGTAAAAGCGTTTGAGGAGTCTGGGATTCATTTGGGTGGTGGGTGACATTGTTTGTTCGTGTAATAAGAAAAAGAGTGGAAAAGTATGTTCACTTGTAGTAAATGACTTGAGAGTTGCTGAGGAGGATATACGTCTCCATTCCGCTCCTTATTGTTACTCTTCGGGTATAATGTAATAATGTAAGTTGCTTACTGCTCCTACTACAAGTAAACGGACTATAAGCGGAGTGCTACCAGTCCCAAGTGTTTTCCACGGCATAGTGACAATAATTTATTCTTAAGGTGACAGTTAGCAAGTTGAACGGTACAAAAAGTTTGTGTGAGATAAGGAATCTCAATTTCAAAATATCAATGTCGTTTTTCCTTGCCGTTTGCGTTGCTTGCCTTGTTGTTCACGATGAGGACTTATGAGAGGGATATTTATACCAGGAATGCCGGATGGTAGTATTACGACCGAATTTCATATACTGGAAAGGAGAGTGGCGGAGAATATATGGACCTAAAGAGGATAGAGAGACAGAGATAGTAGTTGTAGTGAGTGAGGAACAGATTTCACCCGTAATACTCCGAGTCTGCTCTTCAGATGATTACATCTCGATGTATGGATTTATGGAGAACAGAACTCACAACCAACTACTCGATGGAAAACCACACAGCCAACATCCAATAGCAGCCTTAACAATATTACACACATAATGCCCTTTCATAATAATCGAGTCTTTGCCTTTTCCGTCTGTGCCTGTCTGTCTCTCTCTTTCTCTCTGCAGTCTTTTTCCCAGATTCATTTCCTTCGCAGACTTCTTCCCCTACTCGTACACCCTATTACTTCCATACGACAAATAATACAATAAAATATTCCTATAGTCATAATCTTATAGAAATGCTGCAACGAATAAATGAAATCACTTGCTTGTTCTAACACTCATCTCTTAATTTTTCTCACCACAGCTCATACAAATAATCCATATCCTCAGAAATCCTATGCAATAAAGAGCGCAGAGATTCTGCATTCGTACACAACAAATTTCATTAAAATTTCATTGTTTTAAACAGGAATTGGAATTTTAAGCTTTCTCCTCTTGAACTGGAACTGGAATTTCGATTTCCAAAATCAGGATTTAGTAACGAAACGAGAAATTAGGGACGTTCGGTAAGATAGAAATTATTTTTTATCAAACTGAAAAAGGATTCATCGTAATCTAATATTATTATTAGCCGAAGCTAATTATTTTATCAAATGTGAATTAGTATCGGTGCTTTGGCAAATGTTGATACGGGTTATTTATAAGTAGCGTACGTTCGGGTTTCTAAATGTAAATATGTAAAAAGAGGTTGGGTGTTGTTGATGCATGATAAGGGAACAGAGTAACATAAAAGATGGAAAACGGCATGAGCAAGTTGTTTCTAAGTTGGTGGTTGAAGTTGAGGAATAATAAGGAAAAGGGAAGTTGTTTGATAATAAGGAAGGGGAACATATTAGAAGGGAATGCAGGGCATTTAGTCAGACCCGAAATAAGTCAACGTCTGCAAATCTGCTTCCTCTCCCGAATCTGATAAGAAATTCCATCTCGCCCGCTTCTCCGCGACCGACCGACACTCAATTCACTGAAACTCGCTAACTCTGTCTCTCCTGCTACTTTCTTCTCTTTTCACACACGACAGAAATACAACACTTTTCTTCCATACTTTCTTCTTTTCTATCTTCTGTCTCATATGCTACCAGAATTATTACACACACTCCGCTTTTGCTTTTACTGCTTCCTTCTTCTGCCTTTCTGTTTACTCGTTAGATATTTATTTTTATTTATTTATTACTTTCTTCTTTCTTCACACCAAATCCCTAAGACCGACCCAATATTCCTATCAACGAGTCTTCTTGGAAGTGATCACTTGATTAGTGTCACTCAACTCTTCCTCTACTTTTTTCTTCCTTTGTTGTTGATTTATTTATTCGAAAACAATACCCGCAAACAAAGCCGATAGAGGAAAGAACAAGAACATCTCTTTGTATTTTTGTCAAGTCACTTGTGAGTAAATGGAGAAAAGCTTTGGGAGTGTAAATAATAAATAACTCACAGTCGCAGTCCTTTTCTCACTCTTCACCTATGACCTCCACTCTCGTCCTTCATTTCTCGCTCCACGATTCCAGTGAGAGAGTCAAGAAACAAAACGAAAGTCAATTGGAGAAAGAACGCCAAGGCGAAGTGTACAGTTCCGTCTTTTTCAGCTCTTCTTTTATATTATACCTATAAGGCCTAAAAGTAATATTGTTATGTTGTTCACGATATTCCCTGTGAAAAAACTGAGAGAGAAGAAAATGAGCAGAGGAGCAAGACAGACAGGAAAAGTCGCAAGAGACTCACACATGCAGGCAACAAGGAAAGTCTGATGGTAAAAGAAATTAGAAACAGAAAAAGACAATACAGACAACTACTGTTGATGTTGAAGTTAAAGATGAAATTGAAGAGACGAAAAAGGCAGCTGCGGCAACAGAAAGACATAATCAATCTCACAATGTCCCCTGAGTTCTCATGTCCAATTAATCCTTTTGTCATCCATTCATCACTAACAAAACACAAAGCAGTCACACATATTATATCCCAACAAGATACAAAACAAAATTCTACGTACACCCAAGAAAAAGTCTTTTCATTTTCACGAATTTGTTCATATATTGTCATGATCTTGTTCGATACGATACAATAAGCATAAGAAACAATTCTTACCAATTCTTACCAACATTGAATATATTTTAATGTACTTTTACAGATTCTACTACTTTAGAATTGATGA
The DNA here is from genome assembly GCA_019776165.1 of Pogonognathellus flavescens. Taxonomy (NCBI): domain Eukaryota; kingdom Metazoa; phylum Arthropoda; class Collembola; order Entomobryomorpha; family Tomoceridae; genus Pogonognathellus; species Pogonognathellus flavescens. The sequence continues at coordinate 36,275 of JABASD010000031.1, read as the reverse complement.
CCAGACTTCAAAATTGAAACACATTTCAAAAAGCAGCAGAAACTATATAGACCTTTTTAATATCTGAATGAATCATCATTTTATAGAAATCAAAAATTAATTGCTTTGTTGTACACAAATGATGTGTACCAAAATGTATCGGTAATTGTTTCCAAATGAAGTTTTAGTATCGTGAATTTCGTGAAGTGTTGAAGAAGATAATTGCTTGTAAAGTGAGAATTGGGGGAAATGGGAACACATTAGTATTCCGGATGAATATGAGAAGTACATGAGTTGGATTGATTGATTGATTAACTCGTTCGTCCTCGCGTCAATTTGGTTGTTGACGATTTGAAGTGAAAGCTGTAGACTGGAGCAAGAGTTAGTTGGAGGATGCGGGAAGTAAGTGTGCTGGTAAAACTGCTGCTGATGTGATGGAGGGGGTTAGCACATTACCCGCCCGGCTGCTCAATGATTTATTGTCTACAAAAGAGCCACAACTTGTTTTCACACTCCTCTTGACTTGCTTTTCTATTGGAAGTCTCGCTTTGGCTCAATGTGTTATATCTAATATGTTACGGGATGTAGAGTAGAATCTGAATGTGGAGAAAGAAAGAGTTGAGTTTTCAGTCCGGGAAGACGAGAGTGAGTTGGCACTTCAATAGGCAGATTCATCATTTCCAGTAGAGTAGTCGTTAGCTATATGGTTGCAGCCTACACCGCCACCACCAACACCACCATCATCATCAACATCATCCGATTTCGTTCGCTGAGAATTTGGTTGAAGTCCTCGTCGTCGTATCGTCCTTCGTTTGCCTTTGTTTCTTGCAGCGGATAATGTGGGAGAGGGAAGTGGTAAGTGGAAGAGAATGGAATAGAAATATAAAATAATATATCGAAGCAAAGAGAGACGGAAAGCGAGTGAGGAGGATATTGAATGGTAAATTGAAAGTGGCTGGAGCATTTATGGTAATGTGGTGTCAACTGGTCTTACAGATGTACTTTATCAACAAGAAATTCCTGCCTGTGCTGTCACACGGAATCCTCAACTCTTTCATCACATGACGAACTATAAATAACCAGAACAACTGCTTCTCCCGAAACGAAAACAAAGGAAAACTTTCTCAGAGAATTAAATAATCGGAAAAGTTAAAGTCAAAGTTAATTTTCTATTTGTGAATTGTGAGTGCTCACTTTGCTTGTTTCGTCTCTTATTGTCAGAATCGTAAATGAAGAGTTCCGAAAGAGAGAGGACAAGGACTACGGTACTATAAAGGGAGTCCGTCCTTCTGTCGTCGTGTCATCTTACTCCACGTCTTTTTGCCTTCTTTTGACAAATTATGACTTTGGCGAGGAGATGATGTTATGATAGTTGATGTGAAAATCATAAAATTTTACGATTTCAACTTTTATTATGCGGAGAGTGAAGAACATCCTCAAGTACTCAGGCAAAGGCAAAATCTTATTCCAGCAGTCCATCCCAACTGGAAAACAGCAATCTCCTTGCTTTCTCATTGTCCTCTAGTAGTATTTGTATTTGGTTCGGTGGTATGGTAGTTCTGTTGCAGAATATAGAGTAGGCATTGGATATACATTTGCAGTGGCATATAATGTTGGGGTATATATGTACGAAGTCGTCATATGAGTCAGTTGGAGCGATAAGTTAAGTCAAAGTCAAATCCGATTCAGAAGTAAGCGATGCGTGAAGAAATGCACAGCAGAAGAGCAGAATCATCTCATAGTCCTCGGCAATAAAAATAAAATTTGCGAACCGAAGCCAGCACAAAACTAGAAGAACATGCCACTATTATATCAAACGACATCTCTGCTGCTGCTGCTGCTCCCGATGACGATGACTCTTGTTCACCTCATCTATTTCTTCTTCTTGCTTCCTCGCGATCTTCTATCTCGTCCTCGTTCATATGTGTACCTAAACATCCCTTGGTGTGTGTTATTTCTATTACCATAGAAGAGCCCCATTAGAATCTGGAGAATTTGTCGAAGAACAAGTAAAGGATTGAATGAATAAGAAGAGGGAGGATGAGCCATGCGACTCGGTGGATGGTGGATGTAGGAAGGACCACGTACTTTACGTAGTTTAGTAGAATTTTTTGTGTTTTTGTTGTTTCTATTGGCTGGTTGGTGTGGTGTGGCGGAGGATTGAGTGTATTCAGTGGATGGGAGTTGGGCCATAAGCATTTTGGGAATGAAAAATGTAGTGGTGTCGTTGATGCGGAAAGGGAAGATGCAAATTGGGAGTTAGGACCATTTCATCACTTTGATGGATGCCGAAAAGACATATTTATGCAAATATGCTGGGCCCATCGCCATATTTACGCCAGAAAATTGTTCCCCAACTTACATCTTTTCATAATGGTGGCACATATTTCATAACTCGTAGAGTCTCGGGCCCCGTCCTACAATCCGTCGCACCCAATGCAAATCAGACTTACTACATACTCGCACAGCCAAAACTAAAGCCAACACACACCGAGATAGTCAGACACACAAAAGTAGCAAAAGCATCCGATTCTTTCTTTCTTTTCTTTACTGACTCAACTATCTGTACTTGTACATTATGTGCATATACCGGAACTATACGGAGAACCACCGACCGACCTTAGCAAACACCCCGAAAGAAACCTCAATTCAAACGAATATCCAAAAACTCTTGTTATTTCTTACATCCATCTAGTTCTACGGAATAATAATATTTCTATAAGAAATCCCTTTGTATATTAAGCCATATCACACCATGACATTATAATGTGAGTGTGTAGAGTCTGAGAAGAGATGAGAGATGTTGCTGTAAGTGTAATAGCTAAGAGAGAAGAGTATGGCCAACCAAAGTATAAAATGTAGATGTAAATGTAAAGAATAAGCGTAAAGTCGAGTTGAGTGGTGGGAATGGTAAAGTCATTTAATTTATTGTTCTCTCATCCTTTTCCGTTTTTTGTATGTGTCTCTCTGGTGGTGGTGGTGGTAGAAGCCGTGGATTCCTTCTCTCTTTTTCTCTCTCCGTATGCAAAGGGCTCTCATCCGTTGCCTGCCTTTCCTGCCCGAATCTCTCCTGCTTTCGTTTGTTCGTCTCGTCTCTCGTCATATGCAACTCCTCACTCAGACAACTCAATTCTTTCCTCGTCCTCTCCACTCCTCCTAAAATCATCTCTGACTCTGTAAGAATTTTCTAAAGTAAATCCTTGTGATCCGATTATTTTCATTCGTCACCCGCCCGACTTCATCCTTCATCTTCTTTTTGCCAGTGTCTTTCCCCAAGTCACCTTTTCCTTGCGTCTCTAATCGTCAACTCACATACGACGATACAGCACCTTCTTTACTCCTTACGTTTATTCCTATATCTTTTCCTCAAAGACACCACAGACAGAACTATCTCCTCCAAAACACAACCACCGTCACGACCACCTTCTCCAGTCTTAAACGGAAAATTCAATTCCGTTTCTCGCTCGGGCTATATAAAATAAATAACATTACAGAGAAAGAGACAGAAGAGAATTATAAGATGAAGAGAAACTCCTGTAAGGAAAAGTTAACGTTTCGTTGACTGAGACTTCTTCATGGGAAAGAGAGAGACTGTATTGTGTATATAGCAGTAGGAGCAGTCGGGGAATAAGGTACTGAATTTATCTTGCGGGACGTGCTGGAGTTGTGCTTGTGGAATTATGTGGTGGTGCGGGTATTTTAGTTGAGCAAAGTCTTGAGTTAGTTGTTTAGTACGGAAAGCTTAGCTTAGCTATCAAGTCGCCGATGAATATGGAATACCAAATCTGTCCAGATTGCTCTTTCCTCCTGACTTTCCTTAACCTTCCCATTCTCCACTTGTTCTACTTTGTCATCTTCCTTTTCTCCAGCAGAGTCTCCGTCGTTTCGTTACACCTACTATATGTATCACATAATACAATTCAGAATCTTCCTATGAATGCAAATCACAGACGGGAAATGAGAGACTTGAGTTCTTAGTTGAATGGCTCTATGCTTTTCTTCAGTTGCAGCTCTGGCTCTGGTTCCTCGTTCTCCTTTCTTCTGCAGTGGCTGTGTGCCTATCTCTTCTGCTTAGCTAAACCCGGGTATTTTCAGAGAAATCTGATACGAGATGAAACAATGAGAGCCCTAGTCATTAAAATCCTTAATGAGATTTGATGCTGTGAATAGCGATTCGGAATTCTGAAATTTAGCCATAAATTATAATTCTTTTCTCCGATTTTTGATTTGCTTTTCCTTTCTCTTTCCCACTAACAGACATTTCAGAATATGTTGCCTTTTCTTATTCCTTTCCTTCCTTATATTTCTCGTCGCTCTTACAGTACTACACAGGCAGATGAGGATATCCAACTCAACAATCTTCTATTCTCTGAAAAGGAAACTTAATGCAAAGATAATGCTCACTCGGGTCTCTCCGTGTGCCTTTCTCTTTCGTTTACATTAGTCATAATGTTCTTGAGTCCAAAGATAGTCGACCTAACCACGAATGAACAAACGGCGGTCTTCTTCCTTCTTGGAGCTCTTCTCGTGCCATGTTACATTGAGATTCCGTCGTCGTGTCGAGCTTTCTCTAAGTGAGTGTCACTTTCTGTTATTTACGAAGTTGTGGCACTTCCGCCTCATTAGCTTGCCAAAGCTATTCCCATTCATTCAATTCCTTTATACGACCCGATGAGAAATGGAAATGAGAGACTCCACAAAATTAAACTTTAGCTTTACATTTACACGGAAACACACAAAAGTAAAATAATAAATGAACTTTCCATCCAGCAACCAACCAGCCGTACCCAAGTTCAAATAGCTAATTCATTTCCTTAGAGAGAGGTAGCTCATCCTCGTTTTCACAGAATTTTTACATTTCTTCGTTTTACTCTTATTCTTATCTCTGCTTACTTTATACCTTTTCTTCTAAGTAGGAGAATAAATACAAGCAGAACCTACGCAGCAAAGAAGGAAGCAATTCTTTCTTAATATTAACACAAAGACAAAGAAATGAAAAAGTAAGTTTCTTTTTTCTTCAACATTTTCAAAGGTACAGAGTCAGCTAGAGGTTTCCCTGATTCCCTGGACAATTTCAAATATTTCAAAAGACAAAATGAAAAATAACTGGAACTACCTAAAACGAAAATTATTACTTCAACTTTTCATGTACGACATCATCGTTGTCTGTGGTTTTATTTATTTGAAGCGCCGGATCGCTCGCTAGCTGAATTACTAAAGAAAAAGGGATTAGATGTGAGACTTGTTATAATAATACATAGGTATATCCCTTTTAAATGCCTATCAAGCAGCTACTAGAGCTTAGAAACAGAAAAGGTCCAAAGTTGACAGAAAAAAAGGTGAACATTTGTAGAAGTACGATGTAAAACTATAATACAGTATAAAGGTATTTAAGGTATGTTGTGGGCGTGAGAAACAAGACAAGACGGAGCCTATCTGCATTACATACAACCAAAGTCGCACTGTCGCTTTGTAAGCTGGAGTTAGTACAAACACAACGCAAAACCAAAAGTATTCCCTACAAAAATGTATTATTTCAGTTTTATAAGAGTTGAGTTTTATAATTTTCGGGGAAATTAAAAGATATTGTATTACATAATACCGATATTGCCGATATGGAATCTGATTAAAAATATTTTTACTTATAATATCGAACAATTACGTTTTCGAGAAGGGTATTAGGTACATACAAAATGGTTACTCAATCAATCAAATTTTTAAACAGCAATACACATCCAGTCCATTAAACTTCCATATATATCAGAGACTGAATCGTCTTTTGCAATTAAGTTATTTACATATGTCATCTATACAAAAGAGGTTACATGCTTCGTTGGAATCTGATTTCACAATCATTTTCCTGCTGAAATCTCGAGTAATGTATAATAAAAATGTATATAATAAAAATGTATAATTTTTTATACTATGCAATAGCTATAAAATATGCATTTAAAACGCATTCATTATAACCTATTGTCCTATCTTTCTCACCTATGTACACTTTTTGAAGAACTGTTGTATTATAGTTTACGTTGGCATATCGTCATCGCCTATATTTTATAGCTGAGGTGTTTAGTAAGAAGTGGTATGGTAATAATGGTAATGCTGGTGGTAGGGCAGGGCTACAGCAGGACTAATACAACAAAGAATCTTGAAAAGTCTCTAGGGTTTGTGAATTTCCACAGCACGGCTAGAAACGAATTTTCTCACTTTGAATGAAGGAACATTTCATCGTATTCTTTGCCTATAGATCCTTTCCCTAAATTCGTTTGCCTTTCCAGTTGGAAATTGAATGGTGGACAAGACGACGAAGTAAGTGAGTGTAAAAAGCGTAGTGAGGAGACAGAAGAACAGACAAGTGTCCTTAGGGCTCACTGCTGGCTGTGTGTGGTGTCTTGTCATCACGGTACTTCAGCTCATATTGAAAAATGGCAAACGGGTCTCCTGTCTCTGTCTGTGCAGGAAAAGACGTCTTTTTCGTTTCGTTTGATTTAGGAAAGTTAAAGCTTTTGCAGAGGGTTATTTGGGGATTTAAGGAAGTGGACGTGAGTGGACAGAATGGAAATCCTCGGGATTGGAGTGTGTGACAGAAGAATCTGAAAGAGAAGTGGAGTGGAGGCAAGGAGTAAATTGAATGAAATGAGCGATATGGCAGAGCATGAGAAAAGAAGGAGCGAAATAAGAGGAGAATAAGAGAGCGAAGAGAGAAAGTAAAGTGGGATGGATTGATGATTGCACAAAGATTGTCAATTTGCTTTGGTCAATATGGAAAGAGCCTTTGGCCACTCAACAACTCACTCGCACACAACCCGAAACCACGACCACGAGAAAGGTGAACAAGAAATAACGCGCACAGAACAAACTTGCTCTTCTCCCAATCTGACCATCAAAATCTTCTTTCAAAGACGTGAACAGAATTGTCAATCAATCCCTCTATCATTTACACACTTTTCTTTAACACTTCATTTCATCCGAATGATGTCTGTCCTTCAAATACCTTCCTCAACAATCCCATTCCATGATGCCCGTCTACTTTTCTTCATCGGAGTCATTCAGCCAAAAAACATATTCCCGAATTGTTATTTCCAATGACCACATTCTTATTTTGATACATTTTAAATCTATTTTCATTATTCGTTACTTGTGTTGGAATTCTTAACATCATGAATTAATTCAGATAAAATAGTGGTTTGGTAATCTTTGGAGAATATCGTTAATTGCTGTAACAATTGTTAGCATTTATTAAAGGATGAAAACATGCACTAAGGAACTTCACTGCGAAATTGGATTTTATACATGTACAAAGCAAAGTTGTGAAATACAGGAGATTAATTAGTATTTAGGATTATTAGAAAATCCCTAGTGGTTTTACTAGACATGAAAATAGAAAGCGGTAGGGTTGCGGGAGAGAAAGTTGCCTAGAGCTCCGTCTGTCAGCTGAAATATCAGTAGAAATTACTGCAGGAGGAGGAGGGAAAGAAAAACTATTCGGTTTGTTAGTGGAGAAAGGCATGAAAAAATCCGGGTAGGTTAGGCTAGCAAAGAAAATTTATTGATTGAGAGTGGACCTTCAGTTGGACGGGATCTGTTTCGGGGAACTGAGTTTGTTTTCCTTAAGAGACAATCTGCCGGAAATTTAGATTTATTTACTACTGCAGTGACAAATTTTTGTTTCTGCAGTTTTCTTGCAAAATGTTTTGGATGTTCGGTAATCGGTAAATCCTACTCGGTTCATTAAAAATGTCATCTGCCTAATTCTTTCATTTGTATTGATATTGGGTTTCTTCGGGTTTCTTGTGATTTCTTTTGCAAGCTTCGTTTGAATCCAAAAATTTTCACTGCAGGTGTTCCGCAATTATTTTTGTTACGTTTTTTCTTTAACTTTTTTCAATTCTAACTTCCAGTATTAAAGAATACTTTCTCCGCTCAGGTTTGGATTTATTTTAGCATTTAACTCATTCTCAAGCTGTTGTAAGCATTCATGTATAAAATCGACATTTTTTCTAGGGTTGAGAAGACATGAAAATGAATATTGAAGTGTGCCATAGAAAAATATATTTTTCTGTTGACTCTGTACTGCCATTTAACTCATCATCCTTTGTACCTGCCAAATATTCCAAAGACACCACTACTGTCTCTTTCCACATACAAAGATATAGCTTCCATTACAACTGAAGATGTTAAAGAACGGAGGTGCTGGAGATATGGTGCCATCAAATGAGGGAGAAGAAGAAGCTTCCTTACTGCAACCACATGGTATTTCAAGGGTGTCAACTGCAGCAACCGGTATTATAGCTAATTCACAATTCACATAAAATGTCATTTATGAATTTCAATACAATCGTAATAGCGTTTTTTAATTTGAATACGTAAAGAGCTGTTCCACGAAGGACCCCCACCAATATTTGCCAAGAAACCATCTAAAAGAGAATTACTTTTGAAAATCATTGCCATTCTACTCTTGCTTTACTTTTTCGTGTGTTCCTTAGGATTTCTATCCGACTCATTTAGATTAATTGCCGGAAGAGCCGCAGGTCTCCCCGAATTTCTAATCAATATGAAATGAAAGTATGAAAATTCTCGCATAAATTGTATACCGTTATTTTTCATTAAACATTTCAGGGGAAGCCCTTCAAAAAGAAAAGTTACTAAATAATCCGATTGTGGGTGTCATGATGGGGATTCTTGTAACAGTTGCAGTGCAAAGTTCATCTACCTCCACATCAATTGTCGTCTCAATGGTTGGTTCTGGTTGTAAGTAAACAAGCAGTATTAAAAAGCAAGGCAAATACTACAAAAATATTAAATGAAGTATAAATAACTTCATTGTTTGTTTGTACAAGTGTTTTCTTTGCAAACGGCGATTCCGATAATTTTGGGTGCTAATTTGGGAACTTCAGTAACGAACACGGTGGTTGCATTAACTCACATGAACAACCGTCAGGATTTCGAAAGAGCATTTGGTGGGGCCGTTCTTCACGATATGTTTAATCTCTTGTCTGTGACAACACTTCTCATTTTTGAGCAATTCACATGTAAGAAATAATTCTTCTTGACTTGGAGTATTATTTGCTTTGTTGCCTTTATTGACTTTTCTCATTCCCCCATATCGTTCCATTCTAATTCCGCGTACTGTACTTATCGTGTTTATTTATTCGGACAGCTTATCTGGAAATGACCACTGGAGCTCTCATCGCTTCTCTTAACTTAGAGTCAAAGAAAGGAGGAGAGATCCAAGTTTTGTCTCTTATCACAAAACCTTTTACATCTTTGATTGTTCAGGTGCTGTATATACTCAACCCAACAAAACATATTTACCAATAATCTCTAGAATATTTTTTCCTTATTTATATTTCCGTTTCAACTGTTTGTTTGAACAGATCGACAAGAGTGTTATCATCGGATGGTCTATTAACGATCCCAACTACGCTGATGCTAGACTTCTCAAAGTTTGGTGCAATAATACCAATTCTTCTTCTTCTTCTGAAACTGAATCATCAGAAGAACAGGAAATTGCCCCAAAGAAATGTACGCAATATTTTAGAAAATGACAATTTTGATCGATTGAAATTAAATGAATAATGAATCGAATAAAAGTGAAGATAAATAAATTGTTTGTTTGTTTAAAGGTAAATTTCTTTTCAACATGTTCAATTTGAATGATTTGACGGTGGGATTGATTCTGCTTGTCATTTCGTTAGTCTTGCTTTGTGGTTGTCTCATTTGTCTTGTTCGAGTGCTTTCGTCTTTGCTCAAAGGTAAAAATTAAATTTGCGGTTCTTGATTAATGTTCCCGGTATTTGAGCGATTTTTGTTAACTATTTAATTAAAGGTTCGTTAGCTGCGGCTGTTGAGAAAGGTGTGAACGCGAATATTCCATACGTTCCATGGCTGACTGGTTATTTAGCAATTGGAATCGGAGCTGTGATGACAGTTATGGTTCAGTCCTCTTCAGTCTTTACGTCTGCTATGACTCCGCTAATTGCAATGGGAATGATTTCCCTTGAAAGGGCGTATCCCTTAACTCTGGGAAGCAATTTGGGTACAACAACAACCGCCATGCTAGCAGCGTTGGCCACTGAAGGACCCAACTTGAAGGTTTCAATTCAACTAGCCCTTTGTCATTTTTTATTCAATTTGACAGGAATTTTACTTTTCTATCCAATTCCATACATGAGATTTCCAATTAGAATGGCGGCTGCTTTGGGTCGTGTTACTGCGAAATATCGATGGTTTGCTGTGTTTTATTTGCTTTTTATGTTCGTTTTGTTACCACTTTTTGTTTTCTTGTTGTCTCTCATTGGGGCTGTAGCCTTCTACTGCGTGTCTGGCCCAGTCTGTCTCATTCTAATAGCAGTTTTCATTGTAAATCTTCTCCAACATTTTAATTCTCAATTGCTACCAGTTCAATTCCAAACTTGGGATTTTCTTCCATTGGGACTGAGAAGTTTAGAACCGTATGACAAACTAGTTACAAGCATCGGTAAAAGTTTAAATACATTTCTTGGAAGAACAACGGAGGTCAATGAGAACAGCCGAATGGTGATTGCGAACGACTCCACGGCCAATTTTGATGCTGAGAATTACGGTTTCGCCCGTGTGGATCAAATTTCAGCTCGAGAGCAACACGACGAGCTATAGGGGAAATTCGGCACGCGAAATGTTCATAAGTCATCTAGTTGTGACGGATTTGACACACATCAACTACACTTCATCACGGACGGTGGAATGACAGCTCTCCTAGACTCATTCCATCAAACATAAATGTGATTTTTATATTTCCAGTCGCCGTCTTTGCATTTTTTAGCAATTAGCAATACATTCTTCATTTATTCACGAAAGCAATTAAGTAACAGGATTTTACGGAATTTCCAAACTGGAAAATGTAGAAAAACAAACCATTCGTAATGCCTATTAAGAAAATACAAGATATGTTGTGTTGTGTTTTGCCTTTTTGCTCCTGGATTTGTTTTGTTAAAATGGCGAGTTGCAATGAACTCAACGATAAGACCGCGGCGCCAATAATCTGCTAATTTAGTAGAGCGATGTGTCTGTGTCTGGCCGTAGAAATTGGTGCCAATTGACGAATATGCGATAAACTCATTCCTCCTTTCTACATGACATGTGAATTACCCCTTACCATTCTTACTTTTTCATTCCATCCCTCTTTATCTTTTTATGGCGACAGTGTGGAGTTTCCAACACTTTTCTGAAATTCTATAATACCTACGTATAGCTAAATCCTTTGGGGACCGTATAGAAATATTTGCTCTTAAAAGTAACGGATCACCGAAACGTCCCAAAGATAAAATTGTTCTTCGTAATCTGTGAACGGAAACAGAAAGGTGCTTTATATTTACCTTGTCCTAGTCATGATAAGAATGATAATAAAAAAATTAGATTTAAGCACACTCGCACTGTTACATATGTATACTTAACTATGGCACTTACACAAATAATGAAAATCAATCAGGTAGAATACCTTATAGAAACATTTGCAAGAATTACACTTGCAAGAGAAACTAAACTAATATCAACCCTGTGAATAAATAGAGAAATAAGCGAATGATATAGGTATTAGGTATACCATATAAATTATATTCTTAGAAATTGAGGCAGCTTGCTGGAAACGAAAGAAAAATACCAGTTCGTTGTTTTATTTAATTCAATTCGTGTGTATTTTTGCTAACTATAATCGCAAAACTGCTATTTCAGAAATAATATTACGACAAATTCGAGACGAATATACTACTACTAGCCATTATAAAGATAATGAAAAATGAGTGATCCTTTGATGTCGTCCCGCAACTCGAAGTGTATAACAATAAATTTGTAATAAAATATCTTCAGTTTTCTTGAATTCTCGGCTGAGGAATTGAATTTATTTGTTCTTTCATTCATAAATGCGATAGTCATTAACAAAAAATACATTTCCATTATTCCATAATTCCATCGATTGTTTAATTGTGTACATTTATACAACTTCTCTTCGTATAGGTACGTCTGTCCAAATTACCCCAAAAAATTCTGCATGATTCTACATATACAAAGAAACCGAAGGATGGTATGAAAGGCAATAGAGTGTACATGGACATGAGATTTTTGTGAAGAGATGATGAAGTTAAAGAAGATGAGGATTTTGTGTTTGGATGTTTGTATTCAGTCGTCATCTGCCGATGTGGTTGATAACGTGAGAGTGGTAGACCTTGCCTTGGCTCAATGCCGTTTCCGTGAGGGAGGCAGTCGTTGCGGCTGCTGCTGACTCTTCTACTAGAACTAAATTACTTACTTGAAGCATAAGTGTTATACGTCTTCCCTCCAGAAGAGTTACCACCACACATAATTCTTTTCTTACAAGAAGAATCCTCCAAGGGAAAAACTTTTATACAGCTTTGCCTTTTTCGTTGTAATTTCATGTGTATGACTAGCCGTGTTATATCATCGTTACTACATTACACCATTCTTATAGCAAATACATCCAACAGCCACATAGACACATACATAACAAAACCCTATGCACATACTCCATGCATGTCTGTGTCTTTATGTATAGGAGAACTTGCACTTAGCAGTATATTTACCAGAAGAGAACCCACATGCAAATGGATTTACTTTTGGCCTTTAGCTGTACCTCTCTCTCTCTCTCTCTGGTGTAGCTGTGGCAAATAAAGTATTCACTTGTATATATAAAGCTATATAGAAAATAATTCCCTCCTACTCGTTTCTGTTGCACCCGATTTTCCAGTTTGGGTTTGCTATACAATGTAGGATTACAGTGTTAGGGTCTGCATACTAAAGTATAAGTTTTGTATAATAGCCGAATATGTTTTGTATATGAATATGACGAGGAGAGGATTGAATTTATACGAGTCTGAGTTGAAAAGTGGCTTGGACAAGAAGGTGGCCAGACCAGGCAGTCCCTCCTTGTGTATAGAATGCATTACACATGGAGGAGATATACATACAATGTTAAATGTTGCTTGCTTATGTATATTGACGGAGTGAGTATGGAGTAGAGTAAGTGAAGTGGCTGCAACCAACACACAGAGCTACGGATCAACTCTCAGAAATAAGAACCACGAAAGTAGGCACTTACTAAAAGCAAGCTCTACAGAGCCAAGCAGCAGAGGGTCGTCATAATATCGTCATTCTTTTGGCTGTCCATGTTCTACACACAAAAGAGTCGGACACAGACTTCTACAGAACTGTTTGGGAGTTGAGTTGTGTTGAGTGAATGCAGGACAGGACTGAGAGCGTAAGAGTCTTGTATAAGATGGAGGAGGGCCCACTGCTGCTGCCTTTGCTGCACTAAAATACAAAAATATTATTATTATTCATCTTCCAATGTAAAATTCCTCCATGTATGTGTCCTCTGCTGTCTCCGTGTGTGTGATATACTTAGTTATGTGCTCCGATTCAAACAGATATTACTAATGCATTTACATTTACATTTATTGCGTGTCTTTCTGTTTAAGTGTGCAAAAGTTAAGTGAGTTCATCCGCCAGCTCAATTCGCCAGAACTATTTCCCAGAATTCATTTCAATTTATTTCTTTTTTATTGATTTTAAATGTCAACTTCTGCATTAGTTTACAATTCATGAATGCTAGACTACAACTGTGCAATGAACTCGGGCAATAACAAAACAAACCTTTAATAAAATAATAGTTCCACTTAAACACGTAAACCTCACACCCGCATTTAGTCCGAAGGGAATTCAGTGACATACAACACAACAAATAACTCAAGGACTTTCCTTAAATATTAAACCGAACCCAATTGGATTTCCTATTAGTGAAATTGGATTTCTGCTGTAAAGAATTCACTCGTTTGTATGCAAACATACTTTTCGGGACAAAAGTGAAATACTAACATTTGTAAACATGTAGTAGTGGATTTGCAGTACTCAATGAGTCAAATCATTGCAGAAAAAATCGAATAGTTAACTTCTAATTGGATTACACTCGAAGGTAACAAAAAAATCATTTACGCTGATTTATTTAGCTGTAAGAAATCTTTTTCTTGGTTTTAATTTCCCAACGTGCTTTCACCTTAACATTTAAGTGCGGCTTAATTTTTTAAAGTCATACTTCAGTTCAGTATTTTAATTGAATATTTCTACAGTGGTATATTTCCACATAATTCTTGATTTTCTTTTGCTTGCTTAATTCGTTAATGCATCCATCAATACATAATTACATAATAAGGAAAAGCAATATTCCTGCATTTTTTCCTGTTCCAGTTGATAATTTACAATTAAAAAACTCAGAGACAAAATAAATTATTTCAATGGTAGGTACGTTTCGTTGGAATTTGTGAGAAGTCTGTAGTGTGGGTATGTAGCTAAATATTAGGGAATTATACTCTAGGAATTATTTAGGCGCTTGAAGTAAATGAATAAAAGGATCAGGCGATATGGGATATATGGCAGTACAATGCAATAATATAATTCCATTCCAGGAATTGTTCCAAGTACTCGTTCACCTGTTCCGAGGTTCCAATTCATATAGCTGAATATAAAAATGTGTCTATGTATAGTTATTTAAATGCGATGCAGGTGTGAGTTGTAAAGAAATATTATGATGGCATTTACATTTAGAATAACATGAGGAAAGCACTTGCCCTTTACTACAACAGGTACATTTTTAATTTTTCCAAGCCTCCACTGCACAAACTGTGCACATTCTACTTTATACAATACCACATACTCGCTCACACAATAAACATAAAATATAGCACTATCACTTCGAGATATTTTCTGTAGGGACGGGTCGTGTGTTTAGTTTGTGGAGTGCTGTGTTTAGTGGCAGATTATTTATAATCTTGAAAAGTACAGTGACTTGCTGCTGCGTCGCATATCGTTGTCACGTACCACAACACAACACAAAAGTAAAAAATAAATGTGTAGTAAAGCCATAGCATTTATTTATTTCTGTTGTGTCTTGTGCATAGCTACTATTTCATTTAATGAGAATTTAAAAGCAGAGAGAATGAGCTGAGTTATTAGAACAAGTCACCTTTCATTATAATAAATGTCTTTTTTATTTCTGCTCTGTATGGATGGCCCATAATGTCTTTTCTTTAATCTTCAATGCTCCATCCCTCGTACACCTGTCACCTGTCTCCTCGTCTCTCTCTAATTCTCTCGTCCATGTAAACCAACAAATATTATACACATTATCATATTTATAATCATAATCCTTTGACTTCCATTAACAAAATAAACGAACCTTGGGAATTTCATTTTACACACAATTAGCGTTGTAGTCAATTTGGCCAACAATCCTCAAAGCTTTTTGCTTTGTTGCCAATGCAGACGCACACTTACTTCTTTAGGTTTAGTTTAGTATGATGTGTCTCATCAATAATTATTCATAATTCAAAATTGTTTAAAATGAATGAAGTCGCAAAGCGACCATGGTTTGTTAGTATAGTTAAATAGTTAGAATTTAATATCTCATTTTAAAGTAGGTACTACTACAAGTTGAACTTACAGAGAGTTTCCTTTTGTCTGGAAAGAAAGGATCGTGGATAATTTTATAATTTTTAAGATTATCATGATGATAAAACATTTGAATTCACTTACGTATTCTGTACATTCATTATTCATACACATACTATACGTTTACCTTTAGCTGGCATTATTTATGATTTATTATATTTTAATAATAAATAAGAATTTCGTAAAGTGAGTGAGGGTGGATGAGAAAAATGTAACGAGCAGAATAATAATTCCTGTAAGCAACGAAACGGAAGATGAGCTGACAAGATTAAAGTCTGCATTAAAGAAGCATTGCGTGCAATGGGAATTCAAAGCTTGCTAACATCAGAACGTAAACTTAAACTCTCAGCCAACGTATCATTACCATTAGGTACTCCACTATATATCATAATAATATACACACAGGCATTCTTAACTTTTCACCCAAGCTAAGCTTACCATTTTCAACCAGTCGTGTTATAAAACTCAAAAATCCTCTCTTTAGCTTAAAACTTGTAAATAATAAGCAAAACCAACTAACTAAAAAGCACGGTCAAGTCAGCAGTCAGTTTTTGCGTCGTTTGCAGCTACTTAACTAGTTCCTATACACTCACCTCCAAATAATAATAGTCCTTCTCAACTTATTTTACATAATTTCAATTGTACCGTATCATAAAATATGTCCGCTACTTCGGTACTTGTTAACTTATGGCAAACATCCATCTCACCATCACCACAAGGAACAAACTCATTGTAAAAGCTGCATTTATAAACTCAGTTTACTTTAACTTCAGTTTTAAATGACTTTTCCATACAAAAAACAACCGAAACTGTTTTTTCCTTATTATCATTAATTAGGGATTCATTATACATGTACATATGATTGCATTTAAACTGCTACTACAACACAAGTCGAGACGGGACTAAATGTGAATGTGTTTAGTTTAAGTACCGAAATTCTCATCTACTTTATTATTTATGAAGGAATTACACATTTCCACTCCGCTACAATATGTAACATTTATCAGGAAAATTATTTTTAATGTCTAGGTAGGAACTAGAGAGAAACATTGCTACGACATGATGAATTGTCTTACTCCGTTTTTGTATTGGTCTCTTAACAAGTGGAATTTTTTGGTTTTGGACCGTTTGGCCGTGTTGTGTCTGTGTCGCATTCCCTCCTCGCGTTTCTCTATACCTGTTCAGTTCATAAACGTTAAGAAAGAATATAAATAAACGATATAGCTCGTTCGAGTAGAGAGATAGATATATTATTATGAAATAATACTACGCACCAACTACAATACGATATTGCCTGAGTGAATGTGTGCAGTTGATAGATCTATACCTTTAATTTGTATGGTAGTTCAGTAACTAAAGGTATGTTTGAATCCGGAACAGGTTTTGTTATCGAATTTGGGGCTGACCTGTTGTTTGAATATTCCCTTAATGCTTATATTCTTGTGTAGATATATTTACTATATTTATATATGCAACACATACACACACAACCTTCGCTCAGGTCTCTAGTCTCTTGTACATTTACTTCCCTTACTTCAGTCTTCGCTTTTTGGCTTCAACCTTTCTTCAACCTTAATTCTCGTTCTTATTCTACCAAAGTGGAGGCAAGTTAAGGAAGCGAAGCGAGTTGGGTTATAGGAGTACTAACAGAATATTAAGAGATATATCTCAAATCTCCAGACACTCCAGAGGATATGGATATGATTCCTTATATACCTACTACAATATTATACAGTCTATTGCATGTTATAGTTTACCTAAGCTTTTTAGTAATGTTGTTGAAGATATAAAATCGGGCATAGTAGAATTCCAAGGCACACACTCAGAAAACACAACATCAGAAAGGTGGATGAATACAGAAGCATTTGATATCGAATTATCTCCAGTACATAACTTTTTGATAGGTGAGCAACAACAAAAACGCAACTTGGTCGTCACTTTCAGCCCATTCCACAATCATCGACTTAATTACAAGAAAAGTCCCCACAACATTTTGCTTCTTGTGTTCCTAAATGCGAAAACCTAACCTTTTTACATCTCATTTATCATCTAATTACTCCTCCATGATGGCAAATACGAATTTCTTGGTTTTCTGAACTCTGTCTCTCTCCTTTGTTTTACATTTTATTCTTCTGCTCCTGCTGGAGCGTCCAGTCTAGAATTCATTACTAATTAAGAGTGAAGCAAAAAACAGGAAATTACAAAAGCAATAAAAGCGAGACGAAAAAGAGGAGGAAAATGCAAAAGAGGAGTTTCAATCCGTCAAATCAAAAACTGAAATGGGAGATAGTGTCAAATCAAATCAGAAATTTTATTTTATGCTTCTCTGCCCTTTTCTATTTTTACTGTGTAAAGTTGTTAGCTGTAGACACAAAGCTTGTAGTATGCATAATGTGTACGTGATTGTGTTTTTGCAGCAATACCTGCTGTATGTACATTGCATACATTATCATAATAATATCATGTATGAATTTCTTTTTAACCTTTTCTTTGTGTAGTCATATTATTATTACAAGTTGTATGGGGAATACATGAAGAACATGAGTTGACTTGTTAAAATTAAAATGGAGCTGTACGAAAACAACTTTTGTTGATTATGACGATGCTATGACTTGGTGGGTTTTGTTGTAGTCGACTTGAAAGGGCAGGCGTGTATAGTAATTTAGTGGAGAGACTAAAAAGAAGAAAAATAAGAAGGTGAGGTGATTAGAATTACACGTACAACACACACACACACACACAACGAAGTGAACAAAGCCCGTCCTCTGTGTACCAAAGTAATCTAATCGCACTGCTCGTCCAACAAGAACATTATTATAATGATAATAAATATTATTACATTATGTCTAATGTGTAATGTGTAAGTATAAGAATAGAATCTCCTATATCCACATACACTCCTACCATGGTACTACTAGTAGTATATCTCTCCTGGACAAAAAACGTGGTTGAATGTTGTTGTAATAAATAATGAAGGAATGAAGGTGCGAAATTATTGCAGCCTCCGTGCGACTCTGGGAATTACAACTCGCTCTCGTCCTCACCTTTCTTTCAAGTTTAGAGAGCAATAAGAATAATTCGATGAAAAACATTGGCAATCCAGTTCATCCATGCATTGCATTGTAGTTTATCCACTCCAGGAGTTTATGTATTCCAGGAGAAAAGCAGAAATGACCTGAGGGAGGAGGAGAGGCCTGTGCAGTGAGAGAGTTAGTTAAAGGCAAAGGAAAGGAGCTGTCAGTGTCAGTAGTCCGACGGACGAGCTCTCAGCTCCCGGCCCAAGTTTTTTCCAATGAACGCTCATTAGCTTCTATGTAATTAAGTGGCGCCTGAGAATCTTATCCATATACCTTACACACTCCGCTCTATACACCACACTCACACACAACTCTCAACTGACTGACTTAACACAACAGCAGCCTCAGACTACAACACTACTACACAGCCACACTGCAAAGAACACAGTACTGTGTTTAATCATATCATATTCATCATCGATCCTCCCAATAATGAAATAACTCATTGACTTCTTCTTCTTCTTCTTCTGAGCCAAGACTTCTCAGCTTGTCTTCTTCTCAATCGCCTTTCCTTCGCATTCCTTCATTTCTCTCGAATGAGGCGCTTCTTGGCTCTCTTCCTTCTTTCGCAGTTCACACACAGGCAGAATTATAACAAACCACCACCGTAGCGTGGACATACACAGACCACTATGTGTAAATATTATATATACGTACTTTATCAGGGTAGTATAGGTATGTAGTTGTAGTAGTATGTACGTAGTAAGTTTGAAGAACATCCCCCATTCCTTCAGTATCTTGATACACTATTTCATTAGGAGCAACCTTTAATTCTTTCTCTTAATTAAATTATAGCAACAATTTATTCCGCCAGTCTTTCTTCCTCCAGGGAAAAATTCTTTACAACAGAATCAAATCAAATTAACTTGATCCTTGCAACTTTGTGGAGGAACACAAAAAATCTTTTCAAACTAGACTTTTCCCATCATCTGTTTAATTTATGAATTCTTAATTAACGACAATTAATTAGTAACTGTAGCAGAATGCTGAAATGCTGCCAGTACAGGAGTTGTATATATTTATACGGAAGATTTGTAAAGAAATTATTCAGATCAATTTTATTCTTTATTAGTTGGAGATGAATGGAACTGTGCAGATTGCGTGTTAGGCTTTATGTGCTATGCTATAAGTATATACCTAGTACGTTTCTGTTTATTTTTATATGTTGATTCAGTTCAATCAAGAAAAATAAAGTTGAATGAATGAATTATTGTACTATAATGAAATCCAAACAAGTTAATAATAATTAATCGGTTATTATTATTCTATATGCTAAATCGTATATAAGCACACCTAATTTGAAGTTTAAAAAATCTAAGATCTGTTTATACGTAGTGTGGATATGATTTCATTCTCGTTTGGCTCTGTAGGAGAGAAAATCGAATTTGAATTTAATCATTAGCTCTGCGATCTGTTATTGTGGTCAATAAAAGTAATAGGCCTCCGTCCTCATTCACATAATACGTATAAGCGTCTAAAGAAGGTTTTATGTGTATATGTATTGTGTGAGTCTGTATATTTATGATTTTATTATGTATGTATCTGTAATTCGAGAATGTGACTGTGTGTATGTAAGTGTTGCCCTATTTGAGATATGAGAGTGTATAAAAAAGATGATTTGCTAATGAAAAGATTTTTTTGATGGGGTGTTTACCACCACCCTGCCTTTCTTTCTGGCAAGGCAATGCAATGATGGTCCAGGCAGGAGGTAATGTTATACAATGCAACGTAATATCACATCTCGGTATAAAAAGGAAAGGCAGACCTAGCTTAAAGTTAAACACACGGTGTTCGGAGGAGCAACACCTAACTAACTAACTAACTAACCAACGAAACCTTAAAAGAAGACTGTGCAGTATTTTATAATAGCTGGACTTGGGTTGGAGAAGAAAAAGAAGTATATTTATTATGTCTATGGATATTGTACTCTCTTTCTGCTCGTTTGGTTATTGTAGTATTTGGTGTGTCAGCAGATGATGGGAAGGCTGAGAAAAAAGTTGAGCCGGCGCCAGTGAGCTTTACATTCAGTCAGAATGAGAGACTTCTCCTTTTCTCTTATGGCCAGCTCAGGTCTCTCATCGTCTGAACAACTTCAGAAGACGAAGAAGAACAAGTCCTTAACCAAAAACTGAGACTCGGTTTACATTACGGAGGAGAGCCTCATACAAATAAAGTCTCACTCTCACTCTATATACATACAAGTACTGAAACTGTAAAGGAATAGCGAGTAGATACATTAACACAGTTTAACACAACAACATTTCTCGTTTCCCTCTTTGTCAGTCTCATCTGCAGCATTACACGTTCATTCTCAACACAAAAGTTCCTTCAAGGGATCCTCAGCAGACTTAAGACGTAATAGTTGAACATGGATGAAATGAAACCCGGCTTTGGTTAAATTGAAGCTGAAGGTCCTCTGTTGAAGACTTTTCTATTGAGAGTCATAGGAATAAGTCAGTGTAAGGAAAGAAACTCCCCGCTGAATCCTTCAAGAGTCTTCTCTGAACATTTTATTACACAATACAAAGATCTCTGAAGAAGTCTGAAATGTTTCTTTTACGTCTGGCCATTTGAAATGTTGGCTATTTGTATTCATGCCCGCTATTGTTGCTCGTGGATTCTATGCTAAGGGATAATATGCAAGTCTCATCATCAACAGACTTGGAGTCACTCTGTCCGTTCGTCTTTATTACATTCCAAATGAGCATTTCTTTGGCTTGGCATACCTTGTGTGAATAATTGCCACAAAAAAGCTCCCAATAAGTCTCCACTCGTTTACGGCTCAGATGTATTTGTATTCCACATTTAAACATGATCCTCTCAGTCACTGTTGCTTGACAAGGGCCCCCATCCTCACCGGGACGTCTTCTTCTTTCATTTCTTCCTCCTCATCCTTTTATGTGCGTTGCACAATAAAAATCTATAAATATAAACGACAATACAACTCAAATCTTTAACCATCCAGACAAGACGAGACAAGAATGCAATTTGAATATTATTCTTCAATAGATTGAACTTTTTTCTTTTCGTATCTGTCATTCCATACTTTTTTAAATCCAGAGATTGAAATTCACGTATTAAATACAGACAGAGACTGTGTAGTATAGAAAAATCGTCAATGAGACGTGCATCGTGCATTTATTATTAGGTATATGTATTATTATTGCTGTTCCTTTTGTGGCGATGGAATTTTATTTGTAATTTGATTATGAATTGCCACAAGAGGAGGATGGAATTCATTTCGTGTGTGTAGGAATATTACGCAATATTATTCCTATGCGTATACAAGTTTTTCCATGTGCGTGTGTAGAGTAGAGGGCCTAGAAACTAGAGACCATTATTTATTTAGGCATTTGTTCGTTTCGTTTACTATTTGCGTTATGAGTTATGACAGGCTAGCCTAGCTGCGGTAGTTAGTGTAACACTCATCAAGTTGTATTGTAAATAGTAATGGTAATTCTACTGTGCGATTGTACAATCGTATAGTCGTAATGCTACGTATACGCACAAAAATGCAATGAGATTATTCGGAAACGCAACCTTTGGATTGTTTGGTTTGTTTAGCTGCGTGTTGTTGCAAGGGTTGTGTTTTTCTCGTGGATAAAAATTGGAACCAATGGAAAAATTGGGAGAATTAACTTCTGAGACTGAGGCAGAAAGACTGTAGTATTCTACTGGAGTTTTTATTTGATTACGTATTTAGATTTGTCTAAAGACGAACGTTACACTTAGGATATTATTGGAGGTGAAGAAATAATTGGTTTGTCCATTTTCTGATACCATTAAGTTAGGGCGAATAAAAACAAGCAGTTTTCGTTTTGTTTTCCTTATGTTGTACAGTACAGGAGTGTATATGTAAAATGTAAACCTTGTTTTTGATGTGCGTTGTGCTTTTGAGAGATGGGGAAGGACTGCGAGAGTTGGGATGTTGTATATAATTTCAAGATTGCAGGGTCGTGCTTAATAAAGAGCAGTTTAGGTTGCGTTTAGAAGCGAGCGAGTGTTTTCATTTAGAATTTATCGACGAGCCCCGTCATCTTTTCCAAATCCCATAATTCTGCTCTTGTGGTTTCCTTTTTGCCCTTTTTAAATTACATTTCATTATTTTTGTGGCATACGAAGAAGGCAAGAAAGAAAGAGGCAGGCTATAAAGGTAAAGCAGCAGAAAAGAACTTTACACACATGGTGAAACAAAACTACACACTCGTGGCTTTTCTACGAGCTTTACATTTGACTTCACTTGACTTTTGGATTCTGAAAACTGTTATATGGTTAACTTCATCATTAACTTAACTCGAATCACGATTTTCACTTTTACCTTATTCTTCCAACAACACCAATACGCAGTAATGCTGCAACTTTATACAAATTTTTATGGAATACCTATATTGTAATGGAAGTGTGTTTACTCTTTTTGCTTACGTAATTATTATTTTAAATTAAACAAGCAACTTACAAGAACATGAAGTGTAAAAGATGCAATAAGAATAGAAGTGAGTAAACAGAAGATACAAAAAAGCTCTTCACGAAAGGTGCACTGCACACAGTAGCAGCCATAAACCTAGGTAGATTCAATTATATAAACATCAAATAAAAAACTGTCATGTATTTTTACAATAAAACATGCTGAGCCACTCAAATGTGATGTAATGCACAAAAGAATAAAAGAATATCACTGGCTGTGAATTGTTGTCCATGATGTGGAGGTAAACAAATTTAGAGAAGAAGGCTTGTCAGAAAATGAAGATACTCAGAAAAACACATGTGTGTGTGTGGCCGGTGTACATTTATTGCTTTGGTTTGCTGAACATCATCAGATGTTCGTCGTCCTTTAGCGAAAAAAGGCAAGTTTTTAATTCGATTGGATTCTGGTTAAAGGTTAGGTAGTAGGTTGACTGGCTCTGGTTTGGCTGTACAGGTGAGTCCGGTCATGTCGGTTTGTGTGTGAGAATTAAATCGAGAGAGCACAGGTGTTTCCATTTTCTTAAATTAAATTGCATTCTGTCAGAGAGTTCTTTCATTGCGCTTTAAGCTTTTATCATCAGCTATAAGCATTTTCATTTGCATGTCATTTCATTTCACATATTTTTTCAGTAAAGTCCGTCCTCCTCCTCTCCTCCCGTATTGTTGTTCAAGTCTTTGTCTCACCTTTTCTTGTGGATATTTCTGCTCCCATTATACCACAAAGTAATTTCCATTGCTTTTTGCTTCGTTATGTTTTTCTTCTGAAAAGTTTTTCAAGTTAAAGGTAGGTGGATGATACAGAAACACACAGCAGAGAATTCAAGAGCGATTTGCTTATCTTCTGTTTGTGTGCGTGATTTGCTTTTACTCTTTGAATTTATTGTGTGCTGTGGGTGAGTGAGTGTGTAGTTGTATGTGGAGTCATTCATTCGGATTAAAGTCAAAAAAGCGCACAACTTGCCCTTATTAACTTCTATAATCATTTTTCACGTTATGCCATACATTATATGTGTATGACTACCCTTGTTGACTCTACATGATTCTCTATGGCTATATCGTTCATGTACCTATGTGTGTAATGCATCATACACTGTGTACACGCTACTACTACATAGCTACGACTGCAATGCAACAGAAACAGAAGGAATGGTCAAAGAGTAAAAAATAAAAGAGAAGGACATGCAATGGAAATGGAACTCTGCCACGTCCATCGTCCATACCACACCACCACAACACGAACAAACCAAGCAAAGCATTTGCATGTCCTTTTTTAGCAATTTTCTTTTTTCTGCTCTCTGAGAGTGTTGCAGAAAAGGCAGCCAGGTAGTAGCCTCGCTCTCATTACGTCATCCAAACACAGACTCACAAATCGCAGCAAACCAAAGCAATTATAACACGAAATAAATGTTCGCAAATAAATGCAAAGTTTACAAAGAGGAAAATTGCCCATATTATGTAAATAATGTATGTGTACGTGTATATAAGTATTTACGATTTACATATACAATTGCTCATGCATTAAATTTATAGTGACACTCTTTAGTGGAAAAAATTAATTATTTAGTTGAAGTTATTAATAGTGTTTTAGAAGAGAGATGTTTGTGAATTGTTTTTTGTTTGGGTTGTTTCCTGTGTGACTTGGTAAAGCTCATTATTTGTTGTGTCGTAATTAGTCATTGTAATGTGGGGAGCATCTGGTGTTTTGTTAAGTGAAGATGTTCTGATGATGTTTGTGTGTTGGATTGTTACTGAGAGTAGTGTCAGGGGTAGCAGAGAGAGAGAGAGAAGAAAGGAAGAATCGTAAGACAACCGAAACGAAGTCTGTGGCTGTTTTGAAATTTTGAAAGCGATGCCATGTCATGCCACACAGAAACACAACGCAAGCCGTGCAACTCTCTTTCTCTTTCCATTTCCTTTCGTACATTTCAAGTTTTAACTTTGCAATTGCACCGTGTCATGTCATGACGTAGTAGAAAACTGAAAAGCAAATGTTCTCTTTAATAGAACTTGAAAATTAACTGACACGCTTCTTCATGTGTGTTGTGGCATACGACGACGGCGAGGTAGTAATTAACAAAAAGAACTGCGCTCTGTACAGAATGAGAGAGATATGGACAGACAGACGGAAGGCAACAGTTGCAATCCAAATGATAACACAAAAATTCTTAAAAAAGAAAACTCTATATAATATCATGTCTCAAGGTTGAACTACGGGCTCTATTTCTTCTTTGCTTAAACTCTAACTGCTTCTACACTTCTTCTGCCTTTTTCTCTTTACACGAAAAGTGTGAATCCCATTTGATAACACGTACGCAGATGATATAATGTAAATGGAATTGAAAAAAGTGCCATTGTTTTACAAGTTTGCTTTGTTAGTCAGCTATATGATATGCGTTGTTATTTCTTTTGATGATTAATTGCATTGAAATCGAAGATAATTAGAAAACCGTTTGTGTTGATTAGTGGAAGTGTGAAAACAAAAACGGAGTAGGCGATGGAGGGAAAAGAAGGAGGAGAAGTTAATAATAAAATTCAGAAAGAAGAAAGAATTTCCATTTCTGAAGAAGAATGGAAAAGTCTTAACTGTTTTGAATTGGTTTGAAGGTTTAAAGTTTGTGTTGTAATTTATTTGAATGCGTATTGCCAAGAAGCCAAGGGAGGTTTCGTATTACTCACGTAGGGCTGTGTTCCTCCATCACTCATCTCACAGTGTGAAAGATTCAGATGCATAAATAATTCTCTCTCCCATTCCTTCACTTCCAAAGAACGTACATCCATTTCATTAGTATTCCTTCGTCCGGTCCACTCTACACATGACTGACTGACTTTACACTTGTATTATTATTATTTGTCCCGAGGAAAGAGTTTCAGAACAGTTTAGAATTACATTACCACAAGAAAGACTCTCAGACTGCAAAACTAAAAATTCTAATGAGCTTTAACAAGAAAGACTCGCATTGTTGCGTTCCTCGTCGTCGCCCGACAGACTCACTCACTATGAGCATTACATTACATTTCATTATTACATCATTCATTCGAGATATTATGGCTGTGTGGACTCCAATTCGGTTTAGGGTTACTTTACTTGATCTTCTCTCTATTCCTCTGCCTTCTCCTCCACGTACAACTTAGACGAGTAGGTATTACTTTCTCGTGGCTCAGACTCTCACATTTCATTTAATATGCGTATATACACGTACTAATGTACAGACTATATACATTTAAGAAAGAGAGGAGGAGGACTGGACACAACAGGGAACAAGATTCGATTGCATTTTTACATTTAGAGTCAAGTCAAGTTTGTCCGAGAGAGCCGAGTTGCTTTGCTTGGGCTCAGGTGCCATGGATGACCATAAAAATGTAAATTGTGCCTTAGGCCAAGCTAAATTCAAAGAGCTGTTCTATAGCTGTTCTGTGTGAAACGAGTATACACGTCTGAAGAACTAAACGAGGCAGGCAGGTGAGGTGAGGCAAACGGCAAACCCATAGAGAATAATAAATATACCAGAGAATACAATAAATATACTCAACCCGGACAGGTAGTATTATACTCAACAGCCTTTAACAACAAGAAGAATATACAAAAGTCTCAGAGAGGATCCTTAGGTCGTTCTAGTACAAAGAGAGACTTAAGGAATAATAATCGGAGCGTATAGCTGGGTATATTACAAGAACACTATTACTGTAGTATAACTTCCCTGTAGAAGTACAAGACTCACAGACGGAGTCGCCTACTTAAGTCAGGTAATACCGAAATGTATTTGTACCTGTGCAACATACAGAAGAAGGAGAGAGAGGCTAAAGGTATGTCAAGTGAGGGAAAAGGAATGAGAATAAAATATTACACGTACGTGTGTAGTGAAGGAAAATGTATTTGTATATATAGAGGGACTGATTCGAACAATGGAAATACACGAAGAATGGAAATGGAATGAACGATCGGGTCTTAAGTTAGTTGGGGCTTGTCGGTCGCTTAATTCTTAAGGCCCATTGTAAGTGTACGATGAAACTTGGCAGCCAAAAAGATTTAAGAGCCAACAATGAAATGAAAGGTTTAGCTTTACAAGAACTTCCATCCATATCCAATCATCCATCCAACAACAACAATGCCCTATATGCTCTTCTTGTTGTAGGAGTACCGGAGTACCAGCACTATTCTTCCTTCTTCTAAGACTTTTCTCATGGATAACCAAAGGCTCTTTCTGTAGTGCAGTAGTAAATAGTAAATACTTGCGTTGTGTAAAGTAAGTGCAAGTACACGAAATGAAATAGTTAAGAATAGTGTGTAGTTTTGTAATGTAAGGGTTCCTTTTGACTCGACTTGACCCTTTTTACGCGTACGTGAATTCCTATAGCCCTGCCAACAGCAGGGGTACTTGACTAGGCATATTAAGAAAATAAAGTTGGGCTTATTATTGTTATTATTGTTATTATAAGGATAGAAGAGGAAGAAGAAGAAGAATGGTAACTGAGTAAGTGTACAGTACAAATACATAAGTGTTATTTCCAATACAATGAGCTTTATAAGTAATAGGAGAGAATTTAATATTACGAGAGTTGCTTTATTTTGAAAGAGATGAAGAGAGTCAGTTGGGGGTCTTAAGAGAAGAACGGAACGAAAGAACCGTCGCTTAAAGTCTCTCTCGCCTTAAATTTAACTATCCTTCCTTATTCATTTCACTTTATGTCTTGGAACTTATTACATGCACAACAAAACTTCTTGTTTCTTCTTCTCTGCTTATGCTTTGCATCCTCACTAATATTATTTATTTTATTATAGTCACTCACTTCTCAGTTGCTACATGAGATGTAAAATTTTTCCTGGATAAATTCAATTCTCTTCTGCGTTGGAGAAGACGAAGAAATAAGAAAGAACTGTAAAGCTCTTATAGTATACGAGAGAACTATGGAAATATTATTATTATTATTATAAGAACGGAAAGAAAGAGGAAACTCAGAGGGACCCCTTCCTTCTTTTCACGCTTCACACTGTGTGAATTTTTCATTTGAGCCTTTTGGTCTCTCACAGTGCCGTGTCCTTTTCTTATTCTTCTTCTTTTCTTGTTCTCCTCTTCGTCTTGTTCAATTCCTTCGCTGTTATAATAGTAAGCATAAATAATATACTGCAAGTTTAGAAAAGGTATTAAAACTTTAAGCCTTAAGCTTCCTTTTCTATATCTCGCTTGGATCGTTTGTACAATAATAATGAATTTATGTTCGGGGAGAGAGAAAGAGCTATGCAGCAGTAAGAATAAATTTTCTGGATGAGCTTTGAGAGTTGGCTACTGCAGGGAATGGAAATAAATGCAAATGGTTATAACAATAATAATAACAAGTGGTAGTCCTTCGTATATCGGTAATAGGAAATGTTCGGGACATGACATGACACGAGGTATAAACGAAGTAGGTGTTGGATCCAATTCCCTTATTTTATTGTTCGCAGTTAGTTCCTTTACACATGTTCTCAATAGAATCCTTTAAAAGAAATGCTTTGTACTACGAAAACTTTTATACAAGAACCATTAACTTATTTTCCAATGTACTTTACACAACACAACTGACACTTGCACTCACTGTGCTGCTTGTTATTCTTTAAGACTGCAGCATTTCCACAGAGGAGTCTTCTCTTGTGTTCTCCCCTTTATTAATAATCTCACTATTGTTAATTTCACATATGAATGACTGGAGTTTAGTTGTAAGGGTATTTATTTTTACACTCTGTATAGGTCTTTCTTCTGAATAGGCATTTAGCGTTTAGGGCCCCTGTTGTGCTATTTTGTGTAATGTGAGTTGTATGTTAACATAACTCATGATGATGGAGTTTACAGTGTTCAGTTCAATTTAGTCAGATCTCCAGGGACACACAGAGAAACTTTCGGGCTACACAGATATATATACCAACACAGATCAATTTCCAAGCGTGAAAATTCACTCATTCGTTTCGGTTTCCTTGTATAAGTTGTTTCTTTGATGTCAATGACGAAGGGCTCTTTTTTGACTGTTTCAAGTGTCATGTTGTGGTTTTCATATTCACTTCTTCTCACTCTCCTCACAGCAGCCAGCAACATAGTGACCTTTTCTCATTTCATCTTTGCTTTTAATAGCGTCTCCAGATTCCAACATTTTGCCAGATGCTTTACAGCTTCCACAGAGTGAACATACATTACATACCTAACTTATTTTAATCTTAACTAAAGACTTACAAGATTCTTTACGAGTTAAAATTAAGATACCTTCAGATTTTGTGTTGTGCCTGTTTTAATCATTTCCGTTATTTTGTTCATTTTTCCAGATGTTTGTTCCAAGAACGTCAATGAATGGTAAAAACAGAAAATGCAATTGTTATCGTCATCAGCAGGAAAATTGGAACAGATGAACTCAAGTAATTGAAGGATCATTCGTTACTTGCTGTTGGATCTTCGTCAAGTGTTGTGTGATTTTGTGGTTCGTGCTTATTATTCATCTTCTGGATCTTCTGGAAGAATTCAATGAAGCTGCCTTCGAATTTCGCATTGATTGGAATTTGTTGTGCAAGTTTTTGTAAACGATAAAACAGTTTGTGAAAGTGAATCAAATTGCAAAAATGGCGAATTACCTGAAGTGTTATTGTCATCATCACTGTCCGTACTCGGCTCATGATGGCATTTGTGAAGTGGAACTGGGCGGTCGATGTTTCGCCGCCGTGGAAGAGACTGTTAACACCGAAACGGGACTTTTAGAGCCCGAATTTAGCTATGGATGCTTAGCAATGGGAGATCCTACGTTTCTCCAGTGTAAAGGACATTTAGTGGAACATCATATTCCAAAGTCTATAGCTTGTTGTGATAATGTCGATTTTTGCAATGAACATCTTCGGCCTATGTACAAAGTAAGTCTCCCGTTCCAAATTCTACGCTTTGAAAAGTATCCATGATTGCAAATATCTTTGTTCATTCATTGTTCTTTGTGTGCGCGAATATTCGATTTTGAAGCACAAACGACATAATTAATTAATTATTAATTAAAATGAAAAATGAGAATTAATTTTTAACTGCGATGATTTTAATTTTCAGCACAATAATATAAGTGACCATTTAAGTCCGTACAATCCGCCCTCGGATTATTTTCTTCTGCAGCTGTTATTAGCAGCCGTAGTGTCTCTTCTAGTGATTACCTTCCTCATCGTCTTGTATATTGTGTGCAAGTAAGTTGATTTTATTTGCTTTAGATGAGACTATTTCAATTATATATGAATTTTAATCTACTTACGTAAGTATATATTAATTTTAATTTTGTTACTTAACTTATTTCAGATACAGAGCGAGAGAAAACAAGAGCCAAAAATATTTGCACGAATCAGATAGCAATAAATCTTTTCTACTTAATTGTTCGACGACGAAAGATCCGTACTTCAATAGTGTGGATCAATCATCCGGTTCTGGATCGGGGATGCCTCTTCTCGTTCAACGGACGATAGGAAGGCAAATTACATTAAAACAGCGAATAGGCAAAGGTCGCTACGGAGAAGTTTACCTTGGTGAATGGGGAGGAACTTATGTTGCTGTCAAGTCAATTAACTCCACAGAGGAATCCTCCTGGCTTAGAGAAAAGCAAATTTATAAATTGGCACTCATCAAGCATCCAAACATTCTCGGTAATTATTTGCATACCTTTTTTCTTTCATAATTATTTAATGATGCTCTCGCGGAAAATTGTTTCATGAATATGTTCCTAGTGAATGACGATTTTATTTTTGTATGCGTATAGTGTCAATGGCATGGGACATTCGGTCTATGGACAGCATCACACAGATGATCATTGTTACTGATTACCACCAGAATGGATCACTGTACGATCATCTGCAGACCCGTACTCTCACTGAAGGTATAATCAACATACTAGTATTACTATAGTTTTAACAACCATAATTTTGCACTCAAGAATTATTGCTATTAACTGCTAAAACCAAAACATGATTTACTAACTGAATTTGCATTTCTGTTTCACAGAGGAAACGGTGAGGCTGGTGTTGTCTGCCGTGGCTGGGCTTTGTCATTTACACTTGGAAATTGAAGGAAAGCCTAATTACAAGCCCGGAATAGCTCATCGAGATCTTAAGAGTAAAAACATTTTAGTGAAAAACAACGGAGAAACTTGCATTGCTGATTTCGGTCTTGCAGTATGCTCGATGAGGTTAGAATTTAATAACAAATCTTTGTACATTTCTTTTATTCAGTTTTATTTATTCTTGTTGTTTTTATAATCTTTAAACAAAACTAATCGTGATATTTATGACTTGTAGTGGAGAGAAAGGAGTGGACTCTGTTCCGAACATAAAAGCAGGAACAAGACGTTACATGGCTCCTGAGGTTTTAGATGACTCCATGAAAGTGCAGTGGTTTGAAGCTTATAAACAAGCTGATATGTACTCCTTTGCTCTGATCTTATGGGAAATTGGACGAAGGTTAGTTTTCATCTTTTTATGCAAGATTGTGTCATTTTATATCTTCTTGCACTGCAGAATATTAAAAATCTTCTCTATGTTGTACCTTTCAGATGTGTCACTGACTCTGGAAACGAAAAAGTCGAATGTGAAGACTACGATATACCATTTTACGATTGCGTCCCGTCTGACCCGTCATTTGATGATATGAAAAAGGTTGTATGTGACTTAAATGTCAGACCAGCAATTCCTCCACGTTGGATTAAATCCAAAGTGAGTTTCTTTTACCACCACATTTTTTTAACTAAATATATTATAAGGCCTGTTTGTAATCAAACTCATATTCATATTTAAAATGCATTTTTGTTTTCACAGTTCTTACGGGAGCTTACAAAGATAATCAAAGAATGTTGGCACCGTTCCCCGCAAGTTCGGCTAACTTCATTAAGAGTTAAGAAGACTTTAACAGAATCAAGAGATTGCGAGACACACGTTCAAATTGTCTAATCGTTTTTTAAAGTTTAATTTGATTGGGTAGATAGAATACTTATTAAATATTAATTATGATTAGCAAACTAAAAGTAATTAAGAGAAAACATCGTGTGTCATGTCATGTCGTGACTATTAATGAGTTAGTTAGTTAATTAAAATTACAAACATACATTCAGCAATATTGTGCGAAATAATTAAGAGAATCGTTTTTAGAAATAAGTTCGTAACACGAATACTAAGAAAAGCATGCAACTTTTAGACACAACGCCTATACCAACCCCACAATTACATTTTACGGTATACTTGAAAAACTTAGAAGTGTTATACTAATAGTAACACTACTACACTACACTAGTGACTAATTTTATTATTAGTTAACTTCTACTCTCTAAAAAGACTTTCAAACTTGCTATGCATTTCGTAGTATGGTAGCTGTAGTTTAAAGAATATTTACAAGTAGGCACTTGCTACTAAATATAAAAAGTATGGAATATTCCTTGCATAAAAATGTTTGCAATACAATATACTAATACTACTTGATAATTAAAGAACTAACTTTAATAGCATTTATTTACAAATGTAGAGTGCAATTTGAATGCTCACGATTTAAACTTGACTTTTGCAGACTTGTGCTGTGTTGTATGTGTGGGTCTGGTCTGTCTCTTCACGAGAAATAGAATAAATAACTGACAGTTTGCTAAATGCTATAAATAGGCAATAAAATAATTGTGAGAGACACATAGGACAAGTTGACAGCCACGAACATGACACGTCTCATCCTCATCTTGCATAAATGCTATACGAGCTCGTTTTATATTTCTAAAGGAAAGGGAGACCTGCCTATTATTACAATTACAACTACAAGCTTAAGCTAAAATAAAATTCTGTTTCGTTTGTATAATGTATGTGAAACTTGATGATGCATTACATAATTGTCAGATACGTCTCCTCTGTCCTCTGTTTAATTGCAAATTGCTACACACATTTATCTTGATTTAGCTCGTACTCGTAAAAGTGTAAGCTATTAGTCGTGATGAGAATATGAGGTTCATGAAAAGGTCAAACCATACAGCACAACGTTATAGCGGACTAAGGAACAAATGTATAACGAGTAATAAAAATAAATGTGAAGAAACAGATACCTAATATTAAATGTAATTTGGTAAAACAATAAGGTTAAAAATAATTATCACTTCAGGCTGAAATTATTCCACTAAACCACAACAGCAGAGCTTTTACTATTAGATACTTACATCATTGCTTATTAATGGTTAATCTCTTAAATTATCTAAACTAATTAAAATTAGCAATAAAAATTGAATATGGAAAATTGCGAGTGTTCGTGATAGGAAATAAATGACATGACAAAAATCTGAGCGCAGGAATAAGGGAAAGAAAGAGTTGTGATTGATGGGTTGATAATGAAGGGTTATGAAGAAAGTTTTGTGCCATTCTGTCAAATGTTTTTGTCGTTATTGTTAATATTTTATCGAGTTTTTGAAATATGAATGACAACACAAACGTAATTATGGAGTTGGTAGAATGAAAAAGTGTTGTATGCGTCCGCTTGCTCTCTTTCTGGAAACGGAACTTGACATCGACTATATAAACAACGAAGAACATTCGATCGTCTTTGATTAAAAGATTTAAAATTTACATTGTCAAAGGAATAATGTAAATACCTACTTATTACGTAGTGGTTAGTATTTTTCCGGAAGAGAACGTGTTATAAACATTTTATGATTATTTTAAATTATATGAGTGTAATTGATGTTTGTGTTGTTATTAAACGTGCCATAATATTATATTTTGTGAATCTCCTGCAGTAATTTTAGTGGAAAAGATAGGAAACTACTAACTGAATGCTTTTACGTGTATACTAAGAACTAAGATTGTAATTACGATGTAATATGAGTAAGTGTGTAAAAATTATTTAGCGATAAGATTGCATTAATTAAAATGTAATACAACACCAATAACATTTATGAAGCTTCACAATGTGTATACAATAATAAATAAAAATACATTAGTAATGAACTATAGGTACTGTAATAATTAAGAAACTGAAAATGCTGTATACGTGCAGCACCCATGTACTCTTAGACTACTTAATGGATGTAAAATATAGACAGTTAATTATTATGGAAATATTTAAATAATTGTTTAGTATAAATATTTTAGCCAAGTATTGTTTTTTATATAATTTCTTGTTACGTTTACGTTAGTTTTAAAGTTAAAGTAGCAAAAAGTTTTTTGTTGTGTGTATATTTATTATTATTATTATTACCGACAAAACCGAGTTAAATCAGTGAGCCGGCCGCGACGCAGCAATCGTTCATCGTAATTAAAATAAATAATCTCTGATAAGGACAGGAAAAAATTACTGTGCCTCTACCGATTCAATAAACAAAAATTCAAAATATTTATTCTATTTTTATTATATTTTTCATGCATATCACATATCAGCATCTTCATATTTTGCCGAATACCTGTACTAGGTAAATGAAACTATATAATTCTTCATTTTAGTTTGCAATAAATTACAATGGTACTTATCAAAACTCAGTTAAATATTTTCTGTTGCTGCAATCAATCAATTTTATTTTTTAATAATAAAGAAAATGGAGATCTTAAAGATATTATATCACATCTAGAAATGTGAAGTGATTGAATACACTTCTATTGTAACATAGATTGATTAAACCTGCGTTATTGATGTTCACAATGTAATATGTTTGTAGACATGAATATAATGTGACAAGAAGAAGTTTAGTTTGATGGCGATGCTACAATTTTGAAGATGACATCGTTAGCTCAATTATTTTACTGCGAAAGATACAACTCGACGAACATTGCTGCATTTGCTGCAGCTACCTTTTGAAACGCTTTAGTTTTTTTCACATCATCCTTGTTTCTGTAATACAAATAAAACACGTTTTGTGAAAATCGCACTTAAAAATCAATGAATCTCAAACAATTACGGCTTGGCGAACAAAAATTGGCGAAATATATTGTTACTTACCGATTGATGAATTCAATAACTTTTGGTTTCAATGTGGAAGCATTGTAGAGATGAGCCATAACGAGAATTTCAGCGGCATTCTCTACAGTGAGGTTATCAGCAATTGCATTTTCGCAGTCTTCTTTTAATCCGGGCAGATCATACTTTTCAGCAATTTGCATCAAATCTGGAGCTTTTTCAGAAAGTTGCTCCAACTCCCCACTGTAATTTGAATAAAATGAGTATTTAGCTGACTTGTAATTTTTTTTAAATAGTTCACTATTAACTGCTGAAGGGCTTACCCGTACATGTACTCAAGCATTCCTTTCACGACATCTTCTTCAAAATCATTAATTTCGACAGTGTTATTGGCGGACTCCAACATGTTGGCTTGAAACATGGCTTCAAATACAGAACTGCGACCTACAAGAACTTCAGCTTGTTAAATAATTGAAATATTTTTTTATGGTGCCTTGTTTTATGTTTTAATATTATTGAAGCTTACAGGCAAGAATTGCCTTGTGACACATGAAAGTTCTGGAGTTTGTGCTAAGAGCGACATCAGCAAATGACCCACTGGTCAATAAAGTTTTAAAATCAGATCCAAGTAACTCTTTTCTCTTAAGAACTTTTTCTTCTTCGGGGACGAGCTGTCTAGCCGCACCACCGTTTCCAATGCGATGTCGTAAGTCGCCTTCTATCCAAATTCGACAATGAATTTTCAGCTGGTCCTCTTCAATCAAACGACGAGTTGGAGCTGTCAGGTCTGTACTCTGAATAAATTTGTCGTAGCCCCAAACGCTGCATTTTTTAAATTCGCAAACATTCATGGTAGAACTTCCTGCAATATAAACGAAGAAAATTTATAAAATGCTGCATAATAATTCAGAAAATGGCCAATAAAATGGAACATGATTTAAATGAACATGATTATTTAAATGAATATTTAAATAATTACTAATGAGAGATTAATTACCAGCCTGCTTTCCTGGTCTACCATCCAGATCGACGAGACTTATTTGGAATCGAACTTTAAGTTTTCGACTATTTGTGTTGTCACCATCCCCGAAGTTCGTTAATATCAAATGTACCGAAAAATATTCGATATCTTCAGACTTTTTCTTGGGGTTCATCTTTAACTGCCTATTAAATAATCATTATTGTTTTTAATTTTATTGCAATCGTTTCCTTTTCTAAGTTTCTTTTCTAATTGTAACAGCAGTATTTATTTTTACCAGTGGTGGCCACTCTTGGGTCCTCCCCTAAACACAGGCGATTTGACTTCTTCGCTACCCGTAAAAGCGGCAAAACTTTTTAGTGTCCATAAAAAAGCAAACGT